>MJHO01000203.1:0-149739 GCA_002076135.1 Xerophyta viscosa | reverse complement strand
CCAAAGCCACAATACCAATCCCTATGATTGGAAGTACGAGCAATCTTGCAACAATTATCCCAACTGTTGTTCTCAACCCTAGTGTGGAATCATTCGGTCCTTCCGCGAGCATTCCTCCTAGAATTAGCATCACAGATGGCACCATTGCGCCCGCCAAAATATCAAAACTATCTGTCAAGAATGACAATGGAGCATCGGAACCAAACACGAAGTTTCTCAACAGAGGAATCAGCCCGACGATAATTGCTAGCAATGAAGCAATCGTCGGCGGCTGGAGGATGTGCTGAATCGGAGTTTCCTCTGCTACTATCCGGATCCGTCGGACTACTTTTGGCTCAGCAAGGCAACGGATCGACTTTGGACTGCTCGGCCCAGCGATCTCGGGATCCCCGGAGGAAGCCAAATCAATGTCAGGGATTGCTGTTAGCGATGATCCAGAGATGCTGGCAAAGACGCGGGCAATAAAGGGTGTTTTAGAATGCTGTGTTGCCTTCTCCGCCATCCCTGGCCACTCGGCCTCGTGCAGTAGCGGGTGGCTGACGCTGCCGCTGACTTCATCGGCTGCGGAGGAAGAGATCTCTTCGATCTCGTCAACACCGCCGGCGGTGGGGACAATCTCATAGTACTCCAGCGGCGGCTCCATCATGTGGTACACGAACGTGTAGGTGAGAAGCACGGCGGCCCACTGGGAGAACGACACATAAGCAGTTCCCGATCGTTTGCAGGTGGAGCCAAAGGGGTGGGAGGTGACCTGGCCGTGGCAGATGGACGCCACAATAGATAACGGAAGGTTGCCAGTGTTGCCGAAGGCGGTGGCTATCACAGCGAAGCGAAAGAAGCGGGGAGGCGGACGGCAAATGACGGCAACGGCGTAGCCGAGAGCGCATCCGGCGAGGGTGGAGATGACGACGTTGGCGGGGATAAACCACCAGAGGGACAGGGATGAGAGAGTTATAGACTGGCCGAGCTGGACGAAGATGAGGCAGGGGAGGAAGAGGGCGAAGACGAGCTTGCTGAGTAGGCGGAAGGTGGCGCGGGGAACGATGCTGGTGCGAGGGTGGGCGAGGATAAGGCCGATTAGAGCTAGGGTTAGGAGCTTCAGCAATGGAACCACAGCGGTGAGGATCTGATCGCTGCTGGATTTCATCTCCGCCGGCGCCGCCATTCCAATATGCTGCTTGTTATGATCTAGTTACGGTTGTAAATCATTTATTAATTGTTAATCGGGGAAAGAGATCGTCACGAGAAAGGAAGAAGGGAATTTAATTGGAAAGTTGGAGGAGGATGTGACGGAGATCGTGATGGAGGAGGAGGAAGAATCAGAGAAGATCGTGAAGATCTTGAAGATCAGAAGGAAGAAAGGAAGGGGGTCTGTGATGGTGATCGGTGACGGGAGGAGATTAGATTATCTGAAGTTGTTTCTCGTTAGTTAACCACTCGCGTCGGCGTTCATGATGTTTTTTGGGATAATTCCATATCAGCCCCCAATTTTTTAAATTTATCGGATCAATTCTTAAAAATTATTTTTAGGGGCTGATCCGAAATTTTTTTAAAAATAGGGGCTGATATGAAATTATCCGATGTTTTTTTGGGCGTCAGGATAATTATATTTCAGCCCCTATTTATGGAATAGTCGTACATTTCATCATGTCGAAATGCGGAAAGACGTCATGTGTATGCTATTATATCGGCGCAAAAATATATTTCGAATGGCTAACGTACAAACCGTAAACTATGGAGTCTGAAATTCAATATCGTTTGTTTTTTGAGCTGTTTTTTTTTTTCAATTCTTGCAGGGGCTAAACCAATTGGTTTCAGCCCCTGCACTTTTAGTATTTTGTTTTAAGCACCTCTTGATTATTGTATTATATCATTTTGATCGTTATATCAGTATTTTTAAAAACAAAATCTAACATAAATATTATAAAATTTAACAAAATTTACAATATTTATGTTCAATATTTTTTCAAAAAAATTCTTCTAAATTGGTATTTTTAGGCATCGAAATTTTAACGGTTAAGAGTCGGGTCTAAACTCGTTAATATTGCAGAGTCTTAAATATCTATTTATAAATATTTTTTAAAAAAATATTAAATATAAAAATTATAGATTTCATAAAAATATATAATTTTTATGTTAAAAATTTTTCTAAAAAATATTGATATAGCTGTCAAAACGATATGTCACGAAAAATAAGAGGGGCAAAAAGAGAAGAGAATAAAATAGGGGCTGAAATGGAAGATGTCTGCGAAGGAGGGGCGAAAACGAATTATACCTTGTTGTGCGTCTCAATTTGATCTTTTTGTGTGCTCTCTAAATATAATTTTACCGAAATATATTCTTTTACCGTATAAAATAATCAAAAATATTTTTAAATTTATTATTTTAAAAAAAATATACGAATACATATAAATATCCACAAATATTCACAAATATTTGTAAACATAAAAAAATATCTATAAATATTCATAAATATATGCGAACACTTACAATACATATAAATATAATCCGAATATCTACGAATATACGAACATACACGCACAGACACCAACACCCACAAATATACACGAACATTCTGATAACATTGATGTTCTTATTTATACGCATGTATTCGTGGATATCGTGTATATATATATATATATATATATATATATATTCGTATGTGTCTACGTGTGTTCGTATTTTTCAAAAAAAATTGAGAGTATTTTGGTTATTTTTTATTATAAATATGTACATTTCGGACAAAATATGTTATGAGACACAAAATACTATATTTTGTCGAATACCTGTATTTCCTCCACAGCTTTTTAAGAAAACTTAAAAATTCACTAAAAAACACAACATAATTATTTAAATATATATATATATATATATATATATATACTCTACTTTTTCTTGTACATATGAATAGAGTAAAAACAAGCCGCATTCAAGCCGAGCACCGCTTAGCTCAAACTTGACTCCATTGTTTAGTTTGAACTTGACAAGCTCCAGTTGATGAGCTCAAACTCGCCTTGATTGAAAAATCTCCCGCTTGAACTTAACTCGAGCTCAGCTCGATTGTATTAATTAGGCCGAACTTGAGTTCGAGTTTGCCAAAGTAATCTTGTTACAAAAAATATTTGAGTAACTAGAACATCTCATTTACGCTGATCCAAACAAGCCGAGTAACACAATAATTATATCTGATTCATTTAATTAGTTGAGTTTGAATCTGTGCTAAACTCGGCTCGAGCTCAGCAAGACTTGAATTCGAGTCAAGATTAAACGAATTCAAGTCCGAACTGTTCCGCTCGTTTTCAGCACTACAAATGAACTCTACCTAAAGAAATAACTATTTATTTCATTGCCAATATATGCGAAAGGTGGTGACATATGCTAAAAAAAACAACGAGAGAGGGGCTAAAAAGTAAATCGGTAAATTATAGAGGCTGAAAATGATTAGGTTAGCAAATGGGGGGCTGAAAACAAATTAACCCTTTATTCATCCATAGGCTAGAAGAAAGTACGTTCAGATAGATTTTCGGGCTAAAGTATTCGAGCATTATAACATTATTCAAATTTTCTTTTTTTTTTTTTTTAGAATTATTCAAATTGAATGACTAGAGTGCAATTTTTTCATGGCACTGAAATCACATGAAAAGTAACTTTCCTTTCACTCCATGCTCCAGTTAGTCTAAGCTCTGTTTTTTTTTTGGAACAATCTTAGAAAGTTAATATTTTTAAAATTATGTACAAATTAGTCCCTATCTTTCAACTATTCAAGAAAAGCCCTGACTAAAAATTTAGAAGTTTCAAGACGGTTACATTCGTGTTCGATCAGTGTAGTATTGCCGGCGCTTGTATTATAATATTCGGATTGAAGTATTTCGGACAAATTGAAGAGAGATGAAGTATTCCCAAAAGCTAATATAATATTTTTCATTTTAAGGAGTTGATTTGTTAAATTTTGATCAGGTAGGGACGTCCGTATGATAATACCATCGGGACGACCCTATGAAAAGAAAAAATAGAGATATTTTTTTGAAATTTGTCGATGAAATTTGAAATTTTGATATGATCAACAATTTTAAAATAAAAAAGATTCCAAAAAAAAAATTATTTGAAAATAGGCGTTGGAACTTCAAAATTTAACGGATTTGAAATGGATTTTATAATAGTTTTGAAACCCGTTAAAATTTTGAAACCCAACATATCTATTTAAAAATATTTTAAAAAAAAATTTAAAGATAAAAATTATAAATCTCATAAAAATAAATAACTTTTATTAAAAATTTTTAAAAAAATAATCACAAATCGACTGTATAATCATTCCATATGCTCGAACATATGGAATCAGAGCTTTAATTTGTTCAAATTTAGTAAAGCAATAGTATTTAGACAAAACCCCTTTTTCGATATTTTCCTCTTAACAGTTAGTAGTTTATGGAAAATACTTGACGTGACGACTCCGTGGGGTTTTTCGCTGCGTGATCCGTGACGACTCCGTGTTGTTTTTTCGAAAAATTGCGTATCAGCCCCTCTATTTTGGAGGGCTCGCAAATCAATTCCTGAAAACGTATTTTCAGGGGGCTAATTTGTAAAAAAAAAAATTAGCTTTTGAAAATAAATTCTTGAAAACTGATTTATTACAGTCGAAACTTAGGAGGCTTGATCCGCAAAAATCTTTTGTTTTTTACGTGATATGTAACAGGTCCTATCTAACCCTATATAAAAGTTGAGTTTTTTTGAGCTGAGAAGAAGCCACGCGGCTTCCACTCAAAACACATTTTGCAGGTTTCGCCCCACATCATTATTTTTTGCTTAAAAGCTGAAATTATAACTTGAGCCCACATCATTGTTTTTTGCTTAAAAGCTGAAATTATAACTTGAGCGGAGAAGCCACCGCTCACCGCTTTCAACTACGCCGCTTACCTCAATATGCCACCTACAGTACAGAGGGCTTTGTCGGATGAGAAAGGTATCCACGTGTTTTCCACTTCTAGCAACGCCGCTCAAATTGTACTCCATACTTCCACTTCTAACTCTGCCGCTCATTCTCTCCCTCATAACAAACACGACTGCGTTCGCTGGACAGACTTCCTGTGTGCTTCAAACGACCGTTTTCTTCAACTCGAGCGTCCAACAGCGCGAGTTAAGTCCACCACGGCCGTCCATGTGTTGATGGACTTTGTTCAAGTCAATGTAGCAAGTTATCATGATATGATAGGAAGCTTCATAACCATTCCATTTTTTTGTATTTTTTATAAAAACAAAAAAAACAGAATCTCGAAAGTACGACCAATTTATATACATAGATGCAATATAATAACGTTACATGACACGATAATTTTTAAAAAAATTGAATACAGATATGGTTCAGACACAACGTTAAAAATATAAATAATTAAACAAATTATTTTAAAATATTTGAATATTAAAAAATTTAATAATATTTAATAATAAAATTTTTATATAATATAATAATTCACATATTTAAGATAAATTTAAACAGCAAAAATCTAAGCATGTTAATAAAAAAAGAATAATATTTGAGTATATAGTTAGACTATATTATATATTCTATATACTGCTAGTACTATATATTATTTACTTTTTCAAAATAAATAATAAAAATATGGACACGTATGTCGAACACTCATGTCTGTCTGACATAACCGACATGCTTGTCCAGAATTTTTTTTTTTTTTTTTTAAAATTTCGAATACTTTTATAGCGTGTCCAATATATGGCAGATCGTATTTGATGTGTGTCCATATCGGACACTATACAAACATTAAAAATAGCAAAATTTTAGCATGTCCGTATCCTATCGAGGAATCCTTGTTTGCATAGCGCACCTTGTTTGCATAGCGCACGTTATCGGCGTTGTAGTTTGGGACGATATTCCCTCTAAAAATTTTGGGATAATTGCATATCAGTTCCAGAAAGTTTCGCTCTTATATTTCAACTCCCGAAAATGTGTTTCTGTGCTGAGTTTGGGACGATATTCCCTCTAAAAAGTTTGGGATAATTGCATATCAGCTTCATAAAGTTTCACTCTTGCATTTCAACTCCCAGAAATGCTTTTCCGCACTGACGTGGCACGTTCGCACGCCGCCATGTCATATCATGCGTTTCCGTATTTTCGGGAGCTGAAACGCACGACTGTTATTTTTAGGGGGCTGATATGCAATTATTCTAAAAAGTTTAGTACTGATCGCCGATCAATTATTGGGGCTTCATCATCACTTAAGTTGATTTGCAAATAAATAGAGCATGAAATGAGTTAAGTTCGTCACTTGGTTGTAAATAGAATATTAGTTTGCAGTAAGAAAAGTTAAAGTTTGTGTTGAGGCTAACTCAATCACTCTAAAGCAAATATATATAACTATTTTTTAAAAATATTAATTAAAAATTTAACTTATCCTATAATTTTTATATTTTATTTTTAAAATTTTATAACAAATAAAAAATATCACTCCAAAGCAAAAAAAAAAAATTTATAATAAATAAACAGCTATTTAAAAATAGTTTTGTATAAAATAAGGCTAATCTTTTGCGTCTCATTCTCCCCTAAAGAACAACCGAGTCCTTACGAAAAGTACATGATCATAGGATTTTTTAGTTTCTGATTCTTAACTTCAATAATTACATATAAACCTGGCAAAGTTGGACCCGTACCTAGGATACATGCGTATAGTGTTGAAAAAATAGCCTTGCGGCCCGTTACCGCGCCAGGCGCGCAACCGGCCGAGCGGGGCCGCGGGCAGGCCTGCCTTCGCCGGCCGTGCGAGCCGGGCTGGCAAAACCAGCCCGCGCATGCGTGGCGGGCCGGCCCACGGCCCACACGCAGCCCGCACGCATTATTATGTTTTTTTTAAAAAAAAAGCAAGACCGGCTCGGCCGCCGAGCCGATCCGGGCCGGCATAACCAAGGGGGCGGGCCGATCCAACCTGCCCCGCATCTATTACAGTGCTGGCCGGCCGGGTCCCGCACGGGATTTGCATCTCTATATGGGTACCGGCCCGTCACGGGAGGGTACAGGTCCAACTTTGGGAAATTTTTTTTCTAAAATGGATATTACCTGTCCGTATCAATAAAACACGGACAAAACGTATAGATACCAACGTATTCTCGCAATTAATTAATATAACTCATTCGGCCTTAATGGAGGCCCAATGAAAACCACCTAGGGCACCGTTTGGTTGTCGATTTTCTAATAAATTTTTTACTTTTGCGGATGTATAGAATTCATTTCTTTACTTTCGCGGATGTAGGTTTTATAAACGACTGAATTACGTAAAATCTTTGTTTCTCGCCGATTTGTTATAGCATATAGCTTAGCTACCAGCATATTATGGTCGTGATCCAGCCGAGGCACATGACCTATGTTCAGTCCACCCTAAGCGAGGCTCATGACTCCGGGGAGGCATCTATGGGCCCAAGATAGTGATAAGTGACAACCAATCGACACTAGAAGAATTTGGACGTATAGTAACAGACAGAGAGCGTTGCTAAATGCTAAATAACCGTTGCAAAAGCGTTCGGCAACAGTTTCAGACCCTGTTGTTATAGCTACCGTTACAAAAAGTTATAAAAATAGTTTTTTAATTTTTTGTCAATGGTTCGAATAGTGTTGCTAAAATATCCATTTAGCAATGGTTGTGTTATTTTATGGCAACACTTTCTAGCTTTACAATATTGATTTATGACAATAATTAAATCCTTCATTCGCAACACATCTTTAGTGTTGTCAATTACAAAATCAATAACGACTTTTAACCGTTGTTATATTATTGTATGTAACATTAATTAATTGATGACAATCGTACCAAATTGTAAAATTTGTAAAGTGTTATTAGATCTTAAGTGCAATAAAATTTAAATGTTGTGAAATATACAAACAATAATATTCGAAAATCGTTTTCGAAATTTTAGTTATCACGTTTATGTTGTGTTACCATTCATAAAATTGCAATACTACGATTGTGTTTGCCTTCACAGAAATTACAATAGTTATTAAACATTTCTAAAAGTTAATGGCAATATATTATTAGTATTGTAGATCATAGAATTTAAGACGTTTTTAAACTATAGCATTATCTTAATTTATAATTTTTTTTAATGTTACCAATGTTAAGACCGTATCATTTCTTTACAATAGTAATTTTTATACAATAATGTAATCTTAGTGTTGTAAATAATACAATATATAATATTGTCAAACTGTAGTTAAAAGTTTTATGTGCAATTTAATATTTTGTTGCCATATCACTTTATAATTACTATAATGTTATCTAAATAGCAATATTTGTTTGGTGTTACTGAATATACTAATTACAACAATTTTACATTGTACTAGATATTCACAATTAAAAATTTGAACTATCTACCATAATTGTTATAACATTTATTAAACATCATCAAAGTATCATAGACGCACATAACTAATTTATTACGAACTATACAATACATAACAATTTCAACAAACTATTGCATTACTTATGACTTGAAATAAAATATTTCATTTTACCATAGCCACAATTTCATCAAAGTGTTGTGACATCACATAACCACTTATTTATTACATAATAAAGTGATACAATATGAAAAAACACAACAAACAATTACAGTTCCAACTAGAATTTATTATTTGACCATTCTCAAAATATATTTCGTACATATATCACCATTTTATGAATCGCAAATTTAAACTATATAAATAGCGGAACGCAACAAAAATGCATTGCAACATTATAACTATTTTATGAAACCAATTATATCATCAATATTCTTTAATATAAGGTGATTGCCGATCTCAAGAGACAATATCATCATCATCATCTTCATCGTGAAAAAAAAAAGAAAATGTGATCATTATTCTAACAAATAGAAAAAGTATGAAACTGTGAAAATTCACTTACCGCTTATGGTATAGACCGGTTGTGATTAGAACCATCATTAGTATAGTTAGTTATTGTTGAGACTACAAGGTCATTAGCTACGTCATTTGGAATTTGCAGTTCTGAAAAAACATTTTCAAAACGCGATACCATTTGTTGTGCCATAATCTTTCGAAGCTTAGCAACTTTTTTCTAGGCAATTCTTTCAGTCTCTGCTTCTATTGTATCAGCAATAAATCTCTTTCTTTTCACATCTGTGGGTGTCACACCTTTTCTATACATAGTCACACGTCCGACTTTTGGTTTCACTAGTTTATTTAGTATCACATCTTGATATGTCCTATCATTAGATTCAATGGCCATCATAAGCTGCTCAACATCATTCTTCATAATAGCAAAAAATTTACTCTACTGAAGTATTAATATGTGGACAAGTATCATACAAATGATATACATAGTTGTAGCGAAACAGTAAAAGTAAGATGAAACTTACTCTCGATTCATCGGTAATATTCAATTGTCCATTCTTTCTTGTCATTGTTTCAAGGAACATCTTTGATCGAGTTGGTTCGCACCCTAACTTCTTTTTCAACTACAATGAAATCGAAACAAGAGTCGATGATTATGTTTAGAAGATTTTAAAATACTTGAGGATATTATTGTATGTAACAATATAATTACCTCCTCACGGACCACAACATCAGTTTTTCTACCATTTACACTCTTATTCTGTGATTTCATACAATTGGATGTGTTCCTCTCACTGCGGCCTACAATATTGCCAAATATTTGAGTTGTAGCATAAAATGTCAGTAATCTAAATATTTTGAAATAGATATGAAATAATTAAAAAGAATGAACACAAAGTATTTTCTCTTGGCAACATTCGTTTTATAGTTGTCAAAGTATTTTCTGTTCACTCTTCACTTCCAACACCTCCATTTGTCACCAATACTCCTCACTATCCAATCTTTGCCACATTCGTCGATGTCGAACTTTTCCATCAATGCGAACATAAAAACAAGTGAGCAAAACCTTCAAGCAAAAAAGAGCAAATAAATTAATCATGCATGTAGAAAATAACAAAAGAAGTTGAGGAAACTACGTATGTTAACTCTTTGCCACAAAATTTTCTTAGTTTTCACTGGTACATGGCGCCAATCAGTATAGTTTAGGGGTGTGAAAATTTCTAGCCAAAACGTACTTCTAGATCCCTCTGGACCTATTGATTGATTGTCAGCATTTAGTGTGATCGGAAGGCGCTCTCTTAAACCAAAAAGCTTAAGGCATCTAGTTTCATTTCGGGCTCATTTCCTTTCTTGACCGATATTAGAATATAGTTTCAACAGTCATATGATGTTGGAGATGAGAAAGTAAAAGATTGCTACTATGTAAAGCAATTAATTGTGTGACTAAGGCGAATACCTTCATGATCCTCATCATTATTTTCATTATAATTATCTGCGTTTTCATGAGAGTGTATATAATTTGACTGATTTACAGCATCAGCCATATGATCACTACAATCTTCAATCTCTTCCATACTTGATGATTGATGGCACTCTCGATCAACTTATGAATCATGATCAAGACAATCTTTTTTGCTTGATTTGGTGTGGTACTTTTTGTAGCCATATTATGTGCTACGAAATTTTTATTTTTCATGTGTTGTTTTGACCATGTTAGGTATAAATCAATACGTCTCTGCATCAACAATGCTTGTTTTTCTTGACCTGAACGTGTTGATTGAACGCCTACTTGAGCTTCTAGAACTTGTTGACGTCGGGAAGAAATCCCGAGATTTTGACTGCTCGTATCAGCTTTCGTGTGCACTTCACCGCATTGATCCGTAGAAGATGTTGGACATCTAAGCTTTTGATTTGGTTTTGTCATGGCGCAATGCTGTTAAAGCACTGACATTAAGTTAATGGATAAAAACACAAATTCTTGTATGGATTTATACAAGATGGAGTTTCACCAATTATTTATAACAAACTCTTATATGGGCATCAAAACTTAACTAAATAAGTTATTGTATGGGCATCTAAACTTGTGTTTGGTTTTGTCATGGCAACTTAAAACAAATTATTTTACATCAATTACTTTACGTGTTAGAATTGATAGACAATAATGTAATAGCTGTAGTCAAATTCCATATTCAATAAGTTTAAAATTTTTCATATCTCCCCAAACCTATAAACCTTTTGTATGTTATTTGCCGGACTACAACATCTTAAAATTAGAACAACCACATAAACCTTCTAAAACAATGCTAAATACCAATTTATATTGCTATGTCCAAATCCAGTCCTAGATAAACTATTTACTATATTTTGTTTGCCTTAATTACAACCCAGATAATGCTCAACACCAACGCATTATATAAGTAAAAGACAGTCAATATCACCCAATCAAAAAAAAAAAAAAAAAAAAAAAAAAAGAAAAAAAAAAGAAAAGAAAGAAAGAAAGAAAAAAGATCTAAAGAAAAAACAAATTAGGAAAATCACAAACCTAAACTTAGAAGGGATAATGTGTTTTCAGCCCCTGATTTTGAAACTTCTTCCCGTTCAGCCCCTGTAGTTTCACATTTTCATTTTTAGCCCCTGCATCAAAATTTGTACAACGCCGTTTCAACTACTGTATTAGTATTTTTGGAAAAATTTTCAACATAAATATTATAAATTTTGATGAGATCTATAATTTTCATATTCAACACTTTTTCAAAAAATACTTCTAAATAGGTCTTTTGGTGCTTCGAAGTATTAACGGGTTTTGGATCCGACCCGTTAACCCGTTAAAATTTCAAAATCTCAAAACACCTATTTAGAAATATTTTTTAGAAAAATGTTGAATATGAAAGCTGTAGATCTCATCAAAATCTATAGTTTTTATGTTAAAATTTTTTTTTTTTCAAAAAATACTGATACGATAGTCGAAACGGCGTTGCACAAATTTTAATGAGAGGCTAAAGAGGAAGAGGTAAAAATGTAAGAGCTAAACGGGATGAAGTTTGGCTTCTAGGGACTGAACAAACATTGCCCCAACTTAGAATTAATAGTTGCTTTAACACCGGATCGATCGTTGGATGAAATCGAGGACAGAGCAGTGACGTCGGATCGAATAGGAATTACTAATGTGCTTGTTTAACAATCTCAATGCATATACTTGTGCTGTAGCTATATTTTGAAGATGGAAGCTAGATTGAATATGAATTCGACATTGTTACCTTTACATTTTCATATCTGCAACTTTGATTTGTGCTTTTTTTTTGAAATAGTGAAAACCCAAAAATGGTGGAGACAGTTAATAAAACACACTTTGGACTATTTTTTATGTATTTAATAAACTAATATTCAATATGTTATGAAGTGTTGCTATTAAATTTGGACTTTTTCTGCAACTATTTCTATTATTAGTGGATATTGAGTATAGCAATTTCTTCTATTATGTTATATATATTTTTGATACATATAAATTTCTTGCTCTTGTATATATAATTTCTGATGTATAAAGTTTTATGTTATATAGTTATTTATAGCAACACCAATAATATGATACAATAAAGTTGTTACCTATTACGTATATAAATTCTGTTACACATATATATTTGATGTTATATAACTATACATCAGAAATTTTTGTTACACATACATTTCTTACTGCTATTTATACGTTTACTGTTGTGTATAATTTTATGTTATATAAAATTTGAGCAAGAAATCATATATAATAATATATATATAGTAATAAATATATATATATTATAATACATAATATTTCAAAAATTAATATTTATTTTTTAGCGGTAGGTTGACGCTAAAGTGTTGTTTCTTTATATCTCAGCAATAAATAATAAGTTTATCAAATATTATCTTTAAAACAAGATAACTTACAAATGTGTAGGTATAAGTAGCTTTTTGCAACAATAAAATAAAATGTATTACATTTCTAATAATCGTTTTTGAATAGTAAGCAAGTGCTTAATATATAGAATAAGTAATATAAATATAAATATAATATCAAAAATTATATATAATATATATAAATTAATATATATATTAAATGTCTGTATTTAAATAGATTAACAATGCCTTTTTTATCTCTCTTTTAGTAAATAAGTTAACAAGTGTTTGTTCTTCGTACTATTAGGCATATAGATAAGTGTTGTTTATATCTAAAAAACCCATAACAACAGGCCTTAAAGTGTTGTCTCCAAATTCTTTAGCACTAATTGCTAATCCGTGTTAAATATAAGGTTCTTCTGCAACAAACGAAAATATAAAGGTGTATTTTTAACCCGTTAGTAACAGACATTATAGGTGTTGTATATTTTAACTCTTCCGTAACGGTTTGACAAGTACTGTAAATTAATATCATTGTCGCAATATAAGTATAAAGTATGTTAATATTCACTACATTTTAAAAGTGGTATATGACGCTTCAAAACATTATGTAAACTTGTATAATGTACACTTCTGTAACCGTTGTTAAAAAAGTGTTGCTATATGTTCCAATATTTGTAGTGCGACTGCTTTCAATATCATTTCAGTAAATAAGTTCAAACGTTATATTGTAAATAAATATTAAAATGTAGCGCGTGCTCAGCGAGATGGCCATCAAACATCTCCCTACGAGGAGGGGGCCCGGGTTCGAACCCAGGTTGGGGTGGGGGTAAATCAAATTTGCTGGTGGGTTATCCACCACGTCCAAACGATCAAAAAAAATAAAAATAAAAAATAAAATAACATTAACGAAAATGCACCTTAGTAGACTTATGTATAAGAATTTGCTATTATGTGTATGGGAACAAAAGAGGCCTAATGTTGACGTTGTATTTACAATTTTGCAATATGGCTCTACTCATATATAATAATAAATATATATAATATATAATAATATAATATAAATAATTAATATATATATTATATATATATATGTCTTTTATATTTAAATCCGAAAAAAGCGGACTGCTACAGTGGCACCCCCCCCTCCCCCTTGCGCTTATATATATATATATATAATATATATAAAAAAACTGATATTATATTTAAATATAACTATTAATATACTATATATATACTATATATATATAAATATATATATATATATATATATAAATAATAAATAAACTGTATAAATATATTTAATTTTTTTAATATTTTATTTTCAAATAATTAAATATTTTAAATATATTTTTTTAAATTTAAAAAAAAAATTAAATATTTTTTTAACACACATCACGGACGATGTTTCCGCTAGTATATTATGTAAGAGGTGATGATAAGAGCCCGTAAGATAGTTGGAATCCTTAGATCAAATATCATGATCATGATCTGACGGTTCTAATCATATTTTTCTAAGAAATGATGATCTGGACCGTTGATGAATATATAATGTTAGCATCGACTATCATAATCAATTTAGTCGATCTTACGGTGCGCGGCTCACGTTACATAATCGTATTTCATTCGATTTAAAAAATAACCCATATATATATATTATAGTAATAATATATATATATAAATAATATATATATATATATATACTATATATAATAATAGTTGACCTCCCTAACACAGGCTTAAACGGCATGAATATATGCCCAAACTGCATGTTGGTGAGATATTATTCTTTTACTAATTATTTTAGTAAATATTTAAAACAAAGAAGTCCACTCTTGCGTCATCAATATTTGTCTTGGTACGGCAACATCTCATTATGTAAGCCTTCAAAAGTCCTTTGAATCCAAATCACCAAAAATGGCCTTGTTTAAAAAAAAAAAAAAAAAAAAAAAAAGAGGGAGAATTCTGATTTGTAAAATTTGAACAAATCAACCCTCAGACGAAAACACAAAATTAATTTTCTGAAACTCTTTTTTTAGCTCGTCCGAAATATGTCATTTTAATATAAATACTGACAATAATACACTAACAATCTGCAACACTAAACTAACTGTCTATTACACTTTTGAGTTTTCGATCAGATATTTTATTTAGAATTTTTTTTAAAAAAAAATTATTAACTGATTTGTACGAGTTTTAAAAATAATAACTTTTTAACATTATTCCAAAATTTATTAATAATACAATAAACAAACAAACAAATTTACATATATAGCTATATAATAAATAATATATAATATTGATATATATATATATATATATATATATATATTGAGAGCGAAGAAATTTTCTAAGTATGATGAGAGTTGTCAACCAAACCAAAACCAACCACATCCATATTATTCAAATCATTGATATCAATGTCAAACTTTGGTCATCTTCATAGACCACATTTCATAATATTCATCCTATTAATTATACCTCATTTTTTTTATTTGGTCAAATTAATTATACCTCATTGGAGATGGTATTGATCACCATCATGCAAGCCCCAAGTTGACTATGTTTGATTCTTTTAATTGATAATAAGGAAAAATCCGAATCATATTATCTATGAATTGGTTTCTACATGGATTGAATCCAACTTTAGAAAATTCCTTCTCGAATAGTAAGATACGGATCGTATGTTTGAATTTTTAGCTCATTGATTCATCATATCAAGAAAATTTGTAAATTTTTTTGTCTAGTACAAAAAAAAAAAAAAAAAAGAAAAAAGAAACATTTGAGTTCAAGATGAACGTGAAGAGGCGCTTAGGTCAAAATTGGTTAGTAAATTGATAATTCAGTTTCGCGCATGGTTAAATGTGGTCGATTCTTTCAAACGATTGGAAACTTGGTTGAGGAGTGTAGTAAACGAAGTATGTCGGGTTTGTTATTTGAGTAACTTATTATTTCCAATTTTGATACTTTAAGACCTTTTTTTTGTTTTTTTTTTTTTTAATCTTTTTGAGAAAACAAAATTTACTTAAGACCTGAAAGCAGAAAAATCATCCCAAGTTTATGGATTATTCTGAAAGTATTTTCAATTCCAATAAATTAATGTTATTGTTCTAGCGTTAAAGTGCATGGCTATACGCTTTCTTGCCGGATGGATCAGAATTATACTGGCGACCACGCGATATCGTCATTTTAAGTGTCCCCCTCTAAGGGTGGTCAGTTAAATCAGCGAATCCACAAGGTCGACACGGAGAATGGTAACCCCGCACCGAACCTAGACCACAACTTCTTTTTTCTCTCTTTTAACTAATTTCTCTCCTTTCTTTATTGAGAAAATTACTGTTCAGCCCCCCGTTTTTCATTTCTTATTGTTCAGCCTTCGGAAACGCCATGTGGCGGCACGCGCGCGCCGCCATGTCGGCGGAAAAACTGGTTTCGTGGAGCTGATCTGAAACACCTTTAAAATAAGGGGACTGAACAGTAGTTTTCTTTTCTTTTTTTTTATTCTCTTTTCACTACACTTAGCCTCCTCTACTCTTTCAATATACCAAATCACCATGAGGTATGGTATGGTAGAAATATTGTAAACCAGGAAAATGGAGTTGAAAGAAGGAAAATGAGAGGGGGAGAGGAAATGAGAGAATCGTAGCCGCGATCAGGTTAAAGGGCGTAAAGGAGGCTAGCTATCTTACACGATCATATTTAAGATGATGATTTAGCGACGCCATACTAGAGCTGGCCAGTTCAGCTCGTAATTTCATTTTATAGTAATAATTTTATAAGAAAATATATAATAAAAGATTAGTAATAGTTCACACCAATATGATATAGCTCGATTAGTTACTAATGCTGGGTTAAGCTGCTATTGGGGCTTTGTATGTCGGTGTTTTAAATCCTTATAAGCACATCTGTTGGGTGGAAAAAAAAAAGAGATAATTACATATCATCCCTTTTTTATTAGGAAAATAAACCTCTGAAAATAGAGAAATATACTATATGTAATGTCATATCAGTGTATTTTACTGTTTCCAAAAATTGATACACAAAATTTAAAAAATAAGAGTTGATATATAATAATCTAGAAATATTACAATTATTTTTTAAGCGAGATTAGTCTTATCTATATGGCATTGGAGTCAGAGGATTGGAATAGAAAAAAACTATTCATCCCCAATAAACCACACATTAAACTACGCGCAACTAATTTTCACCACACATTCGTTTTGTGATCTGTACATTTATTTCGTGAGTCCCCGTTAAAATTATTAAAATTACAACTATTCTATCATGAATATATATAATTCTGATATTATTACATAATATATATATATATATATAATAATATTATAATTATATTTATTGTGTAATTTTTAAATAGTATAATATAAATAGAAATATTGGAAAACCCTAAAAATAAGTTAAATAAATGAATAATCGGTCCTCCCACTCCATCTCTTGCTTCGTCCCTAAAACCGCCAATTACCTCCACTTCTGTCTCCCCTCCTCTCTTCTTCTTTCTTTCTGCTTTCTTCTTCTTCTTCCCTACGATTCAAACTTATATGATTCCAATCCCTTCTTCAAAGTCTCCTCCTCTCCGACTCTAAACCCCTCCTCCTTCAAACTTCATCTATCTTCTTTCTTTTCCTTTGAGATTGCAAAGGAGCTACCTTTCATCCCGTCTTCCCCAAAAGCTGCCACCTTTTTCCATATCCCTGTAGCTCAAGGTCCCCTCCTCTTTACCTTCTCTCTTTATCTCGCTTTCTCTGCCTCTTTTTATCTTTTTTATTTTCCTGCTCTTTAGATCGTTTTTTTTTTTTACTCTTTTGCGCTCTCTTTTTGTATCTGCTTTGACGGATTCAATCTTCGACGCTCTGGATTTTTTTTACTTATTAATTTGATTGCTCGTAATATATATTTGTTTTCTCTGAAATTTTTTCAAAGGTTTTTTATGAGTTTAGTGTTTTTTTATTATGAAAATTCAATGAAATTTTGTATATTTCCTAAAATTTTCTCTGTTTTGGTTACTTGCTCTGTTTGTGTTGGTTCCAATTTTGTTGTATTTGAACATATTTATAGGTGAGTTCTTGTATTTAGTTATATTGTTTTTTTTAAAAAAAATTTGTAGGAATTAAATAGACATTAGTAATATATATATTTTTTTTACTATTTTGCGTTACTTTTTAATTTTTATATACTGCAAACCATCATATCTCTTTTTCTTTCTTAATTATAAAGTTGATCATCTCTGTTCTAAAAATTTACAGAGGGATGGGAGATCATCTTGCCTTGCTGGTGGACCGACTTCTTACGGAGTCGACACTACAGGCGGCCATCGAGAGCCGAAAACTTGCGCAACCCGGCGGCGACTCATCGATGGTGGTGGACCCGGAGAATGGGCGAACTCAGGCCAGGAGTGTAACGGTCGGAATTCCGGGGAAGGTGGTGGAGTGCAGAATATGCCAGGAAGAAGATGAGGACTGCAACATGGAGATTCCTTGCTCTTGCTCTGGCAGCTTAAAGGTGAAGAATCTCCTTTGTTTTTTGGGATTATTATTGGGAAATTTTGCCCGTAGCCAGCTCATTTGTTTAACTATCGTAATAGATAAAGCATGGTTCGACGTTTCGGATGGCACGCTCCGAAACGTGCCGGAGCCGCCGGCGCTCGGCACCGGGAACGGTGCCGAGCCGGCGGCTCCGCTTTTTTTTTTTAACTGTTCATCGTCTTTCTCGTGGCTGTTAGGCCACATCGTGCGTGACCTTAATTAGGTCATGCGCCGCGCGCGTGACCTAATTTAGGTCCGCGCGAACCTGATTAGAGTCCGCATGGACCCAAGCTGTTAGGTCACACTCGACGACTACTTGATCGAACTCTCTTTTCTTGATAGAGGATGTCCGGGGAAATTTGAGTTCGCAAAACGAATTTTAATTTCTCATCTGATTAGTCATTGTGCAAAGGCAATAATATAAATGCAGAATTTAGAAATATTTGACAAGAAATTAAAATTTTAAGTCTTTATGAAATTAAATGAAGATCCTTCCTTTTCATCCCTAATTCCCTTTTAGTTTTAGATCATAACCCTTAAACCCATCTTTAATGTGAATAAATAGTTCGCAAAATTAGCTGCTAATTTAGTCTGTTGGAACTAGGGCTGAAAACGAGCCGAGCTGCTCACGGGTAGCTCGGACTCGAACTCGTGTAATCTCGGCTTGAGCTCGAGTCGAGTCCGAGCACGAATTCAAACTCGGAGTAATTAAACGAGCCGAGCTTGAGCATTGTGTTACTCGGCTCGTTAGGCCCGCGAGCCTAAACGAGCTTTTCTATTTTATTCAAATATTTTATATAACTTAATCTAGTTTGAGTTCGAGCTTGACTTGAGTTTGGTCTAATTCATGCAATCGAGAGCTCGGCTCGAATCGACTCAAGCTCGGTTCAGTTGATACAACCGAGCCGACCTCAAGTCGAGTTCGAGCTTTAAATTTATCGAGTCGAGTTCGAGCTCAGCCTCTGAAGCTCGTCGAGCTCGAGTTGGAGCTCGAGCTAAACCAATCGAACCGAGCTTGAGCTCAATGGTACTAGACTCAAACTCGGCTCGTTTTCACCTCTAGTTGGAACTCCAACCTCTGGCTTTTTGTAAATCTAGTAATTTTATGTGCCGCCAGTTGCATATTTGCAAATATTATGCTGGCAAGTTCGGGGGAGCCAGGTGAGGACAGTTGTAGGCAGAGCTCTAGCTCCGGAAAAACATCCGGATGCTCAAAAATAAAAAAAAAAACTTGTTGGTAAGACATTTTTTTGGAAGTGAAAAGTTTGCAAACTCAAAACAGATTTGTATACATTCATGTGGCATTTAGATCATCTTGCATGAATTTTGTTATATAGTATTAAAAGTTTACTGAGCTTCTGCTGAATGGAGTAAAAAGATCGTTCCATAATACATTTGCAAGGTTTTTTATCGAAAAGAAAAAGGAGAGTTTGGACTTTTTTTTTAATGATACCTGAAAAATATGTGAAAAATATTTTGACATTAGCACGAACATATTTCGTATTTTGCAGTATGCTCACCGCAAGTGTGTTCAAAGGTGGTGCAACGAGAAGGGCGACATCAAATGTGAAATATGCCTTCAAGTAATATTTATCATCATTTAATTTCAAAATATTTTAGCTTTTGTCCCCCGCCCCTGGGTCAGTCGGCCGAGCGAGCGCCCGGGTTCGACCCTCAGGGGTGCCTGTAATGGGGATGGATGTACCCGTGGCCGCGAGTTTACAGCGGCTGCGGAAAAGCTGGTGGTTAGATAACTTTCAGTACTGTCATGTCTGGTCCGGAGAGCGGACGCCAGGCCGGAGTTTTACTCTCCTGCGTGCATCTGGGTCTAAAATGGTCCTATAGGTGTGCGTAGAAAACTGTGGTCCGCTAGTTAGCGGAGATCCAGTGAGAAATTTCGCCTCGTTATATCAAAATAAAATATTTTAGCTTTTATTCGATATTTATGTGCTTCTTGCCTTTGGTTTAGCAATTCAAGCCCGGTTATACAGCTCCTCCGAAGTTATTTCATTACGGGACTATTCCGATGAACTTCAGGGGAAACTGGGAGGTTTCCCGGCATGATCTCCATGATTCTCAGATTATAACGATGGTACCATCCGGTCGTGATTTTACGACCACTGAAAGCGACGATTACTCTGTCTCGAGCACAAGAAGCGTTATATATTGCCGATCTGTAGCTGTAATTGTGAGTACCCACATCCTGAACAAATTTCTTTTTCTATGCTTTTTCTTTTCTTTTTCTTTATTGAGTATAGAGATTAAAAATTAGGAGACAACATCTTTATCTGGTGATTTGATCCCATCAGCTCGACTGTATGGGATTACCATGCAGTCGAGCTGATGAACGCACATCTACGGATATTTTTTGAAAAAATTTATAGCATTAAGGTTACAACTTTCATTAAAATTTACAACGTTCATGTTGAAAATTTCTTTAAAAATATTTCTAAATAGGTGTTTTGAAATTCTAAAACTTAACGGGTTCTGAAATTTATGTTGGAAGTTTTTTCAAAAAATACTTCTGTTTTGATGTTCCAAAGTTTAACAGTCCGTTAAGTTTTGAAAATTCAAAAATAACTATTTAGAAATACTTTTTGAAAAAAAATTCAACAACAAAGTTGTAGATTTTGATGAAATCTACAGTTTTTATATTTGAAGTTTTTTCAAAAAATATTTCTAAATAGGTGTTTTCGGATTTCATAGCTTAACAGGTTCTAAAACTAATTTCAGAACACATTAAATTTTGAAATCCTAAAACATCTATTTAAAAGTATTTTTTGAAAAAAAAATTAATATGAAAGTTGTAAATCTTGATGAAATCTACAACTTTAATATTGAAAAAAAATTTAAAAAATATCCGTAGGTGTGCGTTCATCAGCTCGACTGCATGATAATTCCATGCATCATTCCAAAAAAACACCCGTATATATGTTGAAATCTACAACTTTTATCTGTACGGAGTTAAACATATCGTTTCGTTTCAGTTCGTTCTTCTGTTGGTTCTTCGGCAAACCCTTCCTGTAATATTGAGTGGAGCTGAGGAGTACTCATTCACACTGCTAACTGTAAGATCTTTACCTGCTGAACAATTTTTTTTTTTTTCAAATTTTAAGCCTCATTATGTTAATTTTTCTTGTTTTCTCCATTAAAAAAAGCTATTATTTCTGAGGATTGCTGGGATTCTTGTTCCGATCTTTGTAATGGTGAGGGCATTGAGCATCTTCAACCACGGACGCCATCAACGGGTATTCTCTAGTTTTTTTTTAGCATTTTTAGGTTGTTACCAAATATTAATTCTAAGCTTATTTTGGGCACCCCCAAGAAACCACATATACTGACGTGGCACAATTAAGACCACACATCACGATGGTAATATCTATACTTTTGATATTTGTTATAAAATCACACATGCTGACGTGCCTCGCGTGATCAGCCTGAATGGCACGAAATCCTTATCCTGCGGGGAGGGGTCCCGGGTTCGAACCCGGCGGTGGGTTATGGGGGGGCTACTGTAGCGCTCTACTGCGGGTATGTGTAGTCCGTGCCCGCCCTTCGGATCAAGAAAAAATAGCGAAAAAAGAATTATTACATCTCGAGGAAAAGTCGATTACGAGACACGTGTGTGATGGAGATTGATTATGTGTGGTTTGTTGGGGATGAATAGTTTTTCCTTTCTGGAAAGTGGTGTACTTGTATCCTCGTTGTCTCTGATTTGTATCCCCGGGCCAACCGTTCTACAAAAATAGCATCATTGGGATATGGCTACAAAAATAGCATCTACAGAAATCGTATCCCCGCCCATGGCTGGATTTTCATGTAATTGAGATCAAATATAAGTTCTTCCTAGTTCTTAGTACTATTACTATGAGAAAGATTTTTCTCAGCTAGATCTAAGGATAGCCTTAGTAAGCTAACATCTCAACCGTTGATCTACTTGATCTAACGGCTGAGATTTAATTACACTTAACGGATTTAAGATTCACGCCGTTAAGTGTTAAATAATTAATCTCGAGCACGTTAGATCAAGAAGATCTAACGGCTGAAATGTTAGCTTACTAAAGCTATTCTCAGCTAGCATTTCTCCTATTACTGTTCTATTTGATAAAATTTATTACTGACTACTTGAATTTTAATTTTTTGCATAAGCAACCGCGGGAGGTACCTATTTCACCGCGCGAAGGTCGCTCGAGTCTGCAAGCCGTGCTGCCTCATCTGCATGTTGTTCGCGTCCATTAGTAAGTCCAGAATTAAGGGTATAACACACCCGGTCCGTAAATTATGGCGGACCAAAGAAACGAATCTGACAGAAAATAGTCATTGCTTTCTTGGAAGTCAAACAATGAGTATACAGGAATTTACCCGTATGATACCATATAAGATAATGTGGAGTATATCTCTTCAAAATACGCGCTCGCATATCGTATAATACCGGATAAGTCTTCTGTACATGGATGAGAAAATTACAGTAATTTCACAGATAAAATGAAATATTTATTGAGTTTTACTCCATTTCATATTCATCTTTTTTTAGGAGCATTTACATTTTTGTACTTCCTATTGTTTGAAATTGTGTTGTTATGTCCTTCTAATCTAAATGGTGTTTTTATGTGTTTGTAAGCTATGTGAAATGACGAAATTATTCTTATTTTTTGAAAATGATGGCAGTAATCTGACGAGGATAAGTTCGTCATTTTATTCGGAAAATAAGATATAAAAATATTATTTTGCATTAACAGGGCACAAAAGCGCAAATGAATGTGCAAACTTTCTTATTATTTATGTTTTTGTTTATTTTTTTTCTCACCTGTAACACTTATAGGGATGGCCAAATGCATCTGTTGTTTCAATAAAAATTCTACAATAAAACGTTGACGGGCGTTTTATGTTTAAATAAAACATAATAAATTTTACAATTATTTTTTAAAAAAAATTAAATAAAATTTGTAGATTTTGATGATATTTGTAATTTTTATTTTCAAAAATTTTCTAAACAGATATTTTGGGACTTCAAAGTTTTAACGGATTTTAAAAGAATCTTTAAATTCACTTTAAATGCATTAAATTTAGAGACCCAAAATATATTTTTTTAAAAAAAAATTAAATATAAAATTTGTAGATTTTATAAAATGTATAACTTTGGGTTGAAAATTTTTTTAGAAAATATTTCTAAATATTTTTTTTAACCGTTATACGGAATAACGTGATATAATTGTTATATCCAAAAATCTCTCGTTATTTTAAAATTGGGTATTGATTTGACAAAATACAACTAGAGAAGCGAGCACCATGTTAGCACCATATGCCTTGATTTTTTTTTAAAAAAATTAGGAATAATGTCAAAACCCCCCCTTCTTAGGAGAACTAGTTTTGAACCCGTGCGATACACAGTTGTTAGTCATATAAATGATAATATTAAAAATGATATCTTGGATAATGTAAATATTATAAAATAAATATAATTATTTTTAATATAATATATAATATTAATTTACTGAAGGTACTATTCGAAAGCTTATTTTATTTTAAATTTATTAATTTTATATAAATTATTATTTATTTTATTTAAATCGTATTAATACAATTATATTGTTCACAATGTAATCTTAGAGAAAACAAAATATCTATATTACTATTACCATAAATATTATACGACTTTAATCACGTCCAATGATATATTTGATTATATAACTTATATGATGATTAATAATTGTGATGATATCCTTATAAAATTAACTTTCATACAATCGCAAAAGATTGACGACTGGATTGAAATCATCCTTATATTTGTATATATTGGTCATATAATTATATAGAATTATTAAAAAATTTGATAAATAACTTTTCAAATATTCTGTAATATATTCATTCTTAATATATAAAGTAAAATATTCCATATAATATAAAATGATTAAATTTAAATATATATTATATTTATGTGGACATCATGTCAAATAATAAGATAATAGAGACTTAATAGTATGCATATTGTGAGTGAATAAGGATGCCCATTATAGAAGCGTGCTCAACTATTATATGATACCGATTTCTATAATATATATTTATTATTATATAATATATATATATAATAGAGAGAAAGAGAGAGAGAGAGAGAGAGAGAGAGAGATTAAACATTGTCATTTCTATTTTTTCAAAACAAAAAAATTCTGATCAGGAATGTGTTTTGGAAGTTAATTTAGTATTTCGATCGCCTAGTATAGCGTTGAAAGTTGATCACACTGCCTTAAAATTCAGAAATTTTTGCGAACGATGTGGCAAGCATATGCTTGGATCATCGGCATTTCTGGGGACAACGGACGACTAATCTCTTACTTTCTGATCGCGTTATGTGGTTATAAAATTATATTCAGTAAAATAATTTAATATTTATCGTAAAAAAAAAAAAAAAAAAAAAAATTTGCCTTGTTATGTTTTAAAAAAAAATAACTTTCTTGAATTAGATTAATCTATCGGTCTAGCAAGTATAGTATAATTTCCACGATGGCAAAGTAAACCTTTTTCGCTATTTCAGATTTGACTCTCCGTCGTGCTAGTGTGAATAAATTATGCCGGTACGTATACATATGAGGGACACGATGATGACAGAATAATTTTTGTGCTGGTAAGTAGTGATATCTGATGAAGTTTCTTGAATCTGCAGCGGAGAGACCCAGCATTATGACAGAATATATGAATTATCTAGAGTAATAAATTATCAATAGTTTTCTCTCTGCTGAACCAAAATCTTCTGAGGATGATAACGATGACGGGAAATGCCGTATCAGCCTCCCTATTTGCGAGGGTTCGCAAATCAGACCCCGAAAATATGTTTTCAAAAGGCTGATTTGTAATAAAAAAAAAAAAAAAAAAAAAAAAAAAGGGCAAATCAACTCCCGTTTTCGGAGGCTGATTTGTACTTAGAACGAAAATGAAGGACTGATATGCAAAAACCCCTAACGATAATGCAGTTAACTCCAAAAAATACAGATTGGAATCGTCGGTTAGCGGTTAAGTTGATTTGATGTACAATGAATCGTTTGAGATCCCACGGCAACGACTTTTCAAAACTTCAGGTTCCTCCTAAGAATAAGACTCTAGAAGGTTTATTATTGAACAAATTGAGAGAACACATCAGCTTCTGTATCGATTTATAAATATTAAATAACATTTTATTTATAATTTACAATTTTATATTTTAAAAACATAAATTTAAGAATTATAAATAATATTAATTTTTTGTTATATAATTTTTTTCATAAATATATCTACATAAATATTAAATTTTAAAATTTTGACATATTAGTGAATTTTCGCCTATTTTTATAAATAAAAGTTTTCTTGAATTATAAAAAGTTAAATAATAATAAATTATATTTTTTATATTACTTTTTTAAAAAATTATACCTAATAATATTTTAAAATTTTAAAATTAATAGATTAGCGAATTAATCTTAAAAATACTAATTTTAAATTCTTAAAATATCTATTTAGAAAAAAAATTTCTATAAATTTTTTTATATAAAAATTTCATAAAAAATATGCATATAATAAATAAAATGTCTCTAATATAAATTTTAAAACATAATGTCTCTAACATAAAATGTCTCTAATATAAATTTGATATATACTCCGACCAAAAAAATAAAAAAAAATATATATTAATAATTTAAAATTAGAGGCTGACTTTCCTCAAACATAACAGTTTTCACACTCTATTTTCCTACTTCTAATCTTCACTTTATCTCCTAATATCTCCTAATCTATATATATATCTGTTTACTATATTATATATCAGTATATACGAATTACATAGATAATATAGTTACTATTAACTATATATTTATATTTGCTAAATCTCACTTCGATCAGGAAGCACGACATCGCTCCTGGTCGAATACTACTCAGCTAGCCGTCGGATCGCGTTACGATCCGACGGCTGAGATCACTGCGGCCTGTTTTGTAACGAGCTCGGTATCGGTTTCAGGCCGTCGGATAACATCATCGGCGATCGATGACGGCTACATTTCCTCGCGGATTATGAAGAGCTTGGGCTCGGATTTCAGTCGTCGGATCGACCGTCAGAATCAACGGCTAAGCGGCATCTCAGGAAATGGAATAAGGCGGGACAGACAGCCGAAGGCGGAGCTCCTGTCGATGGGAGATTAGTTCTGATTGATAGAGTATAATATGAGTAATATATAGGATATCAATAGTATATATATATATATTAATATATATATTAAACTGTGATTAAAGTCATACGCCATATAACATTTTGAATAATTTTTAATAAGCCATATAACATTTACTGTTATTAAAAAAAACCACGTGACATTATATTTATTGATAAAAATTTCATAAAATCATATAACTTATTTAAAAAATATGAGAGGCCTAATATTAAAACAAATATTTAGTTAAAATAATAAATTTATAAAATAATTTAAATATATATAAATATTAATACAAATAGTATTCTATTTATATTATATAATACAAATTTTAAAATACAATTTATCCAAATAAATTTTATGTATGTTATGTAGTACTTTTCTTACTCTAATAACATGTAACGATAAAGTATATATTTTTTTTTACTAAAACTAAGTATCTATTTATATAAAATTATACAATATAAAAATTAAAAATTTTAATATTATTATTTATATATATGACTAAAATTTGTGTATCGCACGTCTTTGTATACTCTCTACTATTTGCCATATGTTATTGCTCATAATAGCCATTAAATTTTTTGTCGAAGGTTGAAACTAACAAAATGAAATAGAGGTATATAAAATTAGATGATCAAAATTAGTGCGTCATATACCGCAAATTTTCTACGACACTCTTAAAAAAAAACAAAATTGACCAAATTGAGGAGCGAATATGATTGCCTGGACTGTAAATTACGACTTTATTTTCTCAAAAAAAAAAAAAAAAAAAAAAAAAAAAGCGGAACGGATGTTTGAAAATCCCAGAATTTTCCGAATTTAAACGAGAATCGAACACTTCTAAAAGTCAAAGAATATTATATTAATTATTAAGAATAACCCGAGGGAAGTAGATGCTAAGGAATATGATCCCTTCATGATGATGGCCAAGTATCTCAAAAAATATTATTTTCTTATCTATCCGGCGCGTCAGGTATAAACGTTTATTGACAAAATTGCCAAACAGTGCTCCTCCTTAATTAATTTTAAACAAACAACACCTCCGGTATATTTTTAAGCAAACAGTACCCTCTTTACGATATAAAATGATCTAAATGTCCACGTCTTTTTTTTTCACCAAATTTCCCTCTTTCTCTTTTTTCTTCCTTCCTCTCTGGTTCTCTCTCTCTTTTTTTCGACGAAATCGCTCTATTTTTTCAGACGAGCTTGCTTTCCTCTCCGGTTATCTCCTCCAGTGATCTCTTATCGACTTCATTTTTTTTCTCTGCTATCTCTCTACTTCTCGTTTCTCCGGTGGTTCCTATTCATCTACTTCGTCCGGTGATCTTTTCGGCGGTCGTATTAACTTATAAAATATAAAAAATATCGTCTTTATGAAAAACTAAAATTGTATAGACTATTCCGTAACAGTCTAATCTGATAAAATCTTAATTTTTTAGTATAAATTTCTCTTAAAAACTCCAAATGATGTGAAACAAAGTTCATATGAAAGATTTTCGAGTCTACTTTCTTATGGGACCAATTTCATCTCATTTAGAGCTCTCTACGACATGTTTTGTTAAAAATATCGAGTTACTGTCAAGCTACTTTAGCGTTTGACAGCGTCGTAATATTATTTCCATAACTTTTAAATAGAGCTCCAAATAAAATGAAATTAATTCCATATAATTGCTATTTCAGTCTTTGTTCTAATGGAATTTGTTTCATCTCATTTGGAGCTCTCTATAAAAAATTATGGCTAACAATTATGAACACTTACGAATACCTACATTTTTATACTCGCTGAAAAGATCTTTTATATGAGATTAATTTCGTCTCATTTGGAGCTCTCTACAAAATTCTCCATAAAAAATTTATTGGATCGGGATTCGAATTTTTTGATCTTGGATCGAAATAAATAAATTTGGGTTCAATTGCCATCCTACTCGAAATATATATATATATATATATATATATATAAATTAATCTGACAATATTTTAGAATTCCAATCCATCTACAAGAACGCATCAAAATCAACCTAATTTTAATTTCTAAGCCATATTTGACCTGATGACATCCACCAGAAGGTGCAGCACGAAAACCGCCGATGTCGGCACGCTGAGCGCGACGACGGCGAAGACTCCGGCGGCGACGGCAGGCCGCGTGCTAAGCAGCAGCCGCTGCACGAGCCCCAAAAGCTCGCAGACGTCGGAGGCGTAGGTGGCGGAGTACTTCTTCTCCCACTCCGACCACTCCAACGGCGGCTCGTAGTTCCGCTCAGCCATCTTCATGTCATGTATTCGCTTACGGAGAACGATCATGCTCTCGTCCACCACCCCACCTCCGCCGTGGTCCCACCCAAACGCCCCGCAACGCACCGTTAACCGCCGCCGCTGCGTCGGCGGCGTCGCCATTCCCCGCCGCCGATTGGCAGATGGTGACTGGGATTGAAGAGCTGGCGAGGAAGAGATGGCATACATTTTCTTGGGGGATGTTATTGTAGAGATCGAAGGAAATTATGCGAAGGCGTTTATGGAAGTTGAGGAGAGTTTAAGGGGTATTTATAGGGTTTCTTATAATTTTCATTTGCATCATGAGACTTCAAAGAACATCTATGAACATAAGCAGTCCCTATACATTTTTTTCAAGGTAACCAGTCCCTCTACTTTATTATTATCTTCTTTTTTATTGATTTAAAACATTATATCAATCAGTGTTAGTCCAATTAAATAACCGGATTGAGTGACGGAAGACGATTGTGGTCTTTTCTTGTAGAGTATAGTTATAGATTAAAATTTCAGCAAATATTGAATAAACTGAACTAGAATTTCACTCAGTTTTCGATCAAGATATGATATAAAAATTGAACTCACGATATATTGCAAAAAAAAAAAAAAAAAAAAAAAAAACATAAAAAGGATAATTCGGTTTGTGGTGTTTGTGAATTTGTAGAACTGATAAGTAGTGGTCGTCGCACAGGTTCGTATTAATTTCTTAGGAAAAAAAGAAATGACAGATTTTCGAAGTACTTAATTGATTTTTTACAGTGCATATGAAACTAACATTTATCTGGCCTCAGTAGCAGGTCTAAACAATCAAATGATCAATGAAAATAAATTTTCTACAACAAAGCATGGACACGAGTGCAAAACACAACACAATATAGACACGGGACACAACAATTTTAAAAAAGAAAAAAGAAATAGCAATAGTTCGGGCAAGGCAAAAAATAATATAAATAATATAAATAATTTAAAAAATATTTTATATTAAGTATTTATATATATAAAAACAAAATCATATTCAATAATAAAATCTATTTATTATTTAATAATTTATATTTTTTAGATAAATTTAAATAGTAAGAATATAATTATATTAATAAAATAATAAAAATATAGTACCACAATGTACTATAATTAATATACAGTATTCTTAAAAAACCAACTCAGTTTTTCTTTTAAAAAATTATAATATATATTTTCGATACAAAAGACTAAATATTAGTACTTTACAGCTTTTATTTCAATTTTAAAAAATATTTTTAAATGAATATTTTGCTGCTCAAAAGTCTTTAATGGTAATAAAAATTTTGGAGTCTCAAAATACTAGTGGATGACGGTTGTGCAATGCAAAAAAATAATTAAAGATTAATTTTAACGTTTATAATATTCTTAAACTACATTAAAAATAATATTAATTATCTTTATTATACTGACATATTATATATTATATCTGGAGATAATAGAAAAAGAACTTAAATAAATTGAGAAATATAAATTCATAAATAAACAAAAAATTGTTACAATTTTTATAACTTTCTATAGAATATAGATCAATAATATTTATGATAAATAATATGTATAACTGCTTTTAATTATATAAACTCTAAAATAAGTGTTAAAATTTCATTTGCGTTTTAATATTATATAAAATATTTAAAATATTATTTTTATGAATTTTAACATAAAATTTAAAACATAATTTGTTATATTTTATATATATATATTATATATAATATTATATAAGGCCATTCTTCGTTCGACTGTGAATAATTTATATTTAACGGCAATAACGATTTATGCCGTTAAGTATATAAAATTAAATACCAGCCGTTAGATCAAAAAGATATCATTTGAGTTTAGTTTTTTTAATGCTATTTTTAATCAACCTGAGAATAGTTTTTTAATGCTATATATATATATATATATATATATATATTGGATTGATTTAGATAAACCTTTGGTGGGCTTTTTCTGCAAACAAATTCTTTTCTGCATTTGGGATTGATTTAGAAAAACATTTGTAGGGGTTTTTCTGCAAAGAGTTCTTTTCTACTATTTTATTTTTATCATACTAAGGGTGGCGGGGAAAGCGCGTGGAGATCGAATCTGACGGTGTGGACACGTGTCACGTTCAGATGGATAGTTCGGGGTTAACGTGCAGGACAGCATCCGGGTATCGTGGAAAGGACGGCGCCACCGCCGGTATCTACAGGGTTCGGGTATCGAGAAGCTATGACATGGTAACGCATCACAGCTGTATGTATGATGATATCGGATATATACCGCGAAGGGGCTGTTTATTTGGGAAGAAAAATAAAAATAAAATAGTGAGATAAAAATGGTGAAAAAGTAATAAAAAGATTGATGTGAGTTTTTTTATTTATTTTGTATTGTAAAGTAGTAAGTAAATAAAATTTTTTATTTATAAAAAATATTTTTTAATAATATTATAAAAATAATTACTATTTTATTTATTAATTTATTAGTTAATAATTTTACTATTTATTTTATTTAGCTATTTTGTAATTTTATTATTTATATTTTTAGAATAGTAATAATTTATTAAAATCATTATATAATTTAAAATAATATAATAAATAATATATTTATGATTTATTATTTGTAGTAATTTACTTTGTTATTATTATTGTGTTAATTTTTTATTTTTTATTATTAAAAATATAGAATTATTATTTTTATTATTTATTAAAAATTATTTTTGTATTATAATTTTTTTATAATATATTAATTAATTGATAAATATTAATTAATTAATTAATATATTGATTAATTTATAATAATATAATATTATTTAATTATTTTTAAAAATAATTATTATTAATAATTATCACTAAATGCTAATGACTGTTACTTTCCTTACACTTCGTAATTTTTGACGAGAAAGTCATAAAAAAACAAAAATATAGAAATAAAAAGTGGAAGAAAAGTCAGTGTCTAATTTTCTCACTTTTCTATTTAAAAAGTACAAAAAAATTGACTTTCCAACTTTCTATTTTTCACTTTTCTTTTTTAAAGTAAACAAAAAACTGACTATCTAACTTTTTCACTTTTCTATTTTTACACTTTTCTCAGGCCTAAAGTGGCGTTTGGTTGGGGGGTAAAAATGTGTAAAACGTAATCAGGATATTTTTTATCCTCTTCTACCCATATTTGATTTAGGGATAGGCACGGAACAAACTCAGCCGAACTTTAGTATTGGCCGGAGATCGGTGTACTCTTAAGACCGGTGGCTGGCCGCTGATTATTGGGCCGTAAAGGAGAAACATATCTTAACGTTAGCCCTGGAAAGAGTTCAGGATATTTTTTATCCTCTTCTACCCATATTTGATTTAGGGATATTTTTTTATCCTCCTCTACCCAAATAGGGGTAACGCGCTACCACCGTGAGAGGTGGGTAGCGCGTTACCGCTCGCGCCTCTTTCTCTCTCTCTCTCTCGACGGGGGCGATGGGGATGCTTTTCGTCGGAGCCTGCGCTCGACGGGGATGGAAATGCATTTCGACGGATGTCAAGCTCGTGGGGACGAGGGTGGATTTCACGGAGCTCGAGCTCGACGGGGACGGGGAAAGATTTCGACGGCGGTGCTTAACGGATGGCAGCTTTTGACGGAGCTCGAGCTCGATGGAGAAGGATTTCAACAACGATGGGGATGGATTTCGATGGTGACAGGGATGGATTTCGATGAGAGACTGTGAGTAGGGCCGATAGAGATCACTAGGCACGATTTGTGATAGTATGGTAATACGAGGACTGGAGGCGGTGGCGAGTTATGATAGGACGTTTGGATCGTCAGGGGGTCGCCGCGCTGTCGCGCACGCTATAGAGATTTGGTGGTCGCGCGGGGAGGGCGCAGGTGGAGACGAGCTCATCAGATTTCGGCGACGGGGATGGCTTTGTTCGAGACGCGCTTCACACAGACTGGCGGCGCCGCTCAAACAGGGAATGTATTTCTTATATTTGTGAGAACATTTACCGAGCAGACTTGTGTGGAGAGACGTGGGTCAGATATAGGTATGAGAGATTATTTTCGAGAGAATAGTTTTGCTTTTAGGCTATATAGGGCTGAAATTTATCATGGGATTACGGCAGTTAGTTGACTGGAGCCGGCTAAGTGGAGCACTCTAACCACATGGGGTGAGGGAGCTCGCTCTACTTATGTTTGATATATTCTGGAGTTGGAGGAAGAGATAGCGGGTCAGATCCACAAGACCACCGACCCGAGCCCTACGCCTTGAGAGATAGCTTAGAGTGACTAGCATTTATCACGCCACGTCTGACGCCAGGAGCTGCCACACGCTCATGTCTGAGCGGGCATACGACTTGACTAAGCTTGCATACTCGAGCCGTTTCTGGGTTGGGGCTCAGGTCTGTTGATCCGTCGGATCACTTTGGGTCTAAGTCGGGTCTTTGGACACGGTTACATACTTTCGGTCTGAGTAGAGAGCGCAACACTCTTAAGCTTACATAAGTCAACGGGGGGGTTGATGCAGGAGGTAAGTGACCGTCGTCTCGCATCGCAACGCTCCGGGCTTATTGAGAGGTCATATACTGAGCAGCCGACGACACCATATGGGAGTAGCCGATTGTTGAGCGCTGGTATCAGCAGATCGCTATATATGCACGCGTCGCACGGAGTTAACTTATTGAATGGAGTTGCATGATGGGCACAGTGTGTTCTAATCTTGAAGAGTGACGGTTTCACGTACTAATTATTAATAGCTATTCGAGAGGTTGTGCGCTGATTGTATTTATTATTAGTCAGCGATATACGCTAGTTATAGAGATGTATTGGGCGCGAGGTTAAATGCTCGTCTCGCAGAATCTGGAACAGGGCTGGGACGTTTGTTTGCATGTAACAGATTTTTTTGTTTAGGAAGAAGAGCTAGACCTCGGACTTCGGAGTGATGCGTAGGATTGTGCACTGAGGTGGTTCTTACAGTATGGAGAGTTCTCGTGTATGTGTTATTTACCGTGAAAAGGAGTGTCGAGTCTGTAGAAAGATGTGCGTCATGCAGCTATCATATAGGCGCGCCGTATTGTCGATGTGTTGATCGACGACGGGAGAGGAGAGCGACCATGAGAGCTGGCGCCATGGCGATAGATGTTATGTTGCTATTGTTGAGTTCGAGAAGAGAGAGAGAGAGAGAGAGAGAGAGAGAGGTGCAGCTGCTTGAGAGGGAGAGAGAGATCAATGGGTGGCTGCTTTGAGAGAGAGAGAGATCAAGAAGTGCCCTAGTAAGTCGGTAACTATTAAAGCCCAATTAGAAAGGCCCAATACAGATCTATTCGTTACAACTTACAAGATCTTCTGGATCGGGTCTCAGCTATTCAGACCCGGACAAGACCCGACCCGGATGTCGGGTCTGTTTTTAAGACCCGGTCTGACCCGTGGACCCGATAGATCCGACCCAAATCTGTCGGGCCAAATCGGGTCTATTCAGATTCTCGAGTCGATTTTTTTTTTGAACACCCCTACTCCCAGGATATACTTTACCCTTGCAGGAACTCCAAACACAGCCTTAATTTACCAACAGAAACGCGACACGTCAGCACGTCAATTCACCATGTTAGGGCATGGGGGCTACGGGTACACTGCAGTATGAACATGATACTTACAAATAATTTTTAGAAAAATACTTTTCAGCCCCTAAAATCAACATTTGCTTGGTTCAGCCTCTGAAAATGAAAAAACGCGCCGACGTAGCTAACGAAAATGCGTTTCCGGGAGTTAAATGTGTATGAATCAGAGGGTGAAATGCAATTCTTCCAATAATTTTCTATCTAAAAGTGGCGAGTTGTACCTTTCTCACTCAAGCTATACCTTTCGTACTTAAGTTGAACCGATCAGTCATTTGAAGCGCAGGATATGGCATTGTTGGCAAGAGCGGTGCAGTTACAGGAGAAAGCGGCTTTGAGACAAAGTACACGTGTCTTCTGTCGTCTGCTCAAGATACCTTAGAAGTTTTTTATATTCTTATGCAGTAAACACCTCAAAGTCTATTGCTTTATATGTAACCCCCAATGCCACATGCAAGCTCTCTTAGGCAAGAAATACTGCTGATGTAATCTCTATCCAAGAGTTTTTGGGTGTCGGCTCAGTCGAGGTCTCAGATGTCGGTGTCGGATCAACCGTGATATCGGGTGTCGGTACAACCAACAGGATAAAAAATGACACTGAACATATTCCCATTCCACTCGGACCCACTAGAGCTCGGGCTAGACTAGCCAAAGAAGCACTTCAGGGAATGATTAAAAGAATTTGGGCCAAGACAAACAAAACAAAACCCACGAATAAAGTCCTGTGATGATAATTCAAGTCACCGAAGCCGAGACCGATCCATGATCAAAGCCTAGGCGTTTCATATCTGAAGCCGAGGTTGAAGACTGCCGAGACAAGTTCATAACCGAAGCCGAGGTGTTTCGTATATGAAGCCGAGGTTAAAGACTTTGCCGAGACTGATAAAAACCGACCCAATGTAACTGAGACCATTCTTAAGAAGATCAAAGGTCGAAAGATTAAAAGATAAAGACTTGATTAACGCAAGAACATTTAACTTCCTAAGAATCTGGAACCGTTGATTACAAATTAATGCACATTTAACTCAGGATTAATTAAGTGCTTAGTTTTTATTATAAGGTCATTTAATATTGTCGATCATATGATAGGTCAAATGCAATGTAACAAGTCTTTTTATTTTTTGTAAATCTTAGTATAAATACCCCTAGTGGATTAATGAAAGCATCTTTTGGATGATCAAATTTGTGAGATTAGAAATCTCTTTGGTTCTTTTAGAACTTAGGACATATCAGAGAAATCCGTAGCGTCTACTACCGACTTATCAGTCGATCCTCTAGTTGATTGTGGCGTCCAAAGGCACATACGAAAGTTCTTGTCTCTCTATAGGTAATGGATCGAGGTGCTTGGCATATTCCAAGATTTTTGCCTTTTTATAGGCAACGGATAGCGGAGCCAACCCCACGAAAATTATCTTAATTAGTAGTTTTGCCTGATTCTAGTAGACTTGGGAGTCTTCAACAATCATATTGAAGATTAACATTTCGGTATATCAGATCAAATTAACGAGCATATTGTTTCAGACGATACCGAGATAATCTACCGATACCGAGGTCTTCTATTGATACTGAGGTTTTCTACCGATACCGAGGTTCTCTACCGACACTGAGGTCACAAACCGAACTTCTTTGTAAGAACCTCAGAATTAGCATCAGCTTGGTCAGGTTCCCATCAACTGCCCTTTAATATAAAGTAAGATTTCAAAACTGAACTAATACAATTACTTAAGTCTTATAACTGACTAATGCAATAGTGAAAATCAACATATTATTAAGTCTTATACCTACAAATCATATATATCCACACAGATCAAAACATGAATATACACATATCAAAACATAGAGAGATCAAAACAAAATACATCAATGACCCTCACTCGTTGTAGCAACATATAAAATAACATCAAGTTGATAAGTTTACTTCACTCTCTGCCACAACATGGTACACTTGAATATAACCATCAATAAACTGTTCGAGCATACATTTTTTATCTGTAAGTATCATACAGCTATATGGCTGCGCATTCAGTCCATATTAACCAGTCCTGCCCATAAGCATTCGTTGTTTCTAGCTAACTGCTCCTCAAGCAAAATAATACAAAGACTCCACAATCGAGGGATTCTCAAAGTTCTCGATCGATTTTTATCCTTCTTCTTGGCAAAATGAAGAAGCTTTTTCTCAATGGATGTACGAGTAGCTGAACGAATTGTTCCTTCCCACATATCTTTAAGAAATTTGGATTTGGACTTAATTCTGTGAAGCATCTCATTTTTTTCCTCCACACCTTAGCTCAAGTATGATAGACATTTCTTGAGGTTGAAATTTAATCAATGTATTGCCAATTTCAATACTATCATTTCCAATATTCCAACAACGTAATATGCTTACCAAGAAGTGGCTGCTGATTGGGATACTAGAAATTTCGAGAAAATGATAGAATGGACTCCTTCTCAAAGCTTTGTGATGCACTTCTGACATTATATTTTTCAACCCCACTTTCTCTTTTTGCTTCTTCCTTGAAGGTGCCCCATTAAACACTTCATACAAATACTTGGGGGAGAATCTAGTTATAATCTGGTTGCTATTTACCACAATTTTTTTTTATATTCATGTCATCTTTCTTTACTTTTTTTGACGTTGATTTCCTTTTTTTTTGGAACTAGATGGACAAGATTCACCAGGTTTTCTTTTCTTTGCAGGAGGAACGGCACTGCTATTCTTGATGGGCCTCTTTCCCATTTCTAATATGAAACTAAGAAAAATGGAATGGTTTAAATGAAGTTAAGGACAACCGTGTTGTTGGTAAAGACCGAATTATTAAAGGGAGGTACTGGTTTGAGTCCATATCTACCAACAACACTCTAATTATTCACAACATTCTACTTTGGAGAGCATGAGAAAAAAAAAAAGAAATAAAATAGAAAATTGTAAACAAAGTCGTTGCAAGGAGACTTACAATATGTACAACATAATAGCCTACAAACTCATAAAGAAAGATATACAGTCAGTGATGGAGATCGGCAACATTTGCAGTTATTTCGGTCGTTATTGCGGTCGTGTGAAATAATAGAGACAGATGAAAATCAAGGAGACCGACGTCTAGGGTATTCAAAACCGGGTCGGGTATGGGATCCAGCTGAAGATGAACCCAACCCGAACCCCTTTAAGTTTTGGTCGAAATAGATGTGATTCGAGCGCAGACCCAACCTTGACTAGTTTGGTATGGTCGGGTACAGTAGGGTCTGCTCTGGTCCAGCTGGTATATAGATCATTACTTTTTGTGTAACTATATAAGTCAATGAGGGATAACTTATATTCACCAAGAATCAGCCACTCGCAAAACCAAATTATATCTGCAAAACTTCCTAATCAACCAAAACTCGCTATTCTATCACAGTTTATGATAAAGTTAAACAAAAATGCATATTACTGAAACACTTCGATATAGTCAGCAGCATGCAAAAAATAGAAAATTGGAAGTTGAACAAGAAAATAGGATCTATTAGATAGAATCAATTGTTACATGGCTTGACTGAGAGAATCGAGTATGGAATGCTGGAAGCGACGGATTTTCTGAGAGCTAGATTGATCGGAGCCGGCAGAGAACTCTGATAGCAGTCAAAGACTCAAAATGATGGAGAAACCATGAATTGTTCCTGCATTGGACATAAGGACATCAGCAAAGTGAACAGCATTACGCAAAGTCACTACAACTTCAACTGAGAAACAATCTTTTGGGTGTTCAATGTCACTGAGAGCATAGATATTATAAGAAACAAAGTACACAATCTCCAGATTGAACTTTTACTTTCAAAATCACATAATTTTCCATACAAATCAAGATGTAAATACCAAGGAAAATAATGCACTATGCAAAACATTGGTACAATGAAATTGAATCGGATGCCGAAGGGGCTGATCACGGCGAGTGGAGGGGTAGCCCAAGTACGGCGAGTGGGGAGGGAGGAGTTGATCGTGGCGGCGGCGAGCCGGCTAGTGGGGTTGAGTCGCCGAGTAAAATACCTAGGTATAATCAAGTCACTAAATAACTTCTACGAGAAGGCGCACAAGCCGATCAGCAGGTGCGGCAGGAGGGGAAGGAAGGAAATTTCGTCGATGGAGATCGCAGGCGCAAACCGAGCAGCCGGCGCGGCGGAGGGGAGATGAGGTAAATCGTACAAATGATGGAAAAAAAAGAAGGGTGGTAAATTAATGACGAGTGAAATCCTTGGGTGAAAAGTTAATGATAGATATGTAATTGTTACAAACAAGACGGTCAATTGCATAAGATCTTAAAAACGCATTTTCTAAACAGTGAAAAAGGGGCTGCTATAGCATCCGGCAAAACCGAAGGGCTGATATGTAATGTGAATACTAATGTTATAAATTATAACATTATAACAATTAAAATTAAATTAATTTAATAAATAAATATTAATGATCAATATTTAAATAAATAATTAAGTGTAAGTTTGATAAAAAACATCACAGCTTTGATGTACGCTACAGTAGATGTGTAACCGAGTCGAGCTACTTATAGACAGCTCGAGCTTGAAGAGAACTCGATCTAAATTTTAAAAAAGTAGAGTGATATTTGCGCTCGACTCGAAAGCTCGTGAGTTTAAAAATAGGCTCGACATGATTATCATGAGAATATTTTGTTACTCATGATATCAACTTCTATTATCCAAATAGATGGCTAAAATATACAGTTTGTATAAGAGCAAAATAGAAGAGTAGTATATATTCTCAATTTATCTATACTAAACTCGATTTAGTTCAAAATATACTCAAACCATTTAGGCTTTTTGCGTTTTTTAATCCCCTCCAATTCCCTCTCGCTAGTTAGAGATGAAAAATTGAGGATAATTTTTGTGCATCCCTAATTGGATGTGGTATTTTTGTATCCTCTTATCACGTGAAATGACAAAAGTGCACTCAATTTTTTATTCTGAAAAAAAATATCAAAACATGTGATCACCACGAACATATGCGAACACTCCATGAACACAATAGCACTTTCTTTTATTTTGGTGTTCGTAGTGTATTTGTGGGTGTTCATATCATGCTCTCACGCATGAGGATATTCATAGGTGTTCACAGGTGTTCTAGGTGTTCGCGTGTGTTCATATTCGTGGATGTTCGTAGGTATTCGTAAATATTCGTAGATATTCACATGTTTTTATAGGTATTCACATGTTTTTAAATTTTTTTTCAGAAAAAAATTAAAATAATTTGTAATTTCAGGTAATATAAGGATAAAAAATATAAATCTAATTAAGAAACACTAAAAATATCAAATTTAATTAGCCAAGGTGTAAAAATATAAAATATCCAATTTTTTTTTTCAAACGAGTTGAACTAAACAAACTAAACAAAGAACTACTCAAATCTGACTCTTTGTCGACTCTATCCTACAGTAACAACAAAAAGGACCGGAAGGGTGTTATTGTAATTTAAAGAATAATAATTTCATCCACGCCCTAATCACCCGCCTCGCCGTCGCCACAACCTCCACTCCCCTCTGATCGGCCGACACTCGTAAACCTTAAACCCTAAGAAAAATTTCGTGTGAAGCAGGGACTTCAAATTCTAAATCACATTCTTTCTCACAATCCTCTAAACATGGGCGGCACTACCAAGAATCCTAAGAAGAGAGCCGCCGGCTCGCCTTCTGAATCTGATAGCAGCGATGAAGATTCTAAAAACAACGAGGTTAAAGGAGATCTTCCAGGAGTTCATCAATCTCTCAAACCCATGGAAAGACAGAAGAAGAGAAGAGGTGTCGACAAGGAACGCCGCCAATCTGGATCCGACAAGCAGAAGAATCCAATGCCTGTTGTGGATTCGCCGCAGAGCAACCTACCGGGATTCCATGTTGATGTGTTCCGTGACCTGGCTTCATCGGATTCGTCTGTGCGGCAGGCGGCGGCGGAGAGACTGGTGGTGGAGCTCATTGAAGTTCAGAGAGTTCACGATAAGTTGAAGAGTAATGGTGAAGAAGTTGAACGGCCAAGTCTGCAGATGATGGAAGCGGAAAAAAATGATGGTCTTGATGGTTTCGCTCCTTCTCTAAGATATGCCATTCGTCGGCTTGTTCGTGGTGTCTCTTCCTCTAGAGAGGTATCCCCCGTCGATTTACAAACTTCCACGTCTGGAATTTCGATCTTGTTATAGTATAATTTTGAGATTTATTTATTTATTATTTTTTGGAAATTTGATTTGCAGTTATAATGATACATAAGTGTTACAGAAGTTGGACATAAGGACATACATAATAACATAAACCTTGTTATTATTTGACAAGCTATAGTGCATCTAGATCAGGAAAAAAATGTTTTTTGAAATGTGATGTTTAGTTAGAAAATAAGTCTGTTATATAGAAGTTGAAACTTGGAAATTAGGATGCATGATTTCCCATCACGAACTTTTTTTTTATCATGTCGACTTGGTTATGTCATGACTTTGCAAAGCGTTGTTATAAATGTTGGAGCTTGGAAAGGAGATATACATCAGAAACCTTACAGATTTATCTATCCTTCAATGAATCATGGACTGTTTCGTCATGAATACATCTTTTTGTGTGGAACGCTGTAGTACCTTGGTAGCAACAATTACAGATAGTATCAGTTAGCCTTTTAAAAATTTTGGGGTATCACTTTAACTGGCAAAAGTTTTCAAATTTTAGTTTTCCCTTGTCAAGATTGTGATACAGTATCTGTAATACTGCGATTTAACCTGTCCCCATATTGCATTTGCAATTTAATATCTGGAGTACTGTCAATCAGAGTGTATAGTACTGTACTTTATCTATACCCAACATATATTATGGACATTAAAGGGTTTAAAGTAATTAAAGGACTTGAAGCGTTGAGAAAAACATAGGGAAGGAGTAAATTGGTATTGCCCCTTAAAAAAAAATAAATGTCTTTGAAAGTTTGATGCTCAGTGGGAATGATATATAAGCATTGTATAGAGTTTTCAGTTTCTTTGCGTGTGAAAATTTTTATTTGGTTAGTTGTGGATCTGGACTTTCATGTGGCCATTCATGAGATCCCAACATAATGTATAGTGGCATATATATCATGATTCGTTTGTTTTGTCGTTTAGCATGATATGTGATTCTCACAAGCTTTTTATAATGTATTGCCGTACATGCAAGAAGAATGCTTTTAGACTCATCATCTCCTTAAGATGTTCAACTTGTCATGTTTAATTGGAGCCTAAAATTAAATTGGATTTAACTCTAGCTGGTTATGTTTGTGCTACAATTTTTAGAATGAATAATTGATAATCATAGCTGATGCTTAGTCCTGAGGCTCCTGCCAAAATTGGGAAAGGACCAGTAAACACAAGGAAAACTAAATGCGAGATAGATTTTTAGGAGGTCATACACTTGGGATTGACAATGAATTGGATCTCCTCAGATATTGTGGGAAATCACACCACATAATTTTAACATGTAAAATGGTAGTGTAAAGCGTATAACAGATATACGGGCAGCCAAAAGTGTTTAGGCTCGACTATAAGTAACAGTTGTGATTGTATTTTTTGATAGGCGATGCTAATGACTAGATTGTAAAAATTTGAGTTTTAATGAAAAGGTAATTCTATGTTCGTTGGTTGCTCTGCCATCTTTTCAAGGTTGTTGTTTTATATGTAACTGAGACATGGAGACTATTGTTTTCATGAATGACTTTGGCACTTCATGCAGTAGTTGCTGGAATTTGGGTAGTAGAGCGCCCTTTAGAATGAATTATTTTTTTTTGGCGTAAGAATGTTAATGAATTGGGAAAACACAATAAATGTCACTCGTACATAGCACTTGATCATGCTGGTAGGTTGACGAAAACTTTGGGAAACACATTCTTTTTTTTGTTTTTCCAACGAGTATACCCACCCCACAGGGGTGACACTAATCTCGCTCGGGGAATGGAGCAATTATGGTACCTCCCCTCCCAATAGGTATATTTGTGCATTTTCGAGCCCCCGGCCATACGGAAGCCCCATACCCAGCCTTGCTAACCAACTGAGCGACCCTTGTTGGTTTGGGAAACACATTCTAATGCAGCCTAGTCTTGCTTTCCATCGCCTAGCATGCCTTTGCCCTGAAATTAAGTCGAGTTGGGCTTTGAGGTCAACTCAAGTGCTTGAGCTAGTCTTGTTTGGCTGGATATGGTTGGACAGTAACACATTACAGAAAATCTACCAAATACTGCCAAAAATTTAGTTATTTTAGTTGGAAAATGCTGAACTAGGGATCCTGATGTACTGTAAACCACATGTTGAATTGGAATATGCACCACACATATCCTGATGTAGGTAATATGGTTCTGCTTGAATCAGGGTAATCAGCAGCTCCTGATAAATAGCAGTGCTCTTTTTCTTCATATCACTTCAAACAGCCTCCTTCCTCTTGTTTTGCCTCTCTTTTGCTACACTATATACCAGCAGTCTGAAGTTTATTTGACTTCTTAGATTGATTGTATTTAGTATTGTCGTGCGATGTTATTATCAGTTTCATTGTAAAATGTCTTATGGTTTCAGCTATTTAAGGAGCACGGATTTACTAGTTTGTTCCCCTTTGATCTTCTTGTTTATTTGAGCATTGCTGAATAGGTAAACTAAGAATTTATTCTTTTATTGACTTGAATTATTTGACTTGCAGTGTGCCAGGCAAGGCTTTGCCCTTGGTTTAACACTTTTAGTAGCGAACATTCCTTCAATCAAAGTTGATTCACTGCTGAAACTAATAGATGAGTTACTGGAGGTTTCGTCTTCCATGAAGGGCCAGGTATATACACTTACTGTAAATGCATGAAAAAATAATAGCCTACTCCATATATATATATGATTGCACTTATCTGATTCTGTCATAGGAAGCTAGGGAATGCCTTCTGGGTCGACTTTTTGCTTATGGATCCTTATCTAGATCTGGAAGAGTAGCTGCTGAGTGGATTGCCGATAACACGAGCTCATGTATCAAGGACTTCATTGGCCATATTGTATTTCTTGCAGGGAAGAAGCGTTATTTGCGTGAGCCGGCAGTTGCAGTAATTTTAGACATGGTTGACAAGGTTAGAAAAGAAAACTCTTGTCATATAGCATCCATCTTGTAGATATCTTATGGAAATTATAGTGTAACTTCGTATTATATTATTATATATAAGATTGCAGAAAACAAACTTGCGATGTAATGAAAAAATCTCTATGCGGATAGTATGCCCTGAAAGCCATTTTATCTTTGGGCCATTATTGTTAATGTGTGACCTGTTCTCATGGAGATGTTTCTATTTCTTTTCTTTTTCAACCTTTTCCCTCTTTTTACCTGCACTATTGTTAGTACTTGTGTTGTCATTTCTTTCTTAATGTAGATACAGGTAAGTGGCAATCAAATTCAACCCTTCTAATACTTTGCTAAGTAATCTTTTAGGAGTGCTACTAAAACGTTGTGCTGATATTGTTAATAGTGTTGCAGTTACCTGCAGAAGCTTTGACTACACAAGTTCTTGATGCTCCTGGATTATGTGAATGGTTCAAGAATGCTGCTGAAATAGGAGATCCAGATGCCTTGTTCTTGGCATTAAAGTTGAATGAAAAAGTTGCATCAGAAAGTGACAAGTTCGGCAAGCTACTTCCATTTCCATTTAATTCTGAAAACTTATTTTCTCGGGATCGTTTATTATCCCTTTCAGCCTGCTTCAAGGTATAAATAACCTTTTGTTTCTGCTTTCTTCATATCAAGGTTTTGAATACTCTATATACTGGTTTTAAATTGGGGTGCAAGCATTGTGTTCCAAATAATGCTGGTTACGTTTAGATAATCTAATGGCAACATTCTTAACAACAACTGGTTTAAATTTGGGTGCAAGCATTGTGTTCCAAATAATGCTGGTTACTTTTAGATAATCTAATAGTAACATTCTTAACAACAAGATAATTTTGTCATACAACAAAATCAACGATATGATCCCTAAACCTTTTCTAGACTAGATTGAAATGTGAACCTCTAGGTCGACTAAATCTAAAAATTGAAACCACGAAGAAAGCTTAAATTTTCCTGAATCAAAAGTTTTTGTTAATCCTCTTTTTTCTAACATAATTGTCTACTGACTTTTCCTATCATGTGGAAAACGCGAACTGTTTGTTTTCCGTTATATGCAGGAGTCAACTTTCTGCCTGCCTCGTGTTCACAGTCTCTGGCCTGTTCTTGTCAATATGCTCATACCAGAGGCGGTATCTAATGATGTGAAGACTTTGAGCCGTTCGACGTCTAGCAAGAAGCATAAGAAAAACAGAAAGGGTGGTGGTTCAGAGGAAATCACTAAGCATATCCAATCCTTCTCTGAGGTAGTTATAGAAGAATCACTCCTGCTGTCGTCTCATGATAGGAAACATTTGGCTTTTGATGTTGTTCTCCTGCTCCTTCCAAGGTTACCTGCATCATGTATCGATATAGTTATTTCTCACAAGCTTGTCCACTGTTTAATGGACATCCTGTCAACCAAAAGTTCTTTATTGTACAATGCCGCTCAGCATTTTCTCAACGAGTTGGTAAGATGGGCTATCGAGAATAATGATAAGCTTGTTTCGGTTATTTTATCCTTGCAAAAACAAAGTGGTGGTAGATTTGATTGCATTACAAGGACACAGACAGTTAAAGAGTTGGTTGGCAAATTCACTACAGCTGAGGGATGCTTGCTTTTCATACATAACTTGATAAGCTTGTTTATAGATGACACTGCCCTTGCGGATGAACCTTCGGATCAAAGTGAGACAACAGACGAAAATTCTGAACTTGGTTCGGCTGACTTGCCTGGAACACCAGGAAGTACTGACTCCTTGAAGGACTGGGTTATAGATGCAGTACCTCGAGTTTTAAAGAATTTAAAAGTGGATACAAATCCAAGGTCTTTACAGCAGAAGGATGTACTTGAAGCAAGGTTCCGTGTGCAGACAGAAATTATGAAATTTCTGACTGTTCAAGGGCTATTTTCTGCATCTCTTGGCACCGAAGTTACATCATTCGAGTTGCAAGAGAAATTTAAGTGGCCGAAGGCAGTTACGTCTGGTTCTCTATGCAGAAAGTGCATTGAGCAGCTTCAATCATTACTTGAAGATGCACAGAAGGGAGAGGGTACACAATTAATAAATGGATTTACGAACAATGATCTTGGATCTTACTTCATGCGTTTCATTAACACTCTATGCAACATACCCTCGGTCTCGCTTTTTAGGAGCTTGAACAAAGATGATGAAAAGGCATTCAAGAAATTACTGGCGATGGAATCCAGGCTGTTCCAAGAGGTAATGGTCTATTTTCATGCTGAAGGCATGTTACTTCTTTCAATAAGTGTTACTTTTCTGTCTGCCACGTAATCAGTTTGTCCGTATTTGAAAACTTCAATCTTTATGCTTTGTAGAAGGGGTTGATCGGCTTTTAGTTCTTGAATCATGAAACAAGCACAACTGTGTTTGTGCAGCTTGAGTATAGTTGATTTTCAAGGAAATGGTTGCAACCAGAGTTGGGTTGGGAAGTTTTAATAACCGAAAATACTCCCTTAAATATCAGTTTCTCAGCCATTTAGAGTTGAGTATCAAGTGAAGGGGAATACAGGGTCTAAGGAAATTGGCAACTTTCCGTAAGTTTATGGAAGCAATGATCACAATAAGAATCTAAGCTAAGCTAGTTAATTATAAATTTAAATTTTGATGCAGCATTGCCATCTGGAGGTAAGCAAGTGAAAGCATTTAGGTTATTTAATCCTAGAAATAATTTGTTTATGTTTCTTTCATATTAGTTCGTCTTTCATGGCTTAACTTCAAGCTTAGGAAATCGAGGCAGGGGTTAAAAATTAGAATCCTTGCAAATGTCTCAGGTTGACGTGTAATTTATTAGCTGAAGAACTCGAGTTAAATCTTTTTTTTTTTTTAAATTTCTTTTGTTCTAATTTTTTTTAAAAGAAAAGAATGGCTCTTCTCCCCTTTTTTTCCTTCTTGCGTGGGGCCAGGAAAGATTTTACCTTATTTCTTTGAATTCTTTTTCACAGTTGAGCATTTAAATAAGTCGGATGTTTCATTACAGGAAAGGAATATAGGACCAGGGCCAGATGCTAATAAATTGCATGCAATGCGGTATCTTCTCATCCAACTACTATTACAAGTACTTCTACAGCCTGGAGATTACTCGGATGCAGCTTTGGAGCTTGTTATATGCTGCAAGAAGACATTTCCTGCTGCTACTCAAGGCGATTCAGAAGATGAAGACGACTTTGGCGAGAATGGCTCACCAGAGTTGATGGATGTTTTAGTAGACACTTTACTCCAGCTCCTTCCGCACTCATCGGGTCCTACATGTTTCGCAATTGAGCAGGTAGGGCTCATCATTTTGCAACTACTTACAAGCAAATGTTTCGTGTTATGCTTACAATTTTGTATGTTGTGGTCATTCTTCCGCAAAATTCCGAAGAAGAGTACCTACGCCTGTTTGGATCGGGGGTAGGTTGGGTGTACAGAGGGGTAGAGGGGAGTAAAAAAATGTTGTACCCATACTACAACAACATCAACCCAGTCAAGTCCCACTGCACCGGGGTTTGGGGATGGCTAAACTTGAGGAGTGTACCCATATTTGGATAAATTATTGGAGGGTTAAACTTGGAGGAGGGTAACAATCTATTCGGTTTAGGATTTTTTGGTAAGGATAAACAAGGGTATGTGGGATAAAAGTTGCTGAACAATCACTACAAGACATCTTGTGTAATGATAGGTGGCATAAAAGTGAACTGACTTCCTCTACGAGAAATCCTGACACTTGTTCTTGTGCCTCCTCTTATTTGTCCTTTATTCCACAACAAGGTTTTGTGCCGAGCTGAGTGGAGTTTCGGTGAACTCTGATCTTGTCACGTGCCGATGGTATTGTGCCGATACACTATTATTTTGTTATTTTAAAATAACAATAAAATTTCAAAATTATTTTAAAAATTCAAATGTAAGATTTTTTGGCTCGTGCCGTGCCAACACTTGTTCTTGTGCCTCCTCTTATTTGTCCTTTATTCCACAACAAGGTTTTGTGCCGAGCTGAGTGGAGTTTCGGTGAACTCTGATCTTGTCACGTGCCGATGGTATCGTGCCGATACACTATTATTTTGTTATTTTAAAATAACAATAAAATTTCAAAATTATTTTAAAAATTCAAATGTAAGATTTTTTGGCTCGTGCCGTGCCAACAACTGTTGGAACAGGTGTGTGCCGATCGGCACCTAAAGCAATGTTCCACAATCACAATAAATCTTCTGATTTAACTAAAGTATATAGTCTTTTCTCTGACTGTCATGGACCATCGTTCAGGTATTTACTTTCTTCTGTGATAACATTACTGAGGGCGGGCTCCTTCAGATGTTACGCATAGTGAAGAGAGAGCTGAAATCTGGCCGCCATCAAGCTGCTAGCAGTGACCCTGATGATGACGAAGATGACGATGACATTATTGGGCTTGAAGAAAAAGGTGAAAGCGACGAAGCTGAGTCTGCTGAGACAGGGGACAGCGAGGGGAAGGAGAGTGATGAAGATGAGGCCTCGGAGACGAGTGAAAGTGATGAGGAGGTCAACGAAGGTGAAACAATTGATAGTGATAAAGATGCTGAAGTTTCTGATATAAGCAATGCTGATAAAACAGTTACTGAAGATAGTGAAGATCTTGCATCTTCCGAAGAATATGACGATGAAAAGATGTTCCAAATAGATGCTGAGCTGGCACAAATATTTAAGAAGGGTAACTTATCTGGGAGCGGGAATCCACATGCCCAGTTCATGTCTTTCAAACTTCGCGTGCTTTCGCTTCTTGAGATTTATCTACAAAAGAATCCAGGTAACTTTTGGAAAACCATTTATATATTAGTTGTATAATATTTTTAAAATGCCTTTTTTGAAATTTGGTAACTTAGCGTTCTGTAATGTCGTGGATGTTGAAACCCTGCATGTGGTTTCTGCTGAGCAAATATGATTGGAAGTAGCATAGATAATATCACTCGTCCTATAACACATACATAAAAATATTTTAGGGTGTTTGTGTTTTATGCACCCGATAAATCGAAATTGCAAAATCTGCCCCTAAATCAATATGATGTTTTTATGCCCCCTTGACCGTGTGAAATGCCGAAATTGTTCTCGTCAACTTAATCAGCGTCTTTCAGGAAAATGGATTATGGTAATTTCGTCATTTCACAAGCTCAAGGGTGGTGTAAAAATACAATTTCGAATTATGGGAGCATAAAAATGCAAGTAACCCAAATATTTTCCGTATCTTCACCGTGCTGATCCATAGCAGATATTTCTTCTTTCATGTTTACATGGCTGATAGATTCAATTGCTTTCTGAAACAGGGAAGCCTCAGGTCTTGATGATATACGGTTATCTAGCTCGGGCGTTTGTTAATTCTCATAGCGTGGAAGGCAATAAACAACTTAGAGAACGCCTCGGAGGAATTTTACAGAAGAAAATGTTCAAGGCGAAGGACTATCCCAAAGGCGATGACATCGAACTTGCTACGTTAGAGAACCTGTTAGAGAAAAGTCTCAAGACAGCATCTCGTAACCGCATCAGAACAGTTTCTAATGTTTCTCAGGGTTCAACATTTTGGCTTCTAAAGCTCGTTTACTCCAAAAATTTATCTGAATCGGAGCTCGGCGGCATTTTTAAAACACTCCAGAATGCTTTACTTGATTATTTCGAAAGCAAAAAGTGCAGGCTAAAATCTGGATTTTTTAAAGAGGCGATTCGTAGAAATCCATGGATTATTCCGCCAATTTTTGGATTTCTTCTGGAGAAATGCAGAGAAACTAAGTCCGAGTTCCGACGTCTAGAATCACTGGATATTGTGGACTGCATAGTGAAATCATGGACTCCGAGGAAGAAAACAACCGAGGCGGAAGAAAACAGCATAGTGATATCGCGTAATATTAAGTTATTGAAGCAGCACTTCCCATTTCTGCTTGATCTAATCCATGAGCTCCTAAGTAGGCTTCCGGAGAAGCAATCTCGCCGCGCTGAAATTCGAAGATTTTGTGGCAGGATTTTGCAAACAATATCTAAACTTAAACTTAGAAAATCTTTCCTTAAACAGCTGCAGTTGAAGCCAGATACATATTCTCTCTGTGAATCTCAGCTTGGGGATTTATTTGCTCTCTTCAAGAATAGTAAGTAGGCTCCTATTTATTTAGAAAATATTTAGGATTTAGATGAAAGTTTTGGCCGTGTAATTTCGGTTTTATTCAAAATGTATTGCGCCGAACTTATATAAATTTTATTGTCAGACTCTGGCAGAACAAGATCCTACTTATATTATCATTTTTTTTTTTTTGGAATTATATAGTTCCATAAAATTTTGTGAGTTTTGGACAAATAACTTCGAATGTTTGAAAGAAAAACTCTATATGCCTCAATGTTTTGATACTTCATGCCGATAATCGAAAATTTTGCTGGTTTGTCCATATATAATTTGTTTTTGTATAAAACTGGTCTCTACAAAATGTTGAAGCATTGATGTCATATTATTGACCCAAAATGTGAATATGTTCTTACCCTGTTTGTTAAAAATTGCTACTCTTCTGATAGGGATAGGGTTATTCTAGTACAGTCTTGAGTATATCCCATCACTATTGTCTTGTACCAAATTCTTATGGGCAGGCGTTAGTTGACATAATGTTCAACGTAAAAATTGTAAATTTTATTGAGCTCTTATAAGTTTTATATACTGTTTAGATCGAGTGGAGTTCGGTCGATTATATCAATTATTTCGTGCTAGACTCGAATTTGGGCTCAAACTCGATAAGTAATGTTGTTGAAAAAAATATTTGAGTAAAATAGAAAAACTCGTTTAAGTTTGTGAGTATGACAAGTTGAGTAATATGCTGCTTAGATTTAGTTTGTTTAATTAGTTGAACTCAGCTTGAGCTTAGCAAAACTTGAACTCGAGCCGAACTTAAATAAATTTGAGCCCAAGCTGCTCACGAGTAGTTCGGGCTCGAACTCGTTTAAGCTCGGCTCGAGCTCGATTATTATCGAGCTCGAGTCGAGTTCGAGCCCGAATTCAAGCTCGAGTAATTAAACGAGACGAGCTTGAGTATTGTGTTACTCGGCTCCATAGGCTCGCCAGCCAAACGAGCTTTTCTATTTTATTCAAATTTTTTTATAACAAAATTACTTAAGCGAGTTTGAGATCGACTCGAGCTTGGTCTAATTCATGCAATCGAGCCGAGCTCGGCTTGAATCGACTCAAGCTCGGTTCAGTTGATACAACTGAGCCGAGCTTGAGTCGAGTTCGAACTTTAGATTTATCGAGTCGAGTCGAGTTTGAGCTCAGCCTCTGAAGCTCATTGAGCTCGAGCTAAACCAATCGAGTTGAGCTTGAGCTCAGTGGTACTCGACTCGAACTCGGCTCATTTTCACCTCTAGTTGCAGGCCGAATTTCAGTTCTAAACGGCATTTAAGGTGATAAAACTTCTCCACTCACAAAGCCTGCCATTAAATTTGACATATCTTATTTTCATAAGGAAAAAGCTGTTCAGTACGAATATTTTATCAGAAAATAATCAACACAAGTGTTCGCAGGTATCAGAATCGATAAATTTGTAAATTTTACTGATCCTGAGGTCGGGCCGAGTAACATTACCCTTTTCATAAATATTCATTTAAGAAAATGAAGCATCTTAGTGTTTCAACACACAGAATTTGCTAGATTTTTTTTTTTTTTTTTAACATCTAAATACATTATCTAAAAATAATGTGGTATTTTTCCAATTTTATATTTATGTAAGAGTATGATCGAAATATATGATTGGATTAACGCCACTTTTAGAAATAAAAGCTAAGGGTAAATAATTTTGGAATAATGTCAGAAAAAAAACTCTTACTTTTAAAATCAGCCCTGTCATCATAAGTTTTTTAAAAATAAATTTCTTGTCAAAATTTAAAAATATTATAGATAATTAGTCTTGTATTTAGACAGCTAGATAGTATTACTAGCACTTATAATATGATGTTAGGTAGGGATGGCAATTGAACCCGAACCCGAGGCGATCCGATCCGACCCGAGGCAAAAAAAAAAATCCGAATCCGACCCGAAAAAAAGTAACCCGAATCCGAACCCGAATTTTAAAACCCGAGTCGGGTTCAGGTCGGATTCGGGTTGGCCTAAAACGCGACCCGGGCCGACCCGAATCCGACATATATGTATATATATATTTATTTATTTACATATAATATATAAATATAAATAAAATATATATATTTATATGAATATTTTTCTTTTTCTTTTATTTAAAAATATTTTATATTTTATATAAATAAGGAATATATTTTTAATAATTGAAATTATACATAAGTGCTCTTAAATGGAGTAAAAATCCCTATAATAACTAACCCATAGATAATATGAGATAATTTTTTAACTCTTAGTGGGCTAAGTCCACTAAGTATTGAGAATTAGAAAATTGTCCCATATCATCTATGGGTTAAATATTGTAGGATATTTAGTCTATATAAGAATCTTTTATGTTATAATGTTCATCATTAAAAAATATTTTTTATTTTGTGTATAAATAAATAAATGTACATATATAAATATTTAAACCCGAACCCGAACTCGAATCCGATCTGAGTTAAACAAACCCGAATCCGACCCGAGAAAAAATAACCTGAATCCGAATTTTAAAACCCGAATCCGAATCCGTTTGGGTCGGGTTCGGGTTGGCTGAAACCCGACCCGACCCGACCCGTTGCCATTCCTAATATTAGGACTAGTATAAGTCAGACGATCTATTTTAGAGCATTTTTTTAATGTTAATTTATTATCTTTAGAGAAAATTTAACATAAGAAAATTGATAATGTCTTATTTATTAAACTATTATAATTATAGCTATAGAAAGAAAATATATAAGAACATTACTTTTCAGCCCCCTAAAGAAATGGAAAAATATGCGTCACCACGTCAGTGCGTTTTTCTATTTTGGGAGACTGAACCGAACAAAAAAAAAACGTGGACTAAAACATAAAAACCCCAAGATATAACTAGGTGATTACTCGAGTCTTCGTCAACGATTTTTTATATAAAAATGCTTGTATTTATCTAATTTTGTGTACTATTTCATAAATTAAAAAAATAAAATAAATAAATCAACATATGTGATCTGATATATGGAAAATCTATGATACATATCTTTTTTTTTGTTCTTCTCCTACACGTTTCCATTTTTATAATCCAATCTCATAATCCATGTACATCTATCAACTTTCTGTAAAGTCTCCACTTTTTAAATCCAATTTTTTTTGATGATCTGGTATTTTTCGGCACTAAGACTCAGAGCCCGCAACTATTTTTGTCTGGCTTTATTCAGAAGATTACTCTTAATCCGAAACCGAGGAGCACCTATCGTCAGCGCAGCATCCGTAAATACGCAATATTCTAATGCCACCGAAAGTCAAAGCTGAGATTGGAGGGTTTCTGAGCTCCCGTCATCTATTGTGGCATCTCGTTCTGCGCCCGTGGGACGGATGGTGGGGCGTGCGGCCGGCCAGAAACTATGCGTCTTGGGTTTCGAATCCCACTGACGTGTGTCGGGAGATTTTCGCCGTTGTATCTCGTGGGGAGTGAAATAGATCCAATTTGAGGCCTTCGGGGACGTGCACCGTAGTCTGTCTTACATGTAAGGATAAAATCTCTCGATTGGTGAAACATAAATCGGTGTCATCCGTAGATTTACCTGTTACGAACAGAGTTTCTTCCATGCTAAAATAAATAAATAAATCTATCGTGGCATCTCAACACTCCATTAAATTAAATATGAATTTTTAAGAATTGCTTTCTTAAGCTTATTGTAACGAAATCATGAGTATGAAACAAAATGGGTTGGTTACATTGGCCTTATGACAGAAATACTAGAATATTTTTGTTAATAAAATTTATATTAGTGTCATTCATAAATTTATATATAATATATTACGATAATTATATAAAAATTAACAATTTCGGATACAATATCTCATAATAATATTAAAAAAAAATAAATTCGACTGCCAGATTTTAAAAAGAAAAGAAAAAATTACATTTCAGCTTCCATAAATTCGCAGTTTGCGATTCAGTCTCCGAAACGCGTTTATGAACTAACGTGGCTACGCACGTGCATCGCCACATGGCGCGTTTTCGCGTTCGGGAAGGCTGAATTGTGCGACCGTAAATTTACTATGGGCTGATCTGTAATTCTCATTAAAAAAATGAAAAAAACAATATCTTATAATGATATTAGAAAAAATTATATTCGACCGCCGAGATTTTAAAAAATAAAAATAAAAATGAAGCAACATGCCAAGAGAAGTCTCTATACAAGATACAATTCACCATCTTTGATGAATAAGTTATCTTGAGAGCAATCTATTTTACAGATTTGTGGGCCCTTTTTAACACTATATCTATTTAAAAAATATATGAAATTGTTGTTTTGTTGCATTTTTATATATTAAAATTTGCCGGATTGGTATCTTATCTATTTTAAGAAAGTTTTATATACACGACGTGCATCCGTACTGCACATATCCCGAGATATATTATGTGGTTATCATTATATCAGAACTCGAATAAAGTTTGCTAGAAAATACTGCAATCAAGAGTAGAACATAGTATTTATGTATTCCTATCTAATGCATGAGTAGGCTGTTTATTTGTATTTTTTTGAGGTCTTAAAGTTAGAATTTTGGGAGAATTTTAGGTGCTCTAGCATTTTTGCTGTAGAAAATTGAGAGAAATTTTAGCTATAACACCTCAAAATTGTCACAAAGCTATTCCAAAAATGAAAAAAAAAAACTTACCGAAAAAAAAAAAATTTTAAAATTTAAAAAAAAGAGAGTTTACATTTTTTGCACGACAAAGTGAAACCCTCACTCGTCCTACCGGGTTCTAACTTCATCCGACACCAACAAGCACATCACAGTTTCTGAACCATATCCGCACTAATCTATCGATCTGTGGGGCGCCTTCGTCAGTAGCAAAGTTATTAACTGACATGAGGATTCTAGAGTAGGTCTATCGGATCCATGAATCGGTTCGGATTTTGGTTAAAAAATCGATATACGATCTATCTAATTGTTTCTAAAAAAATTATAGATATAATATAGAAGAACTTTCATTTATCTTCAGTTTTTGTCATGTCTATTATGCCTCTTACATTTTTTTTTTTTTTTTTGAGACCCATGGATCGGACCCAACCCGACCAACTCAAAGTTTGATCCAATCAGGTTTGAACCGAGGTGGTTCAGATCGGGCTTAGCTGAACCCGAGCCTGAGCCCATTTTAAACACACCTAATAAGAATAAAGATTTTCTTAAGATATTTTCAGATTAATAAAATACAATATTAAGAATATTCATGCGCAGATATCAGTGATCGTGGGCATTTTCTATAAATAGAGAAGGTTCTCTATGTGTTTTAACCGAGATTTTCTATGCAATAAATTTCAATGAGCTCAGATTCTGACATATACCGACTGTGCCGATACTCTCGTGCCGATTGATATATATTATTATTATTATTATTTTTTAAATATTAATAGAATAAATTAAAAAATTTAAATATAAAATTTTTCGGTCCGTACTGTGCCGATTTGTGCCGTACTGACAAATGTCAAAATAGATACGTACCGGGTGACATCGAAAACTGTGATTTAAATCAGTAGATTATTTAATGCTTGTTGTTGTTGTAAGATACGCGTAAAAATGATTAAAAAAAAAGAAAAGAAAATCTAATTTTTGACTTCTAGCAACAAAAAAAAAAAAGATTGTTTGGTTAAATTTTTGGGTAACCATGTAGATCTTCCCATCCTTGAAATGGTGCCACCTATGCATAGTCAATATCTCACTTTTGGTAAGATTTTGTCAGTGTCTTTTTTTTTTTTTTTTTTTTTTTTTTTTTTTTTTTGACAATTTTTAATAATTTAGTAAATCTCAAGCATGCATGTAAAAATGCTCAAACATTAGCATCCAACTCCTATAAATAGAAGCCTTCCTCATTCTCCCTCACATCAACCCTTCTTCATCTTCATCTTCTCTAACAAAATATAAAAAAAAATGGGTGCTCTTGATTATTTATCCCATATCTGCAGCTTCACTGAAACAAAGAGGGCCTTAAAAAGGAAGAAAAAGAAGCCACTCCAGGTTTTTTTTTGTATTTTTTTTTAAATAGAAATAATCCAGTACAGGTGAAAAAAATGAATGAAAAAAATTGTTATTTGGTATAGTTTATTGTTAAATGAATGTTATTAGTTTATAAAATTAATAATTTTGTAATTATGATTTTATCAACCTCCATAAATAAGAGGCTTGTATGTACTATGATAATAGAGAATCTATCTACAATGTAATAATATTATCTTTTTTAAAAAAAAAAGCTTATAGGAGTCCATGTTCTTATTATATTAAGTTCTTCATCACCAACCAATGCTCAAAATAATTACTCCCCTTTTTTTTTTTTTTTTTTTTTTTTTGTGTGGGTGCAAAGTAGACTGTGGAGCTCAAAGTGAAGATGGACTGTGATGGCTGTGAAAGGAGAGTGAGGCATGCTGTTAACTCTATCAGAGATATACATACATATATATATATATAATATATATTATAATATATATATATATATATATATATATATATTATATTATTCTTCTTCTCCTGTGATTTCTCCATTTTCTTCAGGACCTTTAGATTATTTTCTTATTTTGAGAAATAATCATTAATGCCTTCATTAGTTTGCAAATCCCAGAATTAACTAAAAAGAGCAAAGTAACACTGATAGGATTGAAGCTTAACTTTATTCTAGTACTAGTATTTAGTTCTGCTGAAAAACAAAAAAAGAGATTTTTTTAAAATAAAAAAAAAAGATTAGAGAGTATACATAATTCAGTTATGACGTTATAAAGTCCGTCTTAGTTAAACTCTTGCACGACAGTTCAATATTTAGCTGAATATTTGTAACGCGCAGCTGGCTGCACGTGAAGTCGAACTAAACGGAGAGTGTTTTTGAGCCTCTGCTTATCCAATACGACATCTCGTCTCCATATGTACTGTCTTTACGAATTTTGATCCCATACACTCCAGTGCATTGTTTATTTAAAAAAAAAAAACAAAGCATTTTTTGTAAAAATTTTCAACATTAAAGTTATAATTTTTAATGAGATTTACAACTTTTATTTTTAATTTTTTTTTTAAAAAATACTTTTACATAGGTGTTTTGGTGCTCTAATATTTAATGGATTTTATAACTGTTTTGAAGCTCGCTTCAAACTCGTTAAGTTTTGGAGCACCAAAACATCTATTTAGAAGTATTTTTTTAAAAAAATTTGAGCATACAAAATTGTAAATCACATCAAAATCTACAATTTTTATTTTAATTTTAAAAAAAAAAAAAACTACTTAGACTTTTTTAAAAATAAATCATATACTCGAGTGCATGTTAATACCATGCTTACCATGCACTCGAGTCTGAGTGCATGGGATCATCACTCCTGTCTTTACTATATTTTGTCATTAACTTATATACAGAAAGTGAAAGAGCTTAATGCTTTAACAAAACTTGTTAACTTTCAAGGAGCAGGCTTTGCAAACCCTAGATATATGTAGACACTGGTATTGTAATAAACAAAAAGGCTAGGTGCAACAACAGCGCCACCAAAAAATTCACCAATCACTAAACACCCCATATACTGCAGCATCAGCTACCCCTGTATCCGAACACCAAAAATAACCACCCAGACTGTACCACATCAGTCTGAGTGGTTTTTTGGTGGTACGGTTGCGGCACCTACCTGCTCCTAATAAAATCTTTGTAAAAACCAATAACTGACAAATGATCTCACCAGCCTGGACAATCTCACGTTTATAACGAGGTTTCAATACCGAGTCAAGTTTCCATAAACTCAAATTTGGCACGTGCCAATCCTTCATTCTAAAAAAAATCAAACCCAGTAGTTCTGCCTATTCAAGATGGATGAAATAAAGTTTCGCATAAATTTATTAGTTATCTTGTAAAAATAGATGTAAAAATTCAAATTAATTTAAGAATAGATATGTATAATATATATATATAATATATATTATATATATATATATATATATATATATATATATTATATATGTATATTGGTACGATTTGTGACGATAACTGACGAAAAGAGACGTGCCAACTGCATGCAAAACTCATGGTTCATAATGACCTAACCGGAATTAAAATAATCTCACCATTTGGTGTTAACATAGGTGTAACATCGGCGGACGTGAACAGGAAGCAGAGCCGGGTAGCAGTCACCGGTTACGTGGACGCGAAGAAGGTGATCAGGAGGGTGGTGCAACGGACGGGGAAATGGGCTGAGCCATGGCCTTACGTTGAGCATAACTTAGTTTCCTACCCTTATGTTGTCGGAGCCTATGACCGGAAGGCGCCGGCTGGGTTCGTCCGCAACGTCGTTCAGGCTCTGCCCGACCCGAACTCGCCCGAAGAACAGTATGTGTCTCTCTTTAGTGATGACAATCCAAATGCCTGTTCCATAATGTGAAAGGGAGAAGTTTAGAGACCTGTACTAGATTTAGAGATGAATATGTAAGATTACTTTCAGAGTTCTTCTTACATGCTTTGATTTTTGTTTTATTTTTTTGGAGATTATCATAAAATGATCTATAATAAAAGTTTTATTTTTATGCGAATATTGTAACAGATAAATATACGGATAACATCGATCTATATTTCATCAATCGAAAAGTTTCAATTTTTAGTGTGAATAGGTCTGAAAATCCGTCTCATCTTTCACAAAATATAAAACAGATAAATTTTCTATACTTTTATATGTGGTATTTATAATATTCGAGCCGAAGTATTTTAGAGTTTTAGGATAACTAATTTATTTATATGTAGATGGACTTTTAGGTAATGGCATATCAGCTCCCTATTTTAGGATTGTGCAAATTAATTTATGAAAATGAAAATTACGCTGATATGAAAGCACGCGCATGCTGCCACATCAATACGTTTTTATGTTTGTATGCCGATTTGCACAGCCCAGACTGATATGCAACTATACCTAGACTTTTTCTCAATGTTTACCGTGACTTGCCGTGCCGTTTCGAGTTTCGGTAAACTCACATATCGAGATATACCGGTCCGTGTCGAAACGTACAATTTATCAGAAAATAAATTTAAAAAAAATTATTAAATTATATTAAATTTATTATATAAATAGTAATAAAATAAATAAATAACAAGTAGAAGTCTCATTCATGTTAAAGGCTCCAAGCACAAATTACATAAATTATTACCACATTGAGTGTCGGTGTGGTTTATAAAATGGAACGAAATCTAAAATATGTAAATATAACACGTACATTATTTGAACATAATACACATATCTATCTCACGAATAAATATGATAATACTCATTAATATACTCGTCATAGTATCGTTGGCTTTCATCACTAACACAGTCAGTATACATATCCATCACGTAATGTGGGTATTAAGAACGGGTCGGTTGGTTGTCCTATCCACTATACGTAGGGATTTTTTGTTTGGCCAGCCAAAATAAAAATAAATAAATTGTGCCGACCGTGCGCCTGACATCGGGCGGCATGGTCGGCACCGTCTGCATAGTCGGTACGAATAGACGGTGCCGACCGAAACGATCGGCACGCTATGAGAAGGCCGAAACAGTGGAAAAACGGCCGTTCCGGTGGCGGCACCGAGATGTCTCGGTCGGCACGCCTTCTGAAACGTTGCTTTTTCTTGTATTGTATATTGCAACATCCTTTACTATTCTTTATTAGAGTATAGATAAGTTTTACTTGCTTTGTGATATCTTATTATCGGGTTGCTAAATTACATAAATATCTCTCTTCTGTACAACATAAACAAGAACAATGCTGGTTATGATGAGGATCGTTCTGTCCTTATCAGTATCAAGATCTGATGGAACAAATTATTAGTTAAATATGGCACTAAAAATTAATAATAATTAGGGTTACCTCAGCCCCTACTTCCAGCGGCACAAATCAGTTCCTAAAAATAAAATAAAGAGCTAATGTGCGGCGCATGCCACCACGTAAGTGCGTTTTTCCGTTTCGAAGAACTAATTTGTATAGTTTTAGAAAACGAAGATTGACGTTAGATGAAATATATATATATGATAAAAAAAATTTATATGATAAAATTTTATTTTAAAAAATTAATATTACATAATATATAATATAATTAATTTTACACTAATTTTTATGCTATATTTAGATTATTTTTATAATTATTATTTTAATTAACTATTAATTTGTAATAGTAGATATTTTATATTTTTCAAATAAGTTATATGACTTTATAAATTAGTATCAATTAAATCAAATGCCATATTATTTGTTTAGAATAAGACTAATTGTAATATGATACACTAAAAATTATTCAAAATGTCACGTGGCATAACGGCTTTCATCACCCAGTTTTAAATATATAGATTTCATCTTGGATACACGTATAAACAGGAATGCTATGTCCTTCATCTAAGTTACCCAGGAATAAATGAAGACTAACATTGCAGGTTTATCTGTGTTTTGATACTTATTTATAGCTAGTAAGCACAAATATGGATATGGATACGGAAATACAACATATATGGATATTGAACGCGGTAATTTTAAAAAAAAAATGACATGAGTATGGTTCAGACATAATAACAAAAATATAAATAATTAAAAAATAATTTATATTAAGTACTTGAATATCTAAACATCTAATAACAAAATCATTTATGATATAATACTTTAAATCCGTTAGATAAATTGAAACATCAAGAGTCTAATTCTATCAATAAATAAATAAATAAATAAATATATATATAGAGTTAATATTATATATATATTATATATATATATAATATAAATATATCTATTAATATATATATATAATTATTGCTATTCCAGTTCGACCTGACAATAGCCTATCTCAATTGCTCAACATCTAGCCCGTTTGAATCTGCTTGATCAACGCTGAGATTAATTTTATATTTAACGGCATAACGATTTATGCCGTTAAGTATATAAAATTAAATACCAGCCGTTAGATCAAGCAAGATCAACGGCTAGTTTTACTGAGAATAGACTATTTTCAGGTCGAGCTGATCTGAATATAATATATATTATCAGGCAGATCAAAGAAAAGCATGGTAAACATTAACACAAGCCCGGCTGAGATGTTACCCTGAGAATAGGCTGATTCTCAGTCGAGCTGACGGATATAACTTATATATCATATATATATATATACAGAATTATAATATGTATGTATGTATGTGTATATATGTGTATATATGTATGTATGTGTATATATATATATATGTGTATATATATATATATATATATATATTATATTACTTATTATGTTAATATACTATATAGTATTTTATTTTTCTTAAAATTTAAAAAAAGAAATCTTTAAAAAAAAAAATGGATACATGCGTGTCGGACACTCCTCTCTGGTGTGTCCGATATGTATGTTCGAAATTTTCTTTTTTCTTTTTAAATTTTTTTTTTTATACTTTACTGACGTGTTCGATATATGTCCGCAGCATGTTTATGTCGGACACTATATGAATATTGTATGGAACGAAATTTTAATGTGTTTGTGCTTCCAAGGATTTTTAGTTTTGGCATTTGGCATTGTCCATAAATGTATGGAAAATCCAGAGAGTAGAAAGCTACTGGCTCAACATTCAGAAGACCAAATACCAAAGAATAAAAACCAAGTACTAAAGAACAGAATAAAGATCATTCTCCAACAAGGACACAGTCTATGAAACCTCAAAAGCAAAAACCAAAGAGAAATAGTAACATCTTTTGCATCCGCATCAGTTACTAGTTTATCATCATTGTTGTTGCCAACTCATATATATATATCCTGATAAGAGTTGCTGCATTTCTCCTGAGTCTGTCTTAACAACTCTCAAAGCATTCTCTTTTCACAACATTCCATCTCACAAGTTCCTGTTGTCAAACCAAGAACAACTTCTATTTGAGAATTTATCATAACTACTCAGTTTTAAAAGAGAAACCTCCATGATCTGTTTAAGACAATCCACAACAGTAAGAGAAGTATTCTGAAAGGTTAAGCAATTTCTAGCCTTCCATATGGTATACACAGTAGCAGCCAATAGAACTCTTCTCATAGAAGCAACACCACTTTTTCCTCTTAATTTTTTGATCAGCCAAGGCAACAGCAGATCCCAATCTGCTTGCGGAAATCTGTAAGCAATCCAACTAGCCAATATACTTCCAGATTTCAGCCCGAAAACTTACAGCTAAAAATAAATGTGCATAAGAATCATCATTCCACAGAATGAACATCAGGATATATAACGCAACCCTCTCTTTTCAGGATATCTCGTGTAGTTAGCTTCCCACGACAAATTAACCAGAGGATCATTTTGTGCTTAGGAATAATACAGGGATCCCAAACAATTTCAGCCCAAGGTACAATTGCCCCAGGTGATTTTAAGGAGAGGTATGCTGTTCTAATAGAATAGCCCTTACCTACACTCCAATTAATCTCATCAGGAATTTAAAGATTAACCACAACAAAGGGAGGATCTGAGATTTGGAATTTTAACATATAAACTCGATGGAATTCTCCATCCACCCCTCCTGGACATACCTCCTGGACATATTAGCCACAGAAATGCATCTATCAATTCCAAAAGCATCAATTTCACCATCAGAGATATAAATCTGAAAGAGGACAATATAAGCCAGTTGTTCATACCAAAGAATATCTTCCCCATTTCCAATCTTCTTTGTGATGAGCTTTTTAAACCACTTTCTTATTTTGAGGATTTTCCTCCAAGCCCACTCAGCTCCTTTAGGGATAGATACCTGCCAGATGGAACAACCTTTCAGATAAACAGCATGGATCCATTTGACCCATAAACTATCTTGTTTAGAAGCTATAGCCCATAACTGTTTTGAAATAGCAGCAATATTCCACAAGTGCAAATTCATAAAACCCAGTCCCCCTTCTTTCTTTGACTTGCAAATAGATTCCCAAGCCACTGCAGCACAAGAGTAACTTGCAGAACCAGACCAAAAGAAATTTCTACAAACTTTCTCAACCTCCTTTATAACAGCTTTAGGCAGCAAAAATATACCCGACCAATATACTTGCATTGAAAAAAGTATGGATTGGATAATCTGAAGCCTACCAGCATATGAAAGGGTCTTGTTAGACCAGCTTTTGATTTTATTGGTAATTTTGGAAACTAGCTCATAGCAATCTACTTTGGATAACCTTCCAGATATAAGAGGTACACCCAAGTATCTAACAGGGAGCTTCCCTTCTTTCATATTAAATTGAGCAAATATAACATCTTTGCACTCCGAGCTAAGCCCAGCAAGAAATATTTGACTCTTAGCATAGTTTGCCTCAAGACCTGAGTAACTGGAGAAATCATTGAAAATGTCAAGAACTTTTTTAATAGCATCTTGACTACCATGAGTGAAAATCATGAGATCATCTGCAAAACAAAGGTGGGTTAAAGAGATACACTTGCATTTAGGATGAAACCTAAATTTCTTATCAGATTCAAGCTTCCCCATCATTCTAGAGAACCCCTCCATGGCCAACACAAACAAATAAGGAGACAGGGGATCACCCTGTCTGAGTCCCCTTGCACCCAAGAAATGGCCCTTCAATTCACCATTAATAGAGATAGAGTAGGAAGTAGTAGTAACACAAGTCATTATCCAATTCACAAACACTGCTGGAAAGCCCAGATCCTGCAAGATAGAGTGAAGGTAATCCCAGTTGAGAGAGTCAAAAGCTTTTTTGATGTCAAGCTTTATTAGACATCTAGGAGAGATGTTCTGCCTATGGTAGTTCCTAATCAAGCCTTGACAAAGTAAGACATTGTGCTGAATCTGCCTACCAGATACAAATGCACCTTGAGAGGGAGATATGATGTGACTAACAGCATGCTTAAGCCTATTAGCAAGAATTTTTGAAATGCACTTATATAAAACATTGCAACATGATATGGGCCTGTAATCAGAAGGAACACTTGCATTTTCAATTTTTGGGACTAATGCAACAGATGTAGAGTTAAGCTCCTTCAAAAGCTTCCCAGTTGAAAAGAAATCCAACACTGCATTCGTTATTTCCCCACCAATATAACTCCATGCAGTTTTAAAAAAGTGAGCTGAAAATCCATCAGGACCAGGACTTTTAAAGTTATCTAGAGAGAAGATAGCATTCTTGACTTCAACAGCAGTGATAGGAGAGACTAAAAGACACTTCAGATCATCATTTAGAAGTGGACCAGAGGAAGACAAACCTTGAATCCAAGGTTTCACCTTAGTAGCAGTACCCATAAGATCTTTAAAAAACTGAATGAACTCATCAGCAATACCATCCTGAGAATCAATTTTCTCACCTGTGACATCATAGATTGATAGAATTCTGTTCGCCACCCTTCTGGCTCTAATACTATCATGGAAAAATTTAGTATTTCCATCTCCAAGCCTCAGCCAATTTATTTTTGCTTTCTGTTTACAGAAGCTCTCTTCTTTTGATATGGCAGTTGCAAGAGTCTTTCTAGCCTCCCTCTCCTTTTGAATGGAATTTGTATTCAGGGGATTTCCCACTAGTTGTAGTTGAGCTTGAGAGAGTTCTCTCCTTGCTTCAACTACCCTCAAGTGTAAATCCCCTACTACATTTCTATTCCAGTCTTTCAAAAGTTTTTTCAGCCCCTTTAGCTTGGAAACCACTCTAAACATTTTAGTACCATCTACCTCATTTGACCAAGCTTCTTTAACAATATCAAAATAACCAGCATGATTAGTCCAGGCGTTAATAAATTTAAAAGGTTTAGCTTTGGAAGACCAGGAATTTCCAAAGGAAATTAGACATGGAGAGTGATCTGATATACCTGGACAAAGAAAATCAATATCCGGTTGATTAAAATCAGCCCAGCAATTATTCCCCATGGCCCTATCCAGCTTGCAATAAATTCTATTAGAAGCTTCTTGCTGATTGCACCAGGTGTAAAAACATCCTTTATAAGGAAGATCAAAGATGCCAGCAGCACAGGCTGCTTCTTGAAAATCTGACACATCTTTCATATTTACATCATTACCCCCTAATTTCTCATTGCTATTGAGAACACAATTGAAATCACCAATGCAAAGCCAAGGACTAGAAATGGAGGCACCAAGAATTTTAATATCCTCCCAAAGTCTCTGCCTATGTACCCCTGAATTCTTTGCATAGACAAAAGAAATTTGACAAGTAACAGACTGTTCCAGCTGCATAACTTGGCAATGTATTAACTGATCGCTAATCTTCAAAGGTGAAATGTTCCACAGGCTAGGGTCCCACATAATCCAAATTCTGCCATTAATAGCCTCACTATAGTTGTGAAGACTATTCCAACCATCACAACACTTTCCCATTACTGCTGCACTATTCTTATTTTTAACTCTAGTCTCAAGTAAAACTAAAAGGGAAATACACTTAGTTCTAACAAAATTCCTTACCTCTACTTGTTTTAGGGGAACATTTAGCCCCCTAATATTCCACACAGCAATAATCATGTAGGATGGTAGGAGATTGGGAGCTTCCCCTTACCTTTACTCAGGGCCTCCAAACTTCTCTCCATTCCTGGTAAGCCCTCAAAGTTCCTCACAGAGGAGGACTGATGAGTGCCCTTAGGATAAGTTGCTTTTGCGGCCTTTGTAACCAACTGAAAACCATCATCATCCTTAACTGCTACTGTTTCAGTTCTTGCTCCTGGATAAACAGATTCCTTAACCTCCTGATTACCAGCATTTACAGATTTTACCTTCCATACTTTAGCCAGAGGTTTCCTGCATTCATTGGGACCATGCGAAAAAACATTACAATTAGAGCAAAATTTTGGCTTCCATTCATATTCAAGAGAGAGACAAGACTCCAATCCCTCACTACTTTTCATTCTAATAACATCTGGGAGCTCCCGAGTGATATCCACCTCCACCAAGAATCTTGCATACTCTTCTAGACTTTTGAGAAGTCAAGCAATCAGTACAAAGAGGTTTCCCAAGGATACTAGCTATTTTACTGATGAAAGAATGCTTCCAGCAGTGTAGAGGAAGTCTAGGAATCTTAACCCATAGGGGAACATTAGTAAAACTCTGATTATAAACATCCATGTCTGGAGACCACTGCTTGAGAACAAGAGGTCTACCATCTATAAACCACGGGCCACCAAATAATATTTGTTGCATCGCATCAACAGAATCAAATCTAAAGAGAAAAGTACCTCTCTCCAACTGTAAAATAGTATGTGAACCAAGGGAATTCCATTTGCCTCTAGCATAAGCCTCCATTTGCCTGAATGGGATCTTAGAACCAATCGCAAATCCAACAAGTGAGAAAGCCCAATAATCAATCTCTAGATCTCTATTATCATAACTGACAAAAGGATCTCCAGATTCATCATAAGACGGAGGAATATAATCAAGCTTTTCACATTTAGAAGGGTTCCGATTATCTGAGAATATAGAAGCCCAATTCATGGAACTAACCTTTTTGTCTTCAATTTTAATATTATCAACAAAATCCTTAGACTGTTCCACCACTGCATCATCAACTATTGAGGTAACCCCTTGAGATCTCCCAATCCCCTGATGGGAAACCCTAATTTCCGATTTAGGGTTTTCACACTCTTCAGGTGTGGTGAAAATCAATCTTCGACTAGCTATCTTCTCATCCAAAGTTTGAGAAGAACCGACAGCAGCCTCCATACCTTTGGTTTGAGCAGATTTGAGTCCAGAGTCACATGCCATTTCCTCCAATGTTGGAATCGCGAGTTGCTCTGGAGATTTTCCCTCCTCTGGAGGGAGCTTCTTCTTCTTCCTACCCATAGTGGTCAATGAATGAAGAGGGCCGGCAGGAAGTACCGGCGGGGACAATCGCCGCAAGCGGAGCCATACTTGCCCTTCGGTTATATAGGATACTTATACACATAGTATAATTTGGACAATATTATTAGCAGAGAGTTTAGACAATGAATGGAAGGAATGCATTTTGAGACTTAAAACCAAATAATTTGTGAAATAATAGCAGAAAATCACATTTTCAACTGAATTGTTTACAAAAGTTTAGGAAAGGTCAAAACATGAAACACGAGACTATGCCAAAAATATGACGGGTGTTTATTCTCAATATTTTTTTTTAAGAAAAAGAAAAGAAACTATGTGTTACAAACAGAAAATAAGTAAAAAAAAATCGACGTTCAAGATCAACATATATATATATATATATATATATATATATAACTTTAAATAAGTTGTACTTTAGAAAATTTTATAAATATGGATCCGCACATAATAGCTGCATTAACTAGTTAACTATAAATATAAAAAATCCTTCATAAGATAATTTAATTAACATAATAGATGGCTCATAAATTATCACTTACTGTTCAAATCTTGTCCACTAGAATACTAGATAATTTTTTTTAAAATAATTTTATAAAATTTGTTAAATGTTTGTAAAATATGTATATATATCGAACAGCATCGACCGTCGTGACAATATATATCCGAAGTTGTCTGACATAATCTAAGGACTATGGTTAGTAATAGTTTCTAGTTAAAAAAAAAAAAAGATGAAACTGAATTTAGATTTTAGGGTACTCAGATTCAAACGCGGCCCTTTTTTTCAGCCGGCTCTCTGAGTTCAAGGAGCATAACATTTGAAAGGTGCAAAGTAAGTGCACGAGCCGCAGGTGAGTCCACAACTCATCAGCGCCGCCGCTGTCAATCCTACAACTCCGGCGCTGCATTCTTGGAACCACAGCAGAAGATGAGGAACGCGGATTCCGGATCCTCCAATCGGCCGCCAGAACCCGTTAAGAGCCGGAAGAGGAAGCGCGGCCGTGACGCTCGTCCTGGATCAGGCACCCGCTTCCGGAGTCCCGAGCCCGACGCCCGTCGTTGCCGGAGACATAAGCGGAGGAGAACTCTTCGCCCATGGGTCTGCTCCCCTTCCAACCTCTCCTCTTTGAAAGGTCAATGCTGAAAATTAAAATTTTTTTATTGGAATCAATGATCAAGACTGAATTTGCTACTTATTTTGGAGTTACAGATAGGTTTGTCATCGTCTCGTATAACATACTGGGAGTTGAGAATGCTTCGAGGCATCGGGATTTGTACAAGGATGTCAATTCCGAGCATTTAAGTTGGGGTCATCGCAAAATGCGTATATACAATGAATTAAAGCTCTACAATCCTGGTGTCATATGCTTCCAGGCAAGTGACTCTTCGAAAAAGAAATCAATTTACGTAAATTAATATGTCAAACTTTTGTGAATTAGAGTATCGAAGGATTTGTTTTTCTTTAAAGGTGAAAGTTGCTGAGGGAGTGGACTGTAATTTACGAAGATTTAAGTATGCGTGGAGTGTTTGATCATATATGCATATTTTATTATTGCGTTTGTGCATCTGATTTTGAATGTTTTAGGAAAAAAGAGGTAACTTGTGTGATGGGAATAATTCTTTGCAAGATGCAGGATAGTTATTGCATCTGTAAATTCATTTATAAATTGAAGTCGATACTTATATTCATTCAAACAGTTTCTAAAATATCAACTTCCGTCCCTGACATAAGGAATATGGATGAGGGCTTTTAAATGGATATTGCAATTCGTATTTTCGTGAAGAATTCTTGGAATTTAACCTGCCTGGCCTTCTTTTCATAGTTATCTATGTTATGGATGAGTACAGCTCCTTCACATCTTCTGTATCTATTATTTTGTTTCCATGATAGGTGGTGCTTCACTCACTACATATAAGGATCTCAATGTCATGTGGGTTTCTCCTCTTCTGTAAAAATGCACTTGGTGCTTGAAAGTCAATTCATCAACATTCACCCATTTTTTGTGTTTAATGTGTATAATGAATGATTCCATAACTGCACTCTGCACTTGAGTCAACCGGATGGGGTGTTTCGCCTCAGGAAGCGTGCACCCCATCCAGGTTCGATTCCCACCCTTACGGGAAGTGCTGCCTGTAATGGGAATATGCCTGCACTGCGCGTTTACAGCGGTTGTTTCTGCGTATTGCAGTACTCCATGTCTAGTCCAGGTAGACGTCAGGCCGGGGTTTTACTCCCCTGCGCTCACCTAGGTCCAATGCGGGCTAGCAGGTGCGTGTAGAAAACTGTGGTTCGCAAGTTAGCGGAAACCTGGGGGGAGGTTTCACCTCGTTATCTCAAAAAAAAAAAGAATGATTCCTGTAACTGTTGCATCTTCTCTTTCATGTACTATAAAATATATTTTATATATTGGTATTATCAACATATCCAATAACTAAGTACTTTTCTTTAAGATTCTTGAAATCTTTGAACAGATGTACTAATTTCCAGATATCATGTTCTAGGAAGTTGATCGGTATGATGATTTGGTCAATCTTCTTCGTGGAGATGGTTACATCGGTGTTTATAAGGTAAGTTTTTTTTCTTTCTTTTTTCCTCTTGGGAAATTTTAGTAGTAAGCACTGCCTGTATCATGTTGCAGTTCGTTTGGTTGTATAGGGACGAACTGGGGACTCCAAAGATGGATGCGCAATATTTTGGAAGGAAGCACAGTATGATTTCTTGTTTCTCCTTATATGAACTAATTAGACATTAAGACATGATAACCATGTAAAACCCAGAGGTAAAGCTTTTATAATAACGTGAATGGTCCCCTTTTTTAGTTATTTCTGGTGTTTTATTGGTTTTTTTTTCTTTTTTTTTTTTCTTGAAAAAATTATCTGAAGATTTGTATGTTTGTGTCAGCTAATAATCAGAGGCTTGTTAACATATCCAATCTTGTTCCTGGTAACCTTTTATTTGTATATTTTTCTACCTTCTACACCCAGCGAATTAACCATTAGGCTTCAGAAATCATCAGTAGATATATGGATGTGATATGAGTGACATTAAAAGTTTCCTCGGCTGTTTGTTAAAAGGACGTTACTTTTTGGATCCCATATTTATCCTATTTTTATTGGACGCCTTTGCTACATCTCCGGTAGTCTAACAACTTGCTACCATAATTTGACCAGTAGGAATGAAGCTCTCTTTAAAGAGCACCTAATTTTGAAAATGCAGTCTGTAACATTGTCAGATCTATGCTATGGTCTGATACGAGCAATATTTATCTTATGTAGTTCGTAGCATGTTTTCGGTGCTGATCGGCATAGTCCGTGCTGAGCGGCAAGTGCATGTTCTGGCAGTTGTCGGCACGGCACAAATCGGCATTGCACGTGTCAAAAACTCTTACATTTGAATTTTTAAATTAATTTTTTATTTTTATTTAAAAAATAACAAATATCTATCTTATGCAGTTCGTAGACATTGTCAGATCTATGCTCTAATACGTGCAATATCTATCTTCACAGTATATTATAGTCGACATTGTCTTTTTTCTCTAGCCTAAGCGAAGTTAGACCTCCTTGTTTCTATCATTCTTAGAATTTTCTGTTTCAACGCAGATTTTCTCTTTTGCATCAAGAAAGTATAGAATTTGGAAGGCTCCAGCTTCGAGAAAATGTTGCCCAAATATGCCTTCTAAAGGTTAGTGGAAACTTGCCTTCAGATTCATATGTACATGTTGTTAATCTTATGGCATTATATTCTTTTTCCTTTCAAGATTGGCATTTGCATTAGCCTTGTCAGGTGCTGCAACCTTTTCGACATGCTCCTAAGTTATTTAAAACAATTAATAGTTAGTTATGCCATGTTGATTCATAATCGTAAAGGCCCTAATCTCGATTCTTATGTCTACCGTTAAACACAACAATGTTTTAAGTGCCTTGAGGATCCCATATTACCAGCATCCACAATGGAAGTTGCATCATGTACCACGCTAAAATTTAATAGCGTGAATATTTGGGAACTGGTAAGAACAGCATAGGCCTTTTGACCCGTTTCTTTGTCTTATTGCTTCAAAGATCCTCAATCAACCAAAAATAAAGTTAATGACATCTTTTTATCTTTCTACTTTAAAACTCATCAGTGATTGCTTGTAAGGCTTGTGTTTTCGGGATCGAGATCAGTCTTGGCCGGGGGAGGTTGGGATCCTGATGTCGACAATTCCGTCAGTTTTGGCCATCAAGGATCGGCATATCGGAATCAGTCAAAAATAATTCTAAATACAAAATTAATTACCTAAAAAAGAAAAAAAAAAGTATTTAACAGATTATACGTGTGAGTCTTAGAGTGCTGCTACATGGCATGAAGTTTGGTATGAATTGTTGAACCAAGTTAAAAATTTTCTTACAATAGATCAACTTTTGGGACCATGAACTGAACCATGGTCAAGTTTGTGCTAAATTATTTATGCTGGTTGATCCGGTTGAGCCCACTGGTTCGTTTGAAACTGCGAACCGGCAGTCTACCTTGTTCAGCCGGTTTCCTGTTTTGAAAATTTGACTTAAAGTGGTTAATCCTCCATGACACCATCTATCACCAAAAATAAATTGACACATCATTGCTTTGGCGCCGGTGTTCCTCCATAATTGGACATCCAATTACCAAAATTTACCCCAAAAAAGTGCTTCCACCAGCCCAAATACCTCTTTTAGGTTAGCCTTTGCGTTTCCTCTATTTTATCTTCACCATAGTTAAGCAGTGATTTTTAATACTTCATTGTTTACTATAACAAGAATTCGAAGAATTGATATCTCTAGTTTTTCTATGAAACTTAGAATTCCTGTTTGGCTGCATGTCTAGAGTACAATAGAGCTGTATAAGTACTCTGTCCAATCTTCCTTTGATCTCAACAACTTGGGTTTATGCATGTCTAATTCTTCTTTCGAAACTATGTGCCAACCCAAATTCGGTACTAATTCTAATGAGCTTGCATCCGCAGGTTACCTGTCTTGCACTCCTTGTATTCTTCTTGACTGTGAGACTGTTTTATGTGTGCTTTTTTATTTGATCAAAAGTGAATATAAGAGCAAATAACTTACCATTATGGAACAAGAGTGCTTAGAAATCACTCTGTTGTCAATTTTTTTTTTTTAAAAAAGTTGTTATCTTCTGCCTCTTTATGTGATGGTTATAATATAGACGGAGAGTTCCTCTGTAGCACTTTAAATTTTATCAGTGATGTTTTTATCCAGGTCACTTCAAAAGATAAGGAGCATTCTGGAGTTACAGAGTATGTTATCCTAATATATATGGTGCTGCTTTTTTTCTTTATGTAACATGTACGAAGGAGAAGCTACAAAAGTAGCTAATATCGTGGTTATTATTTTTATCATATCATGAAGCAATTAACTTGGTTTTCATTGTGATATGACGATTCTTTTTTCCTAATAACTTTTGAGTTCAATGCTAATGCATGTTTTGTGTATGTAGGTCTCTTTGTCATCGGACTTTACTTGTCGGCAATATTCATGTATTGTTCAATCCAAATCGTGGAGATATCAAGCTTGGGCAGGTAATAAACTTCTGGTTTTGACTAGTTTACTAGTATGTATAAAAATTCTGTATATATGTTACCTTTGAGATGGTTCCCTCTAGGAAAGATGGGACATTGATGTTATGGCGCCAATCCAAGCCAATTCCTTAGTTGTCTGCAAAAAAACGTTACAAACCTCCAGTGTTTGTGGAATACATGATTTTATCCACTTTACAGAGACTATGCGTTAATGTAGGACACTTCAAAAACTTTTGTTTTACACACATACCAGTATGCATTGGCATTAAAAGTTGGAAAGAAATTCGATTTCGATAAAGAAATTTTAGAAGAGTGGAGAAACTGGAGCTCATATGCCTGTTGACTTGAATCATGGAATCCTGGTATGTTTACCATGGGCTTTCTCATCTGATAAACAGATAAAGGAAGGTAGTGCCGCTAGCTTTCATAGTATATTTGATGCAAACTTTTGTTGTGGTGCATGAATTTTTAGTTGGTAAATGATATTCTTTGAATGGCAATTTATTGTCAGTAATGGATGAAAGTCTGATCAAGTAGGAATTTTCAACTACCTATAATAAAGCTATGAGCAAACATGTGGTCCGCAGACTGCATATACATTTCTTCCAACTGCTTTAGGGCACGTGCTGAAAGATGTAGCACACATGCAAGTACGTCTAAAAGCTATAACATACGTAAAAACGTATTCTTTTCCTTTAATTAGTTGTGTTGTTTTTATTTAGTACTTTTCAGAACAGTTAATTGTTTTTTTTTTTTTGAGATAACGAAGCGAAACCCCTCCTGGGTCTCCGCTAAATTTTTGGATCACAGTTTTCTACGCACACCTATAGGACCATTTTGGACCCAGGTGCGCGCAGGAGAGTAAAACCCCGGCTGGTGTCCGCCTCCGGACCAGACATGAAGTACTGGGAGTTACCCAGCCACCAGCTTCACCGCGACCGCTGTAAACTCGCGATCACGGGCATATCCCCATTTCAGGACACCCGCGGGCTCGAACACGAGACGCGATGGTTGTGGCCACCGCGCCCCAACCGCTCGATCCGTGGGAGGACGGCCAGAACAGTTATTTGTCATTGAGGAATTTGTTAACTTCACTTTCATTTGCTATACAGGTCAGGGTTTTACTTGAGAGAGTACATGCACTATCAAAAGAATGGAGCAACTGCCCTATAGTAATCTCTGGTGACTTAAATAGTACGCCACAGGTTGTATTTCACACCGATAACTGTTAAGTGTAACTAAATTGTTTCTAGCTAATGAGAAATTCTGGATTTGTTTTACCCAGAGTGCTATTTATCAATACTTATCTAATTCTGAGGTCAGAGACACGCCATCTTATTCCATTAAAACTTGCTTCGATAGTTGTGTTCATCTCTGATGCGCACGTGTGCAGTTGGAGATTACGAAATATGAGCGCAGGAAGATTTCTGGTCAGATTGAACTCTCCTTAACTAAAGTACCCTGCTCTGCGAGTTTGAACAGTATGAGGTACTCGTATTGCAACAACTTTAAGAGACATTTCCTTTATGGGTGAATGTCTGTTTTTGTTGCCTCAAATTTGATGATTCTCGTTTTGCTGCAGGTCTTCTGCTTCCATGCAGAGATATTTTAGTTATAGATGGAGTGAGGAAGAAATCCGTCTTGCATCAGGCCACAGAGGATGCACATGCCTTCTGAATCCCATAAAGCTTTCAAGTGCATATGGAGGAGTTCCTGTAATATAATATTTAATAACTTTATCTTTTACATAAATCATGTGGTAATTGTCTTGTTCTAATAAAATTTGACAAATAAAATATAATATTTAATAAAAATAATTAAAATTTAATATTTAAAATATAAAACTATAAGAATTTTTTAATATTATCATTCTATATGGGTGACTAATAACCGTCAATTGCACAGCTGAAAAACTAGTATTCCTTTCATAATTAGTTGTAAAAAATGCATGCTTTAGCATACATACTATGTAGCTATCTTCTTTTTGCCATCAAAAATCGGATATTTTCAAGCAAAATTCAATAGCTTAGTAGCTGCATATACTTTTTGGTTTTTGTCTTCCGCATCTTTATTTTTGCTAATGAAGAAGAACAACATCACAGTCAAATCCTGTCGTGACGTGGTCTAGGGAGAGTAGATGTATGCAGTTATATGCTAAAGGAGGCTGTTTCGTAGGACCCTCTGCCATTTTTGCTGATAATAATATTTTGTAGAGAAATTCATTTTTTTGCTCTCTTTAGAGAAAGCAAAGATATTAAAGTTGTTTCTTTAATCTTCTATCCTAATGCCCTTTAAATCATACCATTTAATTGACTCTTAAACTGGCCTGTAAGAACCCGACGCTTCTACAGAATGTATCGAATATATGGAAGATTATTATATTACCAAAAATATGTCGAGCAATGAGATGATCCCTTTCTTTGATATTCCATTTAATGCATTTTAATTTTTTGAAGCAGGGGAGTCTTGACACTCGAGATGCTAATGGCGAACCTTTGGTTACTTCATTTCACTCTAAGTTCATGGGCACGGTGGATTATATCTGGTGATTAAATACGCCAACAACAAGAATTATTTGAAATTTGCAGTGTGCTGCATATGTTTTATATGGCTGACGTAAGACGTGTTCGTCTCAGGCATTGTTCTGCACTTGCACCTGTACGAGTGCTAGAAACATTACCAATTAAAGAGCTAAAGAAACTGGGAGGCCTTCCTAGTAAGGTTTACTCTTACCCCTACAGTTACTTTTAATCCTACATTTTGCTTTTAAATGGTTGAAAAGAGCATATTTGATCCCTGTACTACGAGATGATGTTCATTTTGGTTACCTCAAAGTGTTTATTTTGTTTCTTAATCTTTTTATTTAAATAGTTCCGTCTTAATCTTCGAGAAACATTTTTCCATATGCGCACATCATCTCGAAGTATGGAAAAATGTTTCTCATAGTTCTTGGTACTTTATTTTATTTTATTTTATTTTTTTTAAAAAAAATCTGTTTTGATTTTTATACTTTAAATTTCTATATTGGTTCTCAAATTTCATATTGTTGTATAGAAACCATCAGTCTTGCAATTTTAGTACTGCTTTGCCACCATTGACAATTTGGATCAAACTGAATAAGATAACAGTTTGAGGATGAAATAAACATTTAGAATTGCAAAAATCAACGTGACATTTTCTTCCATTCTGTTTACTGTTCCCTTTTTAGCTGTTTGAAATGTGCCTTGGTTTGTATGCAAATGGACTGACTATAATTTGAGGAAAAAAATAAACTGGTAAAAGAGTAACTCAAGAGTTTAAATAAGTTTTATAGGAAAAATAATTGCACGTATAATGGATATTGGGAACATGCGGATAAGACTTAAAAATTTGAATAGTTTTCATGATAGTACACTTAATTATAAGCTCTGGATCGACAATGTTCTACAACTTAGTTTAGTTGGGTCTATGGTGGTTTGTTCATGTGTCTACAACTTGGATAAGACTTAAAATTTGAATAGTTAAGAAAAAAGTAAACGGTCCTCAAAAAAAAATCTGGGTGCGGAATGGTGTATAGATGCTAGTTATTTTGTCACCCATGCATCTCTAATGACCATCAAATATAGAACTATGTCCCTGTTCTCATTACTTTTTTTCCTTCGAGTCGCACAAAAGTCGATTAGACACTGGTAGAGTTTCTCCACGATAATCTCAAAAAAAAAAAAAAAAAAATTTGGTATACTTTCATGTTCTTTTTTGTCTTGATTTATTTGCGAAATAGGTGAGCGCTGCAAAATTATTTTTTAGATGATAGGTCTGGCACAAAATCTTGAGTCGAAATTGTCGGTTTGAAGCTTTTTTAGTTGCCTTCAAGATTCAAATCTTATTTTGCAGGAATGGGGTAGTGACCACTTGGCATTGGTATGTGAATTTGCCTTTATAACTGATGCTAAGCAAATTCAATGCTAAAGATAGTGAAATCTACAGGTATGTTATGCGTTCGTGTTTTTAATTATTATTATTTTTTAAATATTTCTATTATACGAGCTTTGTTGCAATACAGATCGTCGCTTGAGATGGTTTCTGCTTTGGCGGATAGAAATTGGCCGTTTCGAGTTTTCTGGTTTAACTTTTTCGCGCTATTAAGTTAACAATTATGGACTTTTGTTATGAGTCTACATTTCAAGCAACAGTTGAATTGTCAAGTGTGTGTATTTGTTCTGAATTGTCCTCTCACTGTTGTTTTTTCAGTTACTTTATTCTATTTTATCATTTTTTTTTTTTGTAATTTCAAATGGATGCAGACCAGACATTCTGGTGTATCTGATATACAAGAAAGAAACTCTCTACCGTATTTAATAGATTCTCGACAGCTAGTTTAGTATTCCAATCTGCTAGCATAGTGTTGCATGTAATTATATTGTAGTTTTCGAGATGAAGTGTTATGGGCTAGCTATCCTAGCATTTTGCCGATCTAAAGAAGTGTTCTATACAATCTAAAAAAGTGTTGTGAGAAACATAGTTGGCAAATTTGGCGAACAGTAGTTTGACTGCGTCTTCGTATTTTTTGTTTAACTTTTCGTAGAGAGCTCCAAATAAGATAAAATCAATTCTATATGAAAGAGGACTTTCAAACGGATTTTGTTTCATTTCATTTGGAACTGTATACAAAAAATTATAATTGAAAAACCGATATATGAGTATTTTTATCATTTTATGTTGTAAAGGGATATTTTTTGGCCAAAATAGAGGGGGACTGTTCGCTTAATCTCAATTGAGGAGGGTTCTATCATTTGAGAAGTTGATTTGTAAAGTAAGGGATTGTTTGACAAAACCCGTAGTTCTTCTTCTACACTCATGCACAAATTGTACATGCTATAGAGCATCATATCTGTGAATCTCCATATTTAGCACCCCTTGACGCTATGCCATGGGGACGATTATCAAGGATCTCGATTGGTGACGCTATGCCGTGGGGACGATCATCAAGGATCTCGATTGGTGACGCTATGCCGTGGGGACGATTATCAAGGATCCCGATTGGCATAGGTGATGATGCTCAGAAATTGTGGGGTCAGCAACTACATGTCTTTTGCTACCAGTTACTTCAGTAAATATTTGCTAAATAAAATTTGCAGGTAAAAACTGTCCCTCCTTCAATACTTGTTCTAAAATGTTTTTTTTTTTTTAAAATTTTTAAATAAGAATTTACAAGTAGAAAGGAAAAACAAAAAATACAAAAGATGATATTTGCAGCAAGAAGATCAAACACTATTTCCCACCTCCTTACGCAGCCAGCGCCTACACCCATGGGCCAACACCCCTTAGATCTGGGCCAGCCAAATCTAACCCCACATAAGTTGGTTCGAATCTGGTCGATTCAGATTTAATCGGATCTGGTCGGGTTGTTTATCTTTTGATCTATTAAATTTGTTAAACGTATTTGTAAGTATGTTTTTGAAAATGCTATATAGAAATTATAAATCTAATTAAAATCTTTTAACTTTTATGTTGGACACCTTTCCTAAACTTTATTTTCTTTTTTCTTTAATCTCACCAATAGGATTTTTAGTCTCATGGGTCTCATGATCCGAACCCGAACTCGTTTAGAATTTTGACCCGATCCGACCCATAAACTCGATAAACACGACCTAAAACCTTCGGGTCAAGTCAGATCAGTTTGGATCCTCGAGTCGGGTTATTTTTTGAACACTTTCTAGTGCTAGGGCATAGTTTAGCAATTTCTGGATAACTGTTTTCGATTTAACCTGCAGCAGATAAGCATGTTACAGAATCACTACGACTAATCAATACGTAGGCTAAGTTCAGATCTTTCAAAAGGTACTCTACGGTTGTTAAAGACCTACATAAGGGAATACCTGGATTCATTTCCCCGAAAATTTTAAAAGAAAAAATTAAAAAAATAAAAATCATCATACAATAAAAATATTTTTTTTTTAAAAAAAAAAACCACCGAGATGAACGATCTCCGCCAATCATATAACAGAATATGGTACTAGTACTTTAGAAACCACAAAATTAACTAGAGATGTGAATTAAGAGATTGCCTAACCTTAGCATTTTGACAGAGCAACTAGCAGATTTAATGAAAAAATAAACATAAAATGCAAAAAAAAGGAAACCCAACATGGCATGATTTCTTATAATAAATTTCTGAAAGACGTCAGAGTCAAATGGATCTAGAATCATCTAGAAGTTCAAAAGATGTTCTTCCATTGATGAGGTAATGATGACTTGAACACTTGAAGCAACATCGATCTCTGTCTCTTATTCAATTTGTAGGGCCTCTGATCCTTCAAAATCCCAGTTTTAAGCGTCTCGCGATGGTAGGTAACAGATTTTCTTCTCAGCGAGCTCAAGAGAAGAGACGGTTGGGTCACGGCGTCACCGTCTTCTGTATCACTATCGACCTGATCATCCATACATAAAGAGGTTTCATCCGAAAACTCGGAACAGTCATCTTTTACGTCGGGATTAGTTTCTCCCTTTAAAATGCTCTCAGTATCTTCCTTGTAGCAGCTTCCCCACCATGTGTTAGAAGCACATGACAAGCCATTTGTAGGAAACCCGAACTTAAATTCATCCATGTACGTAGGGATGTGCTTTGCCGAATTAGGTTGAAGTACGTTAGAAATCATATTGTTTGACACTAAGCTCCCCTGTTGCGTAGCGTGTCCGGACAGGAAAATAGCTTGACCTTGATGGGGCCTACAAGCATTCGTCACAACACATGTTAACATAAAGATGCCAAAAAAGCCCGCGGCTCGCTGTCCGTACTGCAGCCCGGCTTGCCTAGCCGCAGGCTGGTCCGCCTCGCAAGGCCTGCCGTGCGGGTTGAGCGGGCCGGCCAGCAAGCCGCTCGCATCCCGCCCCGCTGCGCAACTTTTTTTTTAATTAATATATAAGCTCTGCCGCGTGCTTGCTTTGCCAACGAGGCAGAGCAATTTGAAATTGCTCTGCCTCGTTGGCAGAGCCCTTCTGCGGCTCTACCAGAGCATTCATTGCTCTGGCAGAGCTTTTTTTTTTAAAAAAATTTAAAAAAACTTATTTTATTATTATTTTTATTAATAAATTACAAAATATTTTTTACTTTAATATTCTATAATATATTTATTATTTTTACTAACGGCTTGGCTCGGCGGGCCTCGAGCCCAGGCGAGCTAAGATTTTTTATGGGGTGGGCCGAGCTGGCCCGCCCCGGAAAAGTTACAGCGCAGGCCCCGCAGATCGCGGCTGCGGGCGGTCCGCCAAGAACTGTGCGGGCGGTCCGCCAAGAACTGTGCGGGCCGGCCCGGGCCCGCACGGTTTGCATCACTATGTTAACATATCATTGGTTGATTGAATTAAGAAAATGCTATGTGCGGCAAATGCACCACCAACAAAATCTCCCTCCCACAACTCACGAAAATTTCTGGCCCTTAGCCTACAGTCCCAACACCGAACACCAAAACTAACCATCTGGTTTTTTTCGGGGGTGCATTCAGTCCACCAACTTGGACTAAATTCTGTACAAAAATACTTCTTTAGTCAAGTATCTAACTTTTTTAAGTGGCTACTAATTGCCCATTTATTATACTACTGGAACCAGATAGGAGGGAAGAATAAATTAAACATAGAAGGGAAGTATCAAACTCAAGTCACCTACAACAAGAGCAGCATTGATAACACAAATCTCCTCTTGACGACCATACGTTAATTTTCCATCTCATTTCCATTTACTCTCTGATCAAGTTTAACTAATCACTGCAAAATCCATGACTACTCTTTCAAATTGGAAGTCATCAAGCAATATTGAAAGAACATTTACATATACAATAATTAAAATGTATAGAGTTGAACATCCTAAACTCTAAGAGTCGTCGGTAAATCGTAATTCAACTTGGCTCTATTGAAAACCTTTAATGTTTGTTAGTTATTGCTTGGAACCTAAGAAATAAGTGTTCCAAAAATTAGTTTGTGAAGATATGCTAGATTTCCTACCAAATTATAGGCTATCCATATTAATTATATTTCCTAGTAACGCACAAAGTGGGCCAGTTACAGAGAGTTTTCCCACGACAATTTCACAAAAAAAAAAAAATTTCTAGTATTATTTGTACTTTCCTTTTCTGATCTCTCTCTCAATCTATAAGAGGGATATAGATCTATAAATGAGATAAATGATTATTTTCTTCTACAACGGTGTCAAAAGCAGGCTATCAAAAGTTGTAACTTTTTTTTCCTGCCGCCAGCTCACCCCTATCCAGAGTCTCCTAGTTCAAAAATCACTGTCAACACCTCCACCACCTCAGCACAGCCCTGTTCATGCAAAACAGTAACCCATGCTTTGTTAAGGTGAAGAGTAATATGTGATGGGAACTGGTTGAGAGCACGGACGTCCGCGCGGAAAATCTCACGGACGTCCGTGGGAAACGCGTTTCACGCAACCAGAGCATAGACGTCCGCGCGGAAAATCTCACGGACGTCCGTGGGAAACGGGTTTCCCCTTGCGTGAAACGCGTTTCCCACAGGGCGCGTGAAACGCGTTTCCCACAGGACGCGTGAAACGCGTTCCCCACGGGCGTCCGTGAGTTTTTCCGTGCGGACGTCTGTGCTGAGGACTATGTTCCATCTGTGATTGTGCCTAGCTACTCCCTCCTGCTGCACCCATACCTACTCATTGTCCCTGGCTTCCTATATTCGTTATGCTGTTCGTATGGCCTCCTCTTACGATGAAAAGATACATGTAGGCACCAAAGCTAAGGCAAACGGTACAAATTATACTCTATAGGCTTAGGCATTCAGATTGCTATTTATTCCCAATAGTAAAGATGTCACTTTCTCGCCCTAGCAAATGGACGACTACAGTATGATTACATGGCTCCTCAACAGTATAGAACAGAAACTTACCGCTAATATGATTTCTTCAAAGCGCAAAGGAAATATAAGATTCATTGAAGGAGATCTATGCTCATGAAACTAACAAACTTCAATCACTTTCTTATTAATGGCGCTTCTATCAATTTCTCACACAAAATTCAATCACTTTCTTGTTATCTTTATCAATTATTAAGATCCTGCACGTTTTCAACAATTCTTTGCAAGTGTGACGAACTACTAGCTATACGACTGAAGACTATACTTCACTTGTTTCAGTGGATGTCAGGATTGCAGATTAATTATGATAAATCTAGTATACTTTACGAAGGTGTGAATTAGAGACGCATGCAAGCTATTTCAGGTATGTTTGGGTGCCCCATAGTAGAGCTACCTGTTAAGTACCTTGGTTTACCTCTTCATCACACAGCTCTCAGAAAAGCTGATTGGATGGATGTCTTACAAAAGATTGAAAGAAGAATTGAAGAACATGCAAGGATTTCTTATGTGCTAACACAATAAGAAACCATTCAATCTCATTTTTTTAATGCTTCTGTTTGCTGCTGGAAGAACTTAAAGAATACAACAGCAGCAGTGGCGGTACCTTAGAAGGAACGTCAAACCATAACTAAATACAAGGTAAGTAGCCTTAGAAGGAGTATAATCAAGTTAGAGTTAGCCTCTCGTGGCAATGAGACATGCAAGGAGAGAGCTTTTGACAGGGATATAATTGTATTAGGATCGATTATGTCAATTAGACCACTTTGTGTAATTCATACTCAACCAAATTTATTTACACTTCTGTAAAAGATACTAGGTCACCTCGTGAGCTCCTTTGGTAAAAGTAAAACATTTGTGAGAGCGTTTGTAAACTTCTAAATTGATAGGCAGTGAATTTTTTTTAATGAATCACTACTAAGTTAAGAGTATACTCACGTAGATGATACTGCCCCCAGTGGAGTAGATATCTTGGAGGTATCCATTTTCTGTTTTGCGACCTTCTCAGCACGATGCTTAGCCTTTTCCATCTCAGCTTCTTCTCGGATTTCCTCTATTGTCTTCCCAGCAAGAAACTACATGGAATACTTAGGAGAGGAGTTAAAGAGTTTTCCTTTTATACATGAGACACAAATCTGCTATTACAAATTTTAAAAAATAAAAATCTCAGAAAGCAAAATATTAAAAGATGTTCAGAATCAGAAATGCCTGATGCACAGTTATGATACATCTGATTATCGAATCTTTGGAAAGGAGTTATTCGAACCACTAACTTTTTACGACAAAGCTTCAGTTAATGCCCGAATGTATACATGCATACAAAGGCAGATTTAGAATGCTTATTGAACCTTTTTACCAAGGTAGCAAAAAGTAGTGAGATTTTGCTAATCCAAGATGGAGAGATTCAACATGCCGACAAAGAAACAAGGCGAACACTGAATCCCAAAATGAGTATATTATGAGTTGGAGTTTTTAAGTTAAAGATTAATTTCTGAATGGATATACAATTTCTGATTAACCAAAAGCATAGCTATACTATGTTCCCCAAAAAAGTCAGATGACAAATAATAACTTATTGATCGACTGAAGCATACTCACTAGCTGTGCAGTGGCACCTACAAAAGCTTGATCTAACTCTGTAGCACAATCTCTATGTCATAAATATTTCAAACATTAGGACTTGCCCCTTAGAAACTAAGTAGCAATTCTTATATCAATGCAAACCATGGGAATCTATATCAACAATGGATATGATAAACAAATAAAGCAAAACTAACATTGCATTTAAAAAACGAATAGCAGATTACCAGTTGTCAGTACTTTCCAGTTTCAACCGCGTACACTTATTATTTGTTATACATGCTTGAAAGGCCACAACAATAAACTCGAAGCCTAAAGAACTACAAGTCGTGGCACTAGGTACGTCTAAATTATTTTCCATACTCTAATTTCTCAACATTTTAGCATATTAGAAACCAGCATCAGCTGCAATTTAGTTGTTTTTTCTTTTCTTTCTTTTTTTTGGTAAGATAAGGAGACTAATGATTGACAAATGGAACTTACACCAGTTCTGGATGGAATGAAGTATTATATCTAATTGATATCTGCAACGCAAAGAAGCTTTATGTTTAAAAGAGGCACATCATATAGAAGATAATGGTAAGAAATAGAGGTTTTGTTATTAAAAAAAAAAAAAAAAAAAAAATTGCTTTGCAAAACTTGAAAAAAAAAAAAAAAAAAAAAATTGCTTTGCAAAACTTGAACAAATTAAAATACTACGTTAGCTTCCTATAACACTTATTTAATCGCCCAGAATATTTTTTTAGCTCACTGAAACACTAATGGGGTGTTTGGTTGGTACTTTAACCGCATGGAATGGGAATCATAACCACCTATTCCGATTGTAGGTGTTTGGTTGAGAAAATATTGAAATTGTAACCGTCTGGAATAGGAATTGGAATCCTGTGATTAAGGGAATTCTGATTACCGGATGTCTCCACCGGAATAGAATTAAGGAATTCACCTGCAATTTGATTCCGATTCCATAATGTACCAAACGTTATACAACTTGTGGTCATTCCGAATCCGATTCCACTGCATTCCAATTCCGATACCCATCCGATTCTAACTTACCAACCAAACGTCACCTAAGATAGCTCGCCCAGAATACTTCAGCCCAAACATTACGAAACAAATGTTGGCAATACTATACTAGCCATAAGGAATACAACGCCATCTGTAAAATTTTTGAAAAAGTTGAAAAGGTAGGTGCAAATTTTTACAGTTTTGAAAAGCAAATATTTTTTTGACATTATTCCTAAAAAATACCCCGCTTCCACATTGTTCTTCATGATGCAGAAGATACAGACATCTCATCCTGCAAGTTTTTAAAACAATGTCTACCAGCTACAACTTGAGTCACTTTGTTACAATAATAGATTTGATCTGAAAATTATAATCAAATGTTATTTACTAATAGAAGTGTTAAGCAGATTAAGACAGATAATTAGCTCACTATTAAAAGCTTACAAATAATCTATTTTACTTAGGGCCTTATCTATTACACTTATCCTTCTCACATTTAATTCTACAAAGAAGCAAACGAGTTCACAAATGTAGATCTCTTTAATCGGTATGCAAATCTCCAAAGGCTAACAACAGGTCTGTATTTCAAGAACTACAAGAATTCACAAAGCAAAAATATGGTAAAGAAGAAGCTAAAACAATAGATAATGCAATTAAGACAAATAAATCAATTTGTAATTTAACGACCGGAATCTTCAGCAACATTTTTTCTACCTTCCGATAAGGCCACCTTATAATACCATTTTCACGGCACAATCTCTTCAAGACACTAGTGCAGACGCCTGCAAAATCACAATGTTCAAACTTATAATGCTCTTAACTTTTTTTTTTTTTTTTTTAAAAAGACAAGTAGCTGTACAGTTATATATACAGTCCCTCAATGCTATGTTACTCAAAATGATCAAAAGTGCGAGTAGGCGCACCTGCCTCGCACTTAGGTGTGCCTGTCCTAGGTCCAAAGGTAGAGTTAGCCACATCCACCCTAGGTTTAATCCATGATTTTACATGCCATTTGGCACTACTCAATCAGCATGGGACAAATACACCTAATTTTAGAATTTTCTAATTTAACTTTTAACTTAGTGGGAGCTGGAGAGCAAGAGTGAGGTTCCGAGGTGGATTCAAGAGTTACTGGAAGATTTGTGCAACTATGATCATAACTTCATACACAAAGTGAAAGCGCCAAAGAGGAACTACCTAATAGCCTTCGTCTCATGGTATTACCAGGAGAATGGGTAGCTTGTCCAATGAGAAAGAGTCAAGGGAGTGTTATTGGCAAATATAGTCAATAACTTGCACTAAATTGTTTTCTCAAGAAAAAGTACTATAACATGTAAGTTGGCTTTTATTTTTACCATTTTGACCTTAAATTGTGATTCACTTCCAATTTGATAATAGGTGTTGCACTTAAAAGTAGTACATTAGAGTTTTCTATTGTGCCATGTCTAGGTCTCATTGATCCGGAACAGATTCATAGATAACGGTGTTACAGGCCAAGACATTTGTCCAGTGATCATGCAACGGGTTGCGCAAGCACACAAGGCAGCTCACAGGGCGCCTGTACTATGAGGGTGCCTAGGCCAGGCAGGACGCCTGAGCCGCGCCTGAGCACCGCTTGGGTCGCGCCTGGGTAGCGCGCACAGGCAGAGCCAAGGCCAATTTTATGAATTCTCTAGAGAACCCTTGAGTCTTAGATTTCTTGGGCATTAAATAGGATGTTGTAAAGAGTTAATACTAACCGTTGGTTTGGCATAATTCTAGCAATTCATTGGGGAACCAAAGAGTCTATAAATAGGGTCCCCTCCTCATTTGCAATCATAAAGGGATTCAAGGAGGGAATCAATCCAAGAGTGTAGTAAGAGCTAAAGAGCATCCTTGCATTACTCTCCTATAATCCTCTTACATACTGGTGAAGCTTTCCTTGACAAGTCTTTGGGGTATGCTTATAGTGTCGTGTAGGGCGCAGTATGCAGGGGCGATGAGGTCCGAAGCTTTGCTAAGCTTTGGCGTAAAGGTTGACTTGGTCACGCTAGCGAGTGATCCAAGCGCCGGCCCGGATGTCTTAGAAGAAAACTTACTAGCCCCGTGACAATAGTGGTATCAGAGCCAGGTTCAAAATGGCCGATGAGAGTGGAACGTTATTGCCATGTTGCCATCTCAACGCGAAACTCGCCAACTTTCATAGCACCGCAAGCGAACTCTGAAATATGCTTGAGGCTGAGGATGAAGCTTAGCTTGCTCAGCTCGAGGAGCCAATGGAAGGTTTACTAAACGACTTTTGCGACGCTATTGAAGGGAAAGGAGAAAATTTTGAGGGTCGAGTGGAGGCACGGTCCAAGACGCACATCATGGCGAAAAGCAAGGGAGACACTCAACAGTAATGGCAGAGGCCAGTGCGGCTTGAGCCTAGAACAGCGTGGAGACACCATGGACGGTAAGGCAGCTGTAATGAGAGGCAGACCACAACTCTTGGGGGCGCCTTGCAGCAGAAGCATGGCCGGGGCATAGCATTCACGAGGCATGGCTAGGGCACCTAAAGCTTGGCAGCGCGCAACACGCATGATTGGGGCACGGAATGCACAAAGCAATGCCGAGGCACGGGATGCGTACTGGGGCACATGATGCGTAAAGAAGCACAACAAGCATGATTGGGGCACAGGGTGCAAGAGGCATTTCCGGGGCCTGGATGCATGGGTGGAACCGAGGGTGCTTCGATGAGGAAGGCGCAAGGGCCCTAAGGCAAAGGACTTGAGTAGTTAGGATGACCTTTTGCAGAGGTTGTACATGATGATCAAGAACAAGGAGTTTTGGAGCGGAGGCAACATCGCTAAGCAAACAAGGAGCACGGACAGATGCATCAACAAGCACGAGATTGTCGAAAGGGGCGACGGAGAAGCGTCAGCGCAGCGCAATGACGGGGGCGTCTCGTAAACAAGTGGGGGAGAATGTTACCAACCAAGACATTTGTCCAGTGACCATGGAACATCAAGGCCGCGCAAGCACACAAGGTGGCACAAGGCGACATGCAAGGTACCTGTGTTGTGCGGGTGTTTAAGGCAGGCAGGCAGGACGGTTGGGCTACAACACCGGCCAAGACATTTGTCCCGTGACCATGGAGCATCAGGGCCGCGTAAGCACACAATGCGCATGCAAGGCGGCGCGCCGCCCGCCTGTGCTGCGCGGGTGTCTAGGCCAAGTAGAACTCCTGGGTTGTGTCTGGGCCGCGCCTGAGCAGCGCGCGCGGGCAAAACCAAAGCCAACCTTAGGAATTCTCTAGAGATCCCTTGAGTCTTAGATTTCTTGGATATTAAGTAAGAATATTGTAGAGAGTTGATCCTAACAGTTGGCTAGGCATAATCCTAGCCATTCGTTAAGGAACCAAGAAGTCTATAAATAGGGATCCCCTTCTCATTTGTAATCATAAAAGAATTTCAGGAGGGAATCAATACAAGTGTAGTTAGAGCTAGAGAGCATCCTTATACTACTCTCTTTTAATCCTCTAGCGTACTAGGGAAGTTTTTCTTGGCAAGTCTTTGGTGTTTGCTTAGAGTGTCGCGTAGGACGCAAGCACAAGGCTTTATCTTGCTTGTACGCAGGGGCGACGAGGGTCCGAAGCTTCCCAAGGCTTTGGGTAAAGGCTGACTTGGTCACGCTAGGGAGCAACCGAGTGCCAATCCGGTTACAACGGGCAAGCCTCAACCCTTCATATGGATGTATGTTGGGAAGCATGACGGACATCATCAGTTGCATCGTCGATCATCATGTGGCCAAGCTTAGTGGAACAACAAAGATGAGGCAGTGGTGCAAAATTTGTTTTGCTTAGCTATAGCTAAGCTAGAATTAAGACGTGCATGTAAGGGAAGGGCAGTGATAATACATAATTTCATGCATGTAATTACATGAGTTACATGGAGGTGAAGTTGACTGGTAATCAAATTCCACTTAAGCTCAAATAAGAGCTAACTTAGGCCACGCATGTTGAAGCAACTTTGCGCCTCCAATGGATCGGGCTCATGCCATGGGATGAATTTTCGTGAAACTTATGCATACCATGCAATGTTTTGAAACAAGTTAGCTATGCTTGGCTAGCTTGATTTTGAGCCCAACTTGTGAGCTATCATTAGCCCAGTCGAACTTGAGTGTAAATTGGACTAATGAATCTTTATGCAATTTTGAATTGCACCCATGCTCAGTCATGGTGCCATTAGGTTTGGCATATACATGGATAGGGTAATTGACGTAAGTCCAAATCCTAAAGGATCTCACCAGGAAGCTTCCGAGAAAGTTCCCTGATATTACGTGGCTCTCATTACACCTCATTAAGTAACTGCTAGTTTTCTACTAGTCATTTTTTGTTAGTTACTTGACGTAAATTGTAGGCCATAAAAAGCCACTCGTACTAATTTAAGACTAAGTGAATGAAATAACATTTATGCTGCAAGATCTACTTTCACTTCCTTCATCTCTCCTCCTCCTTGCTTAGGCCATGTGCTTCACCATAGCCATTAATAGATTCCTAGAGCTCGAGTAGAATTATGTACATATCTTGAGGCCATTTTTATCACCTCCTACCACCTAATCATCCTCTCTAACCATCTAGATAAGCTATTAGCTCCTCTGTTGAGCTCATTTTATCTCTAACGATATCTTTATACTTGCACCATTAAAACACAAATCTACGAGTGAGTTCTTGCTAATTTGTATAGATCACTCATGGTAATAAAAAAAAAAAAAGAGAGAACACCATTGGAGATAGCTCATATTATCAAAGTTCAACTACCAAAAGGTTTAGTTCAAGATCTGAATGAAGGTTTTGTTCAGCACTGCCTTCCATTACAAAAATGTTATTCTCCATGAATGTCCAACTATAGATTTATGGAAACAGTGGGAATAAGTGCATCTAGAAACTTGTCTTCTTGTGCATTCTTGGAGCGCTGTGCGGTCAAAATACCAACGGCATACTTGCAAGCACTGCCTGATAAAACAGCATCATCAAAGTTGCTGGAGGCAAAAGGGGATGTAAGATTGATGCTCATCAGGGGTCCTTAGGTAGTCAGAAAGGTCATATGCAAGCGCCGTGATGTAGCCTCTATACATACGGCCAGCAAGTGTGCTAGAGGGCCACGATCAAAAGGGTATTAAAAATACGGGTGGGGCGCCAAAAGTAGGTAGATATGTTGGTTGCTTTCTGAGAAGCTTCAAGTATGACTCAAATAAGTTTGGCTTTACTTCTAATAAATGTAATTATGCAATAGCTACTGCACATAGAATGACTGCATCAAAAAAAAAAAAAGAAAAAAAGAAAAAAAAGAACAACCCTTTATTAAAAAACCACATGAATTGTTCCAATGGTGAGCAGGGGCGGGTGGCCCCGGGGGGTTCACTGTCCTACGTGATCCATGGCGCGTACGGGTGGTTTCCTCGTTAATCTTCCAAAACATTCGTCAGTCTTATTCAGCGCTGGCAAGTTTCAAACTTAGAAAATTTCATCGGCCAATTTAAAGATGCCAGTACTCGATCAAAAAAAATAAATCCAGTGTAATTGGTAGAGAGTAGAGAGAGGTAGAGAAGTACCGAGATTAGAAGCGGCCTCAGCAATTGGAAGGTTGAAAAACCTGGCGATTTCGTCGAAGGAGAGCTTCGTGCTCCTCGTCACGTTCGGCGGCAGCGGCTGCACGGTAGAGCTAATTGTTGAGGTTCCCGGCGTTGAATCCATGCTCTACAACCGGAAGAACGGCCTATGATCTTCAAAATGAAAGTAAAACAATTACCGAAATAGATAGTTTTCTTGGAGCCATATTACTAAATTGATTCATTGAATAAGCGGTAACGTAACCTCTTCGCTTAAGTTAAGATAATCCCACCAGAGAACATTGTAAGGAAAATTCCTTTTCAGCCCCTACTTTTAAAAGCTATTCTTTTTCAGCTCCTCTAGTTTGTATAATTTTATTTTGGCCCCTCCATCAAAATCTGTATCATTTCATTTTGACTGCTACATTAGTATTTTTTGAAAAAAAATTTGACATAAAAATTATAAGATTTTGATAAAATTTACAACAAAGTAGATATTTTTAGGCTTCGAATATTAATGGAGTTTCGATCCGACCGATTAACCCGCTGAAATTTTGAAGTATCAAAATACATGTTTAAAAATATTTTTTGGTAAGATATTAAATATAAAAATTTTAGAACTCATCAAAATTTACAATTTTTATATTAAAATTTTTTCAAAAAATACTGATTCAACGGTCAAAACAGAACGGCACAAAAAACGAGAATGGATTAAAATGAAATGTGAGAAAGTATAGGACCGATCGAGTAGACTTTTTCCATTTAGGGGCCTGCAAAGAAAAAGCCCAAAATTTTATGGCAAATGCCAAATCAGCCCCCCCCCCCTTTTCGGGGTCGGCCGAATCAACCTCTGAAAACGCGTTTTCAGGGGCTGATTTGGTCGAAATTAAAAAAGGGGAGGGCTGATTTGAAATTTGCCCAAATTTTTATGCAGGCCCATGCTCCAGTTCTGACACGACGCTATAATCATGCCCAACTAGGCCTAAATAGATCGACCTATGGTTTATAAATTTGCAAGGTTAATCTTAAATAAGTCAACCTTTATACTATTAAACGTCTAAGAATAAATTATTTTATAAATATATTATATAAATATCCAAATAAGATGAACTTAAATCCATATTAATTTAAAAAAAGTAGATTAATAACAAAAGTTCAAATTTTCAAAATTCAGTGCATATGATATCATTCTCGAATCGCATATAATTGCACTATCTATATTATTCATTAGCTTAACTGATGAGGCCCACTAACCTCGACATAGATCCCACATTATATGGTGAGTTGACATGTTTTTTCCTCTCTTTCCTAAGGGTTTGTTAGAGCTCTTAGTAGCTACTAGTTAGAGCTCTTAGAAAGTTAGTATCAAACAAAATGCACGTAAGGATTTATATGGTTCAGCTGATTATACAGCCTACATTCATAGGAGAATATGAGCTCCATTGATGACGTCAAAAAGTTGATGGAAGAGTAATGGCGGCATTCATCTGTGACGGGAGGAGAAAGGTAGGTCGAGCAGCAGTCCTTAGAGTGGAAATATACACTTCGTGTCACTCTCTCTCTCTCTCTAAGTTCCTAGGACTATTTCTTTCTCTTCTTTTCTATCCCTCCTTTTGTTATCTTTCGCTCCTTGTTGTTCTTCTTCTCCATTGTTATAGAGCATACGTATTTATAGTACTGGCCAGCTTTTCTTTCATTAATTCTTTGTATTAATTGCGATTGAAAGAGGTGAGGAAGGTCGGTAGCCAATCACATCTCTTAATGATGGGTTGCCTTAATTCTTTATGGGGCACCACTGTATGTATAGTGCCGCCACTAGTGGGTTAGGGGGCGAGAGTCAAAAATAATATGGGAAGAGTTAGATATAAACTTAGCTGGTCGAGGCGCGTCCGAAGACAACTTGTCCCAATCAACTATTTCGCCGCCTGTCGTGCAGAACCCCAGCGATGGTTGATAGAGATACAACGATCACTCTTCCTCCTTACACGACTCATAGGAAGATATGAACACCCTAGTGTGAAGCCCTTGAATTTCTTTCAAAAATATCGTCACAAAAGCCTCAACTACGGGTGTTCAACCCAAAAGAAAAGGAGGACCGCGGACCGGACCGGAATTGGACCGGTCTGGTCTGGACTGCAAAAGAGCGGGACTGAATCGGACCAGACCGGTTTGGACTGGTCTAAGTCCTACGAGTCGTCGTAATGCGTATGTCAGTATGATTTCGAACCAAAATTGGCCCGGTCCTAAAGTGAATCTTATTTAAATTGGTCAAACGCATAAATATTGATCTGGATCTTTTTTTAAATTGGTCAAATACACAAATACTAGGCCTAAACCTTATTTAAATCGGTCATCAGTCATGTCCTCGATTTTTCCGGTCCAAGGCTTGGACCGGACCGGACCGAGGACCGATTAATAGCCAATTCTTGGACCGTGGACCGGACCGAAGTTTAACCGGTCCGGACCGAAGTTTAACCGGTCCGGTCTAATTTTTCGGTCCGGACCTGTATATGAACATCCCTAGCCTCAACACCCAAATTGACCAAATTCAAACATGCCTAAACATCATCGTTTATGGAACTTTTTACCCCCAAAAACAAAATAGCAGCATGCCAACATCCTCAATCTTGCTTAAAGAACCCATAGAACATACAAAAAACCCAATCTTCATAAATAACTTACAAAATAGTGGAAAACACATCCATGTTTTACAATCTCCCATCCATGTTATTTACTCGCCAATTTCTCACAATCTCCCCTTATCGTATATACATAGAATAAGTAATTCAGCATCACAATATAAGCATATAAAACATCACTCCGGGATTATACCACTTGTAGGTTAAGGTCTTTTTAAAACACTTTTACTTGTATCACATACCCCATATCTTCATTAAGTTTCTATAGCAGGTCTTGTTCTAATTACCAAACCTATCTCTGTCATGAGGAGAGGAATAATCTATTCCAGGTCCGGCTGGGACGATCCCGAACGGATTGATGGATGGATGGCTTCCGTAATAGTGCTTCTTTATGTGTTCCATATTTACTGTGCTACTCATACCTGGCAACTGGTATATATCTTTGGTGTAATTGAACAAATTTGGATATTCATGCAGAAGCTTCTTGTTGCACTTGAAATGAACTGCATAGACCTGGTCATCATGATTTTGCTTAGTACTGGAATAGCTGGTACAAAAGCAATTTTCCAGAAAAAAAGGTAGGAAATGAAATTCAAAGCGTAAGAAATAATTCATAACATATAAGCTAATTTACGATGCAGTATCTACGTAGCAAACATCACCGAAACAGATTAAGGGTGTAGATTCTGGCAGAACAGAATAAATGAGATGCACTGAATTTGCATTTATGAACAATTACTGCAATAAGCTCGAAACAGACATATCCTGTCACTTTAAACCATGGTTTGACGTTTCGGTCGGCACGCTTTTGTTTTAAAAAATGAGTATTATCATATTTATTCGTAGGATAGGTGGGTGTATTATGTTCAAACAACGCACAAGATAGATTTATGCATTTTATCAACCACACCGACACTCAATATGGTAATAATTTATGTAATATATGTTTTGAGTTTTGACAAACGAATGAAACTTCTTCTTGTTATTTAATTTTCATTACCATTTATATAATAAATCTTATTAATTTTATTTTATTTTTATTTTTATAATTGTACGATTCGGCATGGGTCGGCACGGCACGGTCGACACGGTCGGCACGTCTCGATATCTGAGTTTACCGAAACTCGAAACGGCAGGGCACCGTAAACCTTGCTTTAAACACGAGTAGAAATCATCGAAACGACATAAGCGCCATATGTCTTTCTTAGAGTAAGAACCAATGACACACATGGCATACTTAAGGATACTTATGGTGACACATGGCACAACGACTTTGATAGGATAATTTTATAAATTTATATATAGATTCACAATGCTTACTATATTCCCCTTGTTTTTGTTGTGAACATTTTTTATAGTATGGACGATCTTGCAATTGATTTAGACACAGTTTGGATCAACATTGACCTCTTCATAAACATTGTTTGTGTCATCATACGACTCTTAGTGGTTTAAATCGTCTAGCGATCCTTTGTATATTCCTCCCTGCGGTTTACCGATAAGATGTCCAGAGATACGAGATGTGCCATGCCATGCAAGCTTGTAAGATCCTTGTCCCAATGCTTCGTGAACCCGATATGGACCTTTCTAAAATCGGGCTCAATCTGCCTCCTTTTATTTCACTCATGTTTCCCTAATTTGAAACGCCGTTCTTTAATCCTTTTGTTATAGTATCCCACGACTTGACTATGATCGGCTGTTGCTCTGCTTCGAGCTAACTCATGGACTTCATCTACTAGGTCCGCGTTGGCTCGGATTTGTTGATTGTTTGATAGGTTTTGCTATGCTCACCCAAGAAACCACACAATAAATTAAATAGCATACGTGGTGGCAACATCATAACCACATATCATAATGGGTATAGTTGTAATTTTAATAATTTGTACGGATCACGAGATAAGTGTGTAGATCACGAGACGAATGTGTGGTGGAGATTAATTTTGTGTGGTTTATTGGGGGTGAGTAGTTTTTTCCTTGTTTGATTTCAGGAAAAAGTACTACCAATGTAAGATGCTTCTTCAATCTCTACCGGCATTACCACATCCACTGCGTAAGATTAAACGCTGTTTCCTCTATAGCTATGCAATCATTAGGTCGGAAGTACTATGGTCAGCCTTTCCTCATTTTTCCTAAATAACATTTCCAATCTGTGTATTAAGATTATGCTCACATTTTCCACTTGCTTGTTCGCTTATAGATGACATAATGAGGAAACCCCCTGTCTGATACACTTCACTTTGAATGTTTCAACTCTGAAGCTGCTTCTCTACCTTACATGGGTGGAGAGAGGCCCAACCAAATCTATTCCCCACTGAGCGAATGGCCAAGGTCCGTTAACTCCTAACATTTTTGGCGGGACATGTGAGAAATGTTGGCATATCTCTAACATGAATCGCATTTCATAACAAGCACTTTCATTACCATATCCCAAATGGTAATTCATGCTGAAGTTCTCTCTCTTTCTCTCTCTCTCTCTCTCTCTCTCTCTCTCTCTCTCTCTCTCTCTGGGTTGATACATTGAAATAAGGCCTCACAAAATCCCTTTTTAATATAGATGTTCTTTTATAATTGTAAAATTAGCCACCATTCTTCTTCACTTTCACAGCTTATTTTTCTTTGGATAAAAAACACCCTTAAAATTAGCCACCATCTCTCTCTCTCTCTCTCTCTCTCTCTCTCTCTCTCTCTCTCTCTCTCTCTCTCCCCCTTTTTAATATAGATGTTCTTTTATAATTGTAAAATTAGCCACCATCTTCTTCACTTTCACAGCTTATTTTTCTTTAGGGATAAAACACCCTTAAAATTAGCCACCATTCTCTCTCTCTCTCTCTCTCTCTCTCTCTCTCCCCCTTTTTAATATAGATGTTCTTTTATAATTTAAAATAGGCACCATTCTTCTTCACTTCACAGCTTATTTTTCTTAGGGATAAAACACCCTTAAAATTAGCCACCCATCTCTTCTCTCTCTCTCTCTCTCTCCTCTCTCTCTCTCTCTCTCTCTCTCTCTCTCTCTCTGGGTTAATACATTGAAATAAGGCCTCACGAAATCCCTTTTTAATATAGATGTTCTTTTATAATTGTAAAATTAGCCACCATCTCCTTCACTTTCTCTCTCTCTCTCTATGGGTTTATACATTGAAATAAGGCCTCACGAAATCCCTTTTTAATATAGATGTTCTTTTATAATTGTAAAATTAGCCACCATCTCCTTCACTTTCACAGCTTATTTTTCTTTAGGGATAAAACACCGTTAAACCATTTCATGATTGGAGTCCTTCTTTCAGTTACTCCACATTTAGGTTATACCAAACATGGATGTTCTAATTTTTCCGAAAATACCCTTCTTTTGGGGGTTGAATCCGGATCGGATGTAGGTAGCATCGTTAACACATCTGCAAAGCAAGTTCTGAACTTTTGGGATTTATTTACTGGAAAAATACCAATTTGCATGAGTTTGTACATTGGCAAAGTAACAGGTCATTGTTACATCTTTATCTTATACGTGCTTAACCACTAAGTCCCAACTAATCTAGTCCATGTAGCCGTAAACAGAAATATACGTCTCTAATTTGTTTACCGCCCATCAATTATTTCCCAATTTGTCTCACCATTATAAAAGGGTATATCAACTTGGCTTCGATCTTTGGAATCATGCCTTGATCGAATGTAGGTGATAGCGTCACCCTTGACCTCCATAGGATCCTCAGCCAAACGTGTTCTCTATGGAGTTGAAATGAACACCTTCATGTGGGGCTTAGTCCATCCTTCATCCCTGATCTTACGGATGTTTATATACTGGTCCGAACGGGTTAAGACCAGGGACCGGACTGAAGACCGGTTTTCATTTTTTCAGTTTTTTTGTAATTAAAGAGTAGATTCCCAATAATGCTCCTCTCCAACGCTCTCCATTCTCCCAATTTCATATACTAACCACCACGACATCCAAACACCTGGATAAACGAGTAGAGATCTCACACACAAATAAAGAAACACCTTGTAGGCGAGTTCAGGAATGGAGATATTTCAACAAAACAGAACCCCTCAAAATCCACCACAAACACCAAAAGATATCAATTAGAGGTTAAAGGGACACCTTCAATAGTTTTAGTAAACTGAAATCAACTGAGGTAGCTTAGGTTGGGGAGATGCAAGATTTGATTTCGTGGGTGAAAAAGAATATTTTCCTTCTCCAGATTTTTCTATATACAGTAAGGTTACATGAGGTCAAAGTAAAAAGCAAAAAAGTAAATAGCGACATAGGACAAATCCTACGTGATTTTTAATTTAAAATGACAAGCAAGATTCTGATGCATATGAAACTACAAGGTTTTCTAGAAACATGAAGTTAACCCTAATGTGACTGGGTTGACAGTTTTGACATTCTAACCATTATTGACCAATTCATCGACTTTGACCACACCTATACGAAGGCTTGACCAAGTCAAAACTTTAAGATGACCACACATATACAAGGCTTTGACCAAACATATCGACTTTAACCATTTTGCTTCCTCCTAGCAAAATCAAACCTCCTCGTCATAATGAGCACCACCACAAGGCCATATATGGTAATATTTTGTCAAGGAAAACATAGGGGGTACTCAACAACGCTTGTGTGGGTAATACTACCTCCAATAAATCCAAGTTCCTTACAAAACAGCAACTAGTAACGGTAAGCACCTCTTAAGCCTGAAAAGGCCACCTGAATTCTTCTTTAACTTCCTAGTTTGAGTAGGCAGTAATGATAGTATTATAGCGGGGTCATAATACTATGGACAAACAAATCACCAATTTGACATGGTTTCTTATTTCAGGGAGGATTTAATATAATCTATGATAGCATTAAATTGAAAAAACTGAATAGGAATAGCCAAGTGGGTTATGTAGCAAGTCAATAGTTTAGATGACCTAGATAGCAACAGTTCCTAAATTGGACCTTAGAGCTAATCAGAATATCAAATAAAAGACTAAAGAAGCAATTTATAGGACTTTCATCAAATAGTAAACATAAAGACTGCAGTACTAAAACTCTAAAAGCCTCTATGCAATACTCATCAGATATTTCTTACTGGTAATAAAATAGAGAAAGCATTTGATTTCGAATACAATTAGGATTATAGTGATAGGCTATGTGAAATTAGGATATTCTATGAAAATAAAGTTTTGAGGATCAATACCTCATCAAACCGTATAAGTGTCACAAACAAGCGAATATCAGCTTCTGTAAGCACATTTCCACATATATACCGCTGCTTACTTAGTATCTCTTCACACTTGTCCAAATCTTGATACAATTTTTGGATGGCCTAGGCGGAGAGACAAAAATAAAATATAAAATATAAAAATAACCAAGTCTATAGCAGAGCAAACAGAAGCTTCAAGGTATACAAGTAGCAGGTCATAATCTACCTCATCATAAGGCTCTTGTTTTTTGGCAAAACCACATTTATAAACACCATTGTTAATGCCATCATATACCCATTCATTAACTTCGTTAATATGAGCTCGAAAATCTGAGGGATACAAGTCCAATGCAGCTCTCTGAGCCATATCATTGAATTCTGTGTTTAACATGCGGATTATATCCGAGCTCTCATTGTTGACAATGGTTTTCAGTTTTTTGTCCCAAAGAACCTGCCAAATATTTCTCGAAAGCATGAAGTTTGACAAGTTAAAAAAACAAAAAGAAAATTCAGAAGAAAGAAACTTAGAGCAAAAGGCAGGTACATACAGGAACAGTATATTTTCCAGAATAATTTGAACTGGCTAGCTCATAAAGCTCTCTAATACTTCGAGCTCCATTTATAGGATCAGGTTCAGCACCCGGCACTTCTGTGCTAGAAGTAGGGAAAACCCAACCAAAATGCTCATCATTTTCCTTAGTCCTTTCCCATTTTGGCTTGACGGACTGACAATCAAACAATCCAGAAAAAAAAAAGTTAAAAAAGAAAGTGAAATAAGAAACATAACTTCAAAGTTTCAGTAAAGAGGCCAACCGTAAAAGTGATTGCATCGTCCAAGCCTTTGAGCTTCAAATATGCAAGACATCTGGATGCCCAAGGGCATGCATATGATATATATAGATGATATCTTCCCGATTCTGCAGGAAACTGTGAGCTAGGTTCTTTTGATATTATATTGCGAAAAGTCGATGCTGTTCGGGCAAAGGCACCAGACTCTGTCATTTCTTCAAGTGCTGATCGAGCCATCTGATGAGAAATGAGTTATCTAGAACATAAGAGTTAAGCAAAAAGAGAGATTATGGAAAAAAAAAATATAGAATAAATCATTATAGGAAATCACAACAAATAAATAAGCATATCTAACGAAATTAACACATCATGAACATCTAAGATGCCCTGTGACTTTCATTTTTGAAAATTAAACATATTTCTATTTACTTCTATCAAAAAACCGCATGTCCGTTTTTATAACTGGACATCAATAAAGTTCAATGAAGTCACTTCAGAGCAGAAGTAACCAATGGGTATTCTGTTTGCTCTCACCTTTATCCTTCTATCGGAGTCCCTGTTATTCAATCACATTTGTTTACAAAGTTGTTCCTATACAAATCCATCTCTTCTGTTGTAAGTTCATATAAGTTTGATTCAAATCTTATCATAAATTAGGTACTATATTACTTGACAACATTCAAAAGAAGAAACGACATTTCATTAGAACAATCAAAATATTTCTATAAGAAAACATTTCATATAGAACAAAATCTATAACACAGTGAAAGAGACCTTCATAGTGAAACACATGAATAGAACTTCTAAGCAGCTACACATCTGAAAAGGCTTTAAATACCATATCACCTAAAAGACTATAGAAAAGAAATTACTTGCAATACATATCAAGTGTGAAATGAATTGTGAAACCCACATTTTAAGAATTGTAACATCCCGGTGCAACCCCCAGCCATCCCCTACTTAGCAGAGCTCCTTAGAAAAGGAGAGGATTCTAGTTGGTAGCCTAAGGGCCACCCAAACATATAAGGGCAATTCCTCCCTTAAATCCATGATGTGGGACTAACTCCCTAGCCTCCACCATCATCCTCCTTGGGCCTTTGGCCCAAAGCCTCCTATTTGGGCCTTAACGATCCAAATTCGTAGCCATTACACTCTCCGCCACCATAGCATACAACGTTCTCGTAATAGGACATGTCAAGACCAAGCCCAAGCTCTTCCTAGGCAATGTGAGATCTAGACCCCGTGCTAGATCCTCACACTTCAGACTAAAGTCTGCTCTGATATCACTTGTGACATTCCACACATGCCCGATCCATAGCACTAGCCAACCTTTGGCCATCCCCACTTGGCCGAGCCCCTTAGAAAATAGGAGGATCCTAGTTGGTAGCCTAAGGCCACTCGACCATATAAGGGCAATTTCCTCCTTTAAATCCATGATGTGGGACTAACTCCTTGGCCTCCACCATCATCCTCCTTGGGCAGAAAAGTTGGTAGCCTAAGGCCACCCGACCGTATAAGGGCAATTTCCCCCCTTAAATCCATGATGTGGAACTAACTCCCCAGCCTCCACTATCATCCTCCTTGAGCCTTCAGCCCAAGGCCTCTTATTGGGGGCCTCAACGGTTCAAATTCAAGGGCATTACAGTGGATGTCACAACTGGGATCCAATCCTCAAGTTTTCAATCTGAACTTGAAATAGTCGGATCACATCTGGGTGACCACCCCAGCTAAAAGCACCTTTATGTCAAAGATCGACCATCCCATTTTACAACCCAACAACAGTCAAATGAAACACAACCCACAAGCAAACAGATCATCATAAATGCACAACAATTAAAGTGAAAGACTTGATTTAAGGTGCAAAAACATGGGGCAAACCTCATCACCACTAAAAGTGAACTCCATGTAAATAACCTTGGGAGTATACAACATGCGAGAGCACCACTATCAAAAAAATTCATACTTCATAAATACATAATGTATTACTTTAAAAGTTGGAAAAGACAACATATGTTTTGGAAACCAATAGTTTGGAGTAGCCATAAAGGTTTTTCTCCCCCAAAACATCCATTTGTTCTAATCAAATGGTGAAACCAGATCAACTTCTTTCTCCTTTTTTTCCTTTTCTTTTTCCTCCTTTCGTCTACCCTTTTTTCTCTTCCTTATTTTATTTGCCTCTATTCTTTCTTAGAAATGCGCTCTAAATCACTTTTCTAGTGATGGTTTTTTTTTTTGTTTTTTGGGGCCAAGACAATAGCTTAGCAAATGGAGGCCCATGGTTGTATATTTTTCCTCCCTCCCCCCCTCCTCCCTCCATTTTGTAATTAGTTACTAGTAAGGATTTTTAATACAAAGGATCTTCTCTCATAACTATACATATAACTTTGCCATGCCCAGGGATGAAAGACGACTTCACGTCAACTGAGAAGTTCTTTTCATAATTAACTTAACACCCTTTTTGACCGAATTTGATCCGCGACAAATCTTCGTTACAATTATGCTTCTGTTCTTGGCGCAAATTTAAGACATACGGCATTCATAACTTGACACAAGTCCAATCATCATCATTAGCTCGGATCAGCTTACAGCAGCTATAGCAAACCATTAGCTAGCTGCACAAGCTTTGTCATCCGCTGCAAGAAGATGCCGTCAACAACAGCTACAGGTGTGTTTGGTTGTAGTTTATTGGACAACTTGTAGATTGTAGAACAAGCTGCATTTAATTTAGAATAAGTTGAATTTAAGTCATATCCGCATTTGGTAAATAGATTGTTAGACAGCTTATAGATAGTCAAAATTTAGCATGTCACACACTACCTCTCCTAGCGTGCAACCACAAGCCGCTAGATGATAAACTCCAAATAACTCAAATACCCGTTACCCTATTACATTATAGAAACTATACCTTTACCGATAATGGAGCTATGTATTATCCAGTGGGAGCAAGTAACCCCACTGAATCCCAAAAGTATCTATGTATTATTCAATGGGAGCAAATAATCCCACTAGATTCTAGAAGTACAAGTATATATATATATATATATATACAGACACAATTGGCAATATTAATATGGTTGTATATGTAAAATATCTTTATAGGAGCTTAATTGTCAGCTTGAAGCCTTAAAATTGCATTGAGTCATCTTCGCCCACCTCTATCTAACCTAGTCCAGAAAAAATCAGTCATTTATTAACTTCACAATTTTAATTACTAAAAGGAAATAACAAATAAACAAAATATACTATAGAATTTAACAAAAATTTCTTACCTCATATATGCTTGATTTAGATAATCTGGCAATTCCTTTTAGTAATCACAACACCTTTCACTGGTTCTAACAGCAATGTTTTTTCTTTTTTTTTTCCGACTTGCTGGTTGCTGCGGTGCTTAGTATTACCCATTAGGGTTACTTTGGTTTTGCAAATGGAAGAAGGGCACAAAAAGAACTGGTTAACAAGTTAAGCCTCTTTTGGAATAGGTTTGTTAGCATTTACTGGGGTAGGTGATACAGCTTTTATTAGCTAGATGTGGGACAACACGACTCAATGCAATTTCAAAACTTTAAGCTGATAATTATACCCCCAAGAAAATAATATTTTACATATACAACTATATTAACATGGCCAAATATATATACATATAAGGATATTTCTGTAATCCACTAAGGCCACTTGCTCCTACTGCACAATACGTAGCTCCACCCATTATAGCACTAGCTGCAATAAGCTGGCAATGATCCTTGCTTGCAAATTATACAATATGGCCGCATCATCCAGGTCTCTCATTAGCTTCACCTAGTAAAAGCTTTCAAGCTCAAATTTGAGCCATCTGCAGCCAGTCCTCAATTAGCATGCAGGAAATCATCCCAGCTAGCTTCAATAGGCCTAATTAGCCCAAAGTAGAGTCCATCAAGAAGTAGTTCAGGACTTCATCCAATCTACAATTCAAAGGATGCTTCAATTTATGAAAGGGATCAAGTCCTCTTCATACATGATGGAGTAATAGCACGTTTGACATATCTCATGTCCAGCCTTGATCAAGTGTCATGTAATCTCCTCTAGAAGCACAAGCTACCCTCTCCGGTCCGGTGCTAGAGGAAACATAAAAAGTAATAGCTAGGAGAATAAACCACTTGGCTTTATTTTGTAATCCTCATCTTTTAGTTGCTTAATTTCTATGTTAAGGTGTCTTAACCTCCTTAGTCATGTAAACCCGATTTAAGGCATGTCATGTACTGTTTTAAAATTCAATAGTTAAACACAATTTAGTGTTAGAATATTATCCTTTGTTCTAGAGTAATTCTCTCACTCACCCTCTCCATCAACCCGCAACCACTCTCGCACCTATCCCTGGACCACTTTGGGTTGATCTCTACCTCACATTTCCCTCATCCTCATTACCTCCGAGCTGCAATCAAGCTACCTGAGTCATCCATCACCAAGCTACATCCATACAGCTTTGTCACTTTCAACTTAAACCAAGCTCCAAGCATAAAAGTTCCTTTCAGATCATCATTTCTTCCCCTAGAATCGACGATTGGCACATCACCTTGGACCTCGCCGAAGTTGATTCTAGATCATCCCTTCACATACAAAAGGGGGAGACTCCTTGGGCTCTCTAAGTCCTATATTACGGAAGATCTCAAGAGCCATATGCGCCTACAGCCACCTTTAAGAAGAAGTAGATGAAAGAATAAAGAGTAGCTGTAGGCCCATGTATCTGAGCCCTGACTTAGAGAAAACAATACAACACCACCAGCACAATACAACAGCCAGAAAAGAAACGAAATGGGCGAGAAATATAGATAAAAGGGGGGTAACAAACAAATGGGAGTTAATGCGACATTCAACCAACTTGAGTAGAAGAAGGGTGTGCCTCAGACAACTTTATAATGAGCTTTTACCTTTTTTATTAAATCATAAGTTGTGCTTAGTAGCACAGTATTCAGGAGAATTGATGGAAGAACGACAACTTATTCACGACCTCTTCTGAAAGGTTACCGCAAGACCTTTGAGTAAGCGTATGATAACTTATTCAAAAATGCCTTTTTGCTCCGCACATCATTCAATTGAATATGCCATCTTACTAATCAGTTGAAGTTACCAAACAATTGTATCCTACTAGCTAACAAAATTTATCAGCTACCCATAGGGCTGAACATTAGCCGAACTTACCCGAAAAACCGAACCTAACAGACCCGAACAAAGCTAAAATTTCGGGTCCGGTTCGGGTCGGGTTCAGTTCGGGTTAATATTTTGAAAATTTCGGGTAAAAGAATTCGGTTCGGTTGGGTGCTTAAATTTCGGGTCGGGTCGGATTAGACCCGAATTCGGTGCTGGGCTACCACTGCCAACCTGCCAGGTTACTGAGCCACTTGCTAACAGGCTAACAGCTGCCTTCTCTTCTCTCCCCATCTCTTTAATAATTGATAGGCTACACTACAACATACCAGCAACCCTAATCTGCTAATCGCGGCCGCGATTCCACGAAATCACGCATCTCGACTCTGCCCAGATCTCCATCCCCCCAAGTCTCCATCCCCTATCTCCATCCCCCCGCGATTGAAGAGCCAGATCTGGGCTGCCGACAACCCCGCCGCCGCCATCACACCTGTGGCTTCAAGGTATGTATGCTGCTACTTTTCTTTTATTGATTTTCGTAATACCCATTGATGATAATCTTGCTAGATGTAGTAGTTTGATTTGAGAAATAGTATTTTAATTCTCTGACTTGACAATGAGTGGTTTATTAAAAAACTTCTTGTTATGTATTGATAATGTGATACTTAAGCATTTCCCGATAAGCTTTTACTGTTCGTGATTTCATCTATTAGCTTCTATTGATTCCTTAGCTATTCTGCTTTCATATTAGAGTTCTCTTGATGTGTTTTGTGCATGATCTATCATTGCTGGATAGTTTTACCGTCCTGTTAGATGTGGTATTGTACTGCTCTGATCTGGCCAAGTGATCTAACAATAATCTATTCTATACTCTGAAGAATCTTATATTGCTTTATGTTTGTTTAACTCTTACGTTTCGAAGCTTGCTAATATTCTTTGCCTATGTAATTTTGTTCTAGATCAAATGGCAGACGAATGTTCTCAGCCGATGCAAATGCTACCCGTGGAGCTAACAACAGAGACTCATGCACCAAATTCTCATGCTCAGACATCATCTCAACCTCCAACGGCAAGTTCACAAGTTGCACTTCTGCCACTACTACTACTACATGTTTTACTCGGATCAAGAAGAGAAAAGTGATGAAGAAAAGGGCGGAGTTTTGGATGCATTTCATCGAAGAGAACGATCAAGTAATCCACGAGATCACAGCTACATGCAACTATTGTGGTCAGGCATACGCTGCAGAGTCTAGAATTGGTACCACTAGTATGAAAAATCATCAAACAGAGTTAGATGAGTATACGGCGGAGACACTTTTGAAGGTTAAGAAGGATCTCCATATTCTCAATTGGTGGAAAAGTAACAGTATCAGATTTTCAATTCTCGCACTTATAGCACGTGATATCTTGGCAATTCCAATTAGTACGATAGCGTCCGAGTCTGCTTTTAGTAGTGGGCGTCACATATTTGATCCATTTAGGAGCTCTCTGACTCCTAGAGTAGTGGAAGGGCTTATATATGTGCAAGATTGGATTGGATATATCGGAACTACAACAAGAAGAAGCCGATACAATGGACAATGCTTAGTGATCAATACTTGTCTATTATATTTTCATTAATTTGACTTTTTTTTTTCCTTGTATGACAGATCTATAGAATGTTAAAGATGCACCAAGTATTATTGAAGTACCGATATATGTTGAGGAAGAGGAAGAACAAGAAGATTGAGTGTTAAATGAGGTTAGTCAAAATATATAACTTGTAGCGGAATACAAGCTTTTGTACATTTACAATATGCTTATGTAGCTATTTGCTGTTGCAGCTGCTGGTAGACTTACAATTTATAGTTTGCAGATGACAAATGTAGATGCTGGTTGCTGTCTTGCTGGACATGCAAAGGATGCTGCAAAATTGCAATTTGTAACTTTTAAATTGTTGGACTTGAATTCGGACTTGTTATTTTTAAGTTGTGCATGATTGTTTGTCATTTTCAAGAAGTTGTTGGTACTGTGTAATTCATATATGCTTGTGAAACTATCTGTTATTTTTAAGTTATGGTTGGTACATTATAATTTATATTCTTTTGTTGTAGCTGTGCTTCACATCTCATCTGTAGTATATAGTTGTGTGGTGTACTTGTGCTTCAGAACTATGTTTAATTTTTCAAGTAAAATCTCAAGGATATGGATATACTTATGTATTGTTTCCACATGTACTCTTAGCTATGTTAGATTAGGCTTCATTTCATAAAATTCGGGTCAACCCGAACAAATCCGAGCTGACCCGAATTTTCGTCGGTTCGGGTCAAAATAAGATTCGGGTCGGTTTGGGTCTAAAGTTATTCAGTTCGGGTCGTTGTCTAAATTTTGGTTCACGTCGGTTCGGGTCGGGTTGACCCGTATGTTCAGCTCTAGCTACCCGAGCAGTTTTAATAAGCTTTCTGCTCAGTCATTAGGCAACAACTCGAGAAAATCATCAATGCTAGCCAAGCCTTTAAGTGGGGAGATTTTCTACCATAATACTAAATTGGCCAGACCAATTTCTAGGAGATCCTCTTAAAGTCCTCTTTGTAAACCACCATGTCTTGATGATGAATATGTAAGTTATTGTACTTAAATAATCTCTCCTCTTATTAAAACCTTTAGTTTAGCAACAATATACAAAAAAAGTAATTTTAATTTACACAGTTGATGTAAATTCCAATAGGGTTTGACATGCGATTTTTCCCACGACTTGAGGACTTTTCCCTGATCAGTATCACTTTTTATTGTGGAGTGATTTTATTTGTTAAAAATGTTACTTTCAGTTTGTTTATTTGTATTACATAATTTAGCAAGCACTATCTTTCATCAAACTGCTCGCATTTTAATAAATGAAAATTGGAGAATGAGCACACAACTTATGCTCATTGGAATTGAGTCAGATATAACATATGTTCACCGATCTTTACAATAAAAAGAAGTGTTAAGTGATCAGTCCAATTTTTATATTATATATTAATTATGAGCATTATATTGTCAATTTCAGATGAAATTACTCAAAATAGGAGTTAAATGCGCTATGGAAGTTCGATTGAGGTTTATGTGCGGCTGGATCGAGCAACGCAATGGAAGCATACACATATTAGCTAGAATCAGCTAAATGAAGAACAACACACAACATCAATCAATGGATGGCTAGGATTTGACCAAGATGATATGGCATGGCTAGAAATTAAAGATTGGAGAATCAAAGGGAAGACATTCAAGTCGCTGATAACAACCCCAAAACAGCAAACACATAAATGGTAAGGCTGGGATAAAGAGGCTAAAAAATAGAATTAGCAACAAGAACGGATTGGATTTAAAAGAGGCAAAAAAACAGCAAGCTATATATAAAGAGGAAGCGAAGGAAAAAATTACGAGTGAGAGAGCGGCGGATTACGAGAGGAGAGGCGAAGAAAAATCAAGACGCAAGTATCAGAAGCCTTCGGAGAAGAAAAAGAAACGCATCCGCAGTTTGATTCTTTCTGGGTTTTTTATATTTTTATGATAATATTTTTTGTCTGCCATGAACTTAAATAATTTATGGATTCTCGATAAACCTTATGCATTATTTTGATCATTTGTTTCTTTAATGAATCATATTTATTTATTTAATGTGAAATTGTGTGCTAGCATTAGGATTTTGTTATTGGCCAATGATAAGAATGACAGATCTAGAGTCTTTGCAATGGCGGGGGGACGGCCGGAAGTTAAGGAAGAGAGTTAAGGTTCATTATGTTGGTAGATGAATAATATATGTATAAGCAGACATGTGGATGAAATATTAGGGATTCTAGAAGATTCGTTTGTTCTTCATGCGGATTACTAGCAGTTTCTCATAAGACGATTTAGGAGAAAGAAATTATTAGTTAATTAGTTAACTACAAATTCGACGGCATTGGCGTAGTTATAATTATACAACTTGAATTAATTTTATTAATAGAGAATTCTAGGACAGCTTAATTGGAGTCTAATTTACTTAGTTTACAACTCGACAGAGAAGTGGGTTAGTAATTAGGAATTGCAATGCGATGGCGGCGCGATTCACAACCGAATCTCCATAAATTCCACTAAATAAATAAACATTCAGTTATTAATGACATTGAGATGATAGTTAATTGGCTTGGGTGAAATCGAGTCCCAAAACCTTCGCACTATAGAATCCAAAGCTCAATTTTAAGTTTTTAAATGTTTCAACTGCCACACAATTAGATCGCTTAAATAATTTTAAGATTACACCAAATTCGGTTAACTTAGCGCATCTTTTTTGCAATCTCGTGGAACGATTATTTTTAACTCACACTTTTATTACTTGTGCCGATCCGTATACTGCGGTTTTTACGGTTTTTACACGCATCAAGTTTTGGCCGCAGGTTGCCTGGGGGATTGCAAGACGGTAATACGAGTTTATTTAATCCCAATACTTATAGGTTTAATTAAGCACTTCTTTTTATTTTTTTTTTTTTTTTTTTTCCTTCCACCATTTTTTTTTAGTATTAGTTTCTGTTTTCTGTTTAGTATTTATTTTGTTTTTTTCAGTATTTCTTTGGTTTTCTGTTTTTACTTTGTTTCTGTTTATTTTATTTTTCTTACTTTCTGTTTTAATATATTTTTTTTTTTTTTTAAAAAAAAATCTCATTCTTTGGTATTTCAGGTGGTTTATGCGCAGGCCGCTTAGTGAAAATCTTGCTCTGTTTGATCCAGAGATTGAAAGAATTGATGACGAACTTTATACAGAAGGCAGAGACACGATTTTAAAATCAGGAAGCATCTATCCATAATCTGGAAGTTCAAATAAGCCAATTAGCACAAATGATGACTTCTAGACCCCAAGGATCACTACCAAGCAATACTGAGAAAAACCCAAAGGAGCATGTGAATGTAATTTCCATCAGAAGCGGCAAGGAGATTGGAGTCTTAGTGGAAAAAGATCAAATGCCAATAATTGAAGCACCTGCAATTGCAAGGGACAAGGAAAAACAGAAAATCGAAGAGAAGGATTCGCAAAAATCAGAAATAAGACCTTATGTGCCTCCAGTTCCATTTCCAGGGAGACTTAAATAAAAGAAATTAGATTCTCAGTTTTCTAAATTTCTTGATATTTTTAAAAAGCTTCATATTTAACATCCCTTTTGCAGAGACTAGAGCAGATTCCGTCCTACGCTAAGTTCATGAAGGAGATTCTAGCAAGGAAGAGAAAGTTGGGAGATCATGAAACCGTTATGCTAACTGAGGAATGCACAGCTATCATTCAGAATAAACTACCTCCTAAACTAAAAGATCCAGGGAGTTTTACTATACCATGTGTTATTGGGGAATTCATATTTTGATAAAGCTTTATGTGATTTAGAGCTAGCATAATTTAAATGCCCATATGTCTAATTGTCAGAAAGCTTGGAATTGGAGGTGTAACCCACAACTGTTTTCTTTTGCAGCTGGCTGATAGAATGCATAACAATATCCTCGAGGAGTAAAGTTGAGATCTTTCTTGTAAAGGTTGATCCCAGGTTTATAATTTCCAGTAGATTTTTATTTTTGGGACATGGGAAGACAAGGAGATTCCTTTGATTTTAGGTAGACCTTTTCTAGCGACGGGTAAAGCTCTTATTGATGTGGAGGAAGGTAAGTAACTCTGAGGGTGGTTGAAATATGAACATGGTGTAACATTTAATATTTTTAATGTTTTAAAAAATATTCGAATGCGAATGCCACTTGTGCATACAATTAGTTCGAAAATTTTAAAGCTAATTAATTGTGAACATCAAAATCTTAAATCGCATTGTTTGCGAAAAGGTTTTAATCAGTGATGCTTTGCGAAAAGGTTTTAATCAGTGCAGGTGAATATTCATCAAGTAAAAAAGAAGTGAAGGAGATTATCATGCATTTTACGAGTTTCCCACTACAAGAAGTCAACAAGATCACAATTAAGTTGAAGGATCCTAGATGACAAAGAGAGGGGAGTCAAGCTACTGACTATAAATAAGCGCTTCGTGGGAGGCAACCCATGCAATTTTTATTTTTCAGCTCAATTCTTCTAATTATTTGTATGTTCTTTTCCTCTTTAGTTATGTTTTCCTTTATGTTTGTTCTTTAGGAATAAGTGGCTGCCAAACCTACTTATGGAATTTCAGATGTTTATGAAGAAGCTGCTTCGTCACCACAGGGGAGTATTTATCCTTTTCTTGCATTATATATATTTTCTTTATTACATTGAGGACAATGTCTATTATAAGTTTGGGGGTGGGAATTCAAAATATTTTGAAATATGCTATGATACGCATTGTTGAAAATCTAGCTGAAATGCTTCAAGTGCAAACTTTGCTTATTGATTGTGATGCATAGTAAACACATTTTTAAGATAGTGAATGTTGGACTTTCAAATGGCAGGACACCAAGTGGTTGATCTAGACATATTTGAACTGGGCTAGCTACTTGTGTTGTATATCTTTCTTGGATATTTATTGTAGTTTTGGCAGATTATTGGATGCACAAGTGAAGCTATCACTTAGTAGCCTTTTACCTTAAAGTGGGATTTATAATAATAAAAAAAGAAAAAAAAAAAAAAAAAAAAAGAGTGCCTATGCTCATAGCCATAGGTTAAATCCATTAACCAAGTGATCTGGTGGTAGAGTACCTATGCTCTTAGTCATAGGATAAAATTGATTAGCCATAAGGCTGGTTGTAGAGGACTGTGCTCTTAGTCACAGAAAAGAAAAAAAAAAATTTTAAATCCACTGGCCGAGAGATTTAATGGTAGAGGACTCATGCTCTTAGTCATGAGAAATTATATATATATAAGATCCTGAAATATTTGTATAAGGCTATTAGGGGACTTGCTGATGTGTTATGCATTCATGTCTGGCTAAGAAGCTAATTTTGATTGAATTAAAATTATATATACACATAAGCTATGTTGATGGAGCAAGTATGGCTACGTTCAATTGCTCGGTGTTGCTTCAATTTTAAGGACTTCATTCATATTCGAAAATTGTGGAACTATTTTGCATTACATTAAACTCTCTGGTTGTGCTTGAAGATATTGAATGTTCGATTTTACTATGATTTTTTCTTTTGCTCGAGGACAAGCAAAATGTTAAGTTTGAGGGTATTTGATCAGTCCAATTTTTATACCAAATTTAGCATTATATTATATATTAATTATGAGCATTATATGTCAATTTCAGATGAAATTACTCAAAATAGGAGTTAAATGCGCTATGGAAGTTCGATTGAGGTTTATGTGCGGCTGGATCGAGCAACGCAATGGAAGCATACACATATTAGCTAGAATCAGCTAAATGAAGAACAACACACAACATCAATCAATGGATGGCTAGGATTTGAACCAAGATTGAATGGATGGCTAGAAATTAAAGATTGAGAATCAAAGGAAGACATCAAAGTCGGCTGGATTAACAACCAAAACAGCAAACACATAAATGTAAGGCTGGGATAAAGAGCTAAAAATAGGGATTAGCAAGAACGGATTGGATTTAAAAGAGGCAAAAAAACAGCAAGCTATAAAGAGGAAGCGAAGGAAAAATTACAGGAGGAGAGCGGCGGACGAGAGGAGAGTGCGAAGAATAATCAAGACGAGATCAGAGCTTCGGAGAAGAAAAGAAACGCATCCAGCAGTTGATTCTTCTATGGGTTTTTTATATTTTATGATGAATATTTTTTGTCTTGCCATGAACTAAATAATTTATTGGGATCTCGATTAAACCTTATGCATTATTTGATCTTTGTTCTTTAATGAATCATATTTATTTATTTAATGTGAAATTGTGTTGCTAGCATAGGATTTTGTTATTTTGTTATTTGGCCAATGATAGAATGACAGATCTAGAGTCTTGACAATGCGACGGCGGAGTTAAGGTTCATTATGTTGGTAGGATGAATAATATATGTATAAGCAGACATGTGGATGAAATATTAGGATTCTAGAAGATTCGTTGTTCTTCATGCGATTACTAGCAGTTTCTTCATAAAGAGATTTAGGAGAAATTATTAGTAATTAGTTAACTACAATTCGACGGATGCGTAGTTATATATACAACTTGATTAATTTATTAATAGAGAGATCTAGGACAGTTAATTGAGTCTAATTACTAGTTTACAACTCGATAGAGAAGTGGGTTAGTAATTAGGAATTGCAATGCGACGGCGGCGCGATTCACAACCGAATCTCCATAAATTCTACTAAATAAATAATTATTCAGTTATTAATGACATTGAGATGATAGTTATGCATAATGGTGAAATCGAGTCCCAAACCTTCGCAACTTAGATCCAAAGCTCAATTTTAGTTTTAAATTTCAACTGCCACACAAATTAGATCGCTTAAATAATTTTAAGATTACACACAATTCGGTACTTAGCGCTGCAATCCTCGTGGGAAACGAGGGCAGAGAGGGGGATCATTTTCTTTTTTTTTTTCTTTCTTTTTACTTTTTTTTTCTTTGTTTTTTTTCAGTTTTTTTCCTACTGTTTCTGTGTTTTTTTTTTTATTTTTTTATTTTTTTTTTCTTTCTTTTTTTTTTTTTTTTTTTTTTTTTTTTTTTTTAACTCACACTTTATTACTTGTGCGATCCGTATACTTGCGGTACGTTTTACACGCATCATTAAGAAACCAAGCAAGCATAACCATACTGAATACATTAAGTTTCTGATTTCATGGCTTAGAGAAATAATCAGACAACGCTCTCCCAATCACCTAGCACATATCCAACCATAATTCAAACCATTATAAAGTCGATTCATCTTTTGATGAAGAAAGATCAACTATATCCACTGAAAGATAAGTAGAGCTAATTCAAATAATAAATTACATGCAGTTATCACAAGAAAGAACAAACAATCAGATCTCGAAAAGACTACCCTAGAAGAAGATAAATCTGATCTAGCAAATACCTTGCCGAAGGCGAAAGATCCAGATGCTACGTTGAAGGATCGCAACTTCAGAGCCGATGAAGGAAGTGAAATCATTCAATTTTGCTCTTTCATCCTTCGAATTCACGGGTCGACAGCAGCAAAGCCAGCTCGGTTTAAGTAGCGCCCGGTCAACGAAGCCAAGAACGTTTTGAAAAGCTCCGGCTGCTGCGCATTTTAAAATTTTAAAAAATAGTAAAAACCACAATTACGAAATAACATGGGGCTTTTGCATATCAACTCTCTTTTTCTTTTTCGCGCGTATCAATTTCTAAAACGTATTTTCTAGGGCTGACCTTTTTCACACGTATCAGAAGCTGATTTGAATAAAAATCATCAGCCCCTGAAAATACATTTTCAGGAGCTGATACGTGCGAAACGCGAAATAGGGAGGCTGATATGTAAATTTTCCAAACATGGGAGGCTTGTATGTCAGCTTCTCCCTCTAATTTTATGTTTTAAAAAAAAATTAAAAAAATTTATTATCTTTTATATTCTAAAATATCTATTTATGATTTAATTTTTTAAAAAAAGATAAATCATAATATTATATATTACATTAAAAAAAATTTAATAAATATTTTTAAGTTTTAAAATGTTAGTAGGTTAACGAATTAATTTTTAAATCAACTAAAATTTTGGATACTCAAAATATTTATTTAGAAATATTTTATAAGATAATTTTTAATATAAAGTTTATAGATCATATCAAAATAATTTTTATTCAAATCTTCCTCTAAAAAATATTTATATAATTGTGAATTTAAGAGCTGTTTTACAAACAGTTGTGACTAATATGCAATTATCCCAAATAACAACACTTAAGTAAAATTTGTAGGTCAATTACTGTTGAAATATATGTCGAATTTCATTACAATCGGACTTATGTTTTACGTCAACTCAAATTAAGTTGAGAAAAATATTTGGAGGGACTTTTTTTGAAATATATGGTGATAGCAGAGAGACAAAGCGGTTACGAAATGAACCCATTTACCTATGTGATATAAGATGTGGTTGTAATTGTTTTTTTTTTTTTTTTCATGGCAGAAAGTTTTATAATTTTGAGGTTAGAATTTTGTCCCTTTATATTTACCTCCGTTCATATACTTTTCGAGTGATAGTAGATCTTTTCTCTTCCTTGTTCATGATCATAGAAGTCTTATTTTCTAATAATGTTAAATCTTGTATTTTACTTGATGTCTAAATTATCTTCTCGAATTTATTATATTTGTGATCGTGTTGAGGTGTTAGATCTATTGCTCAAATTATAATAATTACATAGAATTTTTAATATAACCATTTTTAAATTTTTCACTCATTATATAAAATTAAATATCATGTATTTACCAACTTTGACGAGCTTGTTTTTTAAAACAAACGCCTTTGCTTCAATTAAAAAACAAATAATATTATTTTAACTCTTAAATAATTACCTTAACTGTTTATGATTTGATTTTTTAATACTTTTGCGTCAAATAGTAAATTAAAATATGGTGTATTATATTTTTTATAATTTTATAGCTCAAAATTTTTTAAAAAAAATCCAAACATATCTAATGGTCTGACGTAGTTGTTAAGAGAACGAGTAAATAATAGTTTGTTATGTATGCCATTGTTTTCATATTGCGTACTATTTTAAACTAAATGGTAACTAACCACCTATATATATTATTTTTCTATGATTTTACTGTTCAAATTCTTTTATAAAATATTACAATCTGAAGTAGTTTGAGGATAACTTATAAATAATGATTTAGGGATAATATCATATCAGTCCTTAGATTCTTCCTACTCATCCAAATCAACCCCTAAAATTTTCAATTACTATTTAAATTTTCAAAAAAAAAAAAAAAAAATCTCTCTCAATTTTCATGCCGAAGCCATTTTAATCATCGCATAAGTATTTTTTGAAAAAAATTTAATATTAAAATTGTAGATTTTTTGAGATCTACAACTTTAATGTTTAATGTTTTTTCAAAAAAATACTTTCAAATATGTATTTTGAGGTTTAAAAGTCTTAGTGGGTTTTGAAATCAATCCATTAATCTAAAAGGTGTTTTGACCCTCAAAACACCTTTTTATAATTAGTTTTTGAAAAAAAAAATTTAATATAAAAATTGTAGATCTCTTCAAATTTATAATTTTTATATTAAATATTTTTCTAAAAAATATTTCTAAATAAGTATTTTAAGATGTCAAAATTAACGGGTAAGATGATGGGCTTATTCGTCAAAGTTGAAATATGGAAGGGCTGATATGAAAGTCTCCACCTATATATATTATTTTTTATAATTTTACTGTTCAAATTCTTTTAGAAAAAATCACAATCTGAAGTAGTTTTGAAGATAACTCATAAATAATGATTTATTATATTCCGTGCCTTTGCTTTTATACTACTTATCATTTAAAATTAAACAATAAACTAAAAGTTGGTAATAGGGCTGAAAACGAGCTGAGCTGCTAGTGAGCTGTTCGGCCTCGAACTCGTTTAAACTCGACGCGAACTCGAGCTCAAATTCATACTCGGTTAACTAAATGAGTCAAGCTTGAGCATCGTAATACTCAGCTCGTTAGGCTCGTGAGCCTGTACAAGTACAGTTGATAATGAATCTTTAAATCCAGTCCAAACTGTTATAAGTTGGTTGAGCCCAACAAAATATATAGTTGTGTACAATTTAATCCTAATTTTTATAGAAATTACAAATATTGATACCGTACATTTTATTTTCGAACTAGATACTCGAGCTCAGCTTGAACTGAAGCAATCGAGCCGAACTCGAGTCTAGCTCGAGCATTGGTTTTTCTAAAGCGAGCCGAGTTCGAGCTCGGCCGCTGAGGCTCGACGAGCTCGAGCTCGAGCAATCTCAACCGATCCTAGTATAGTTCACTATTTTAACAAAAAATATCAACAAAAATATGGAATGGTTCGTCAAAATGACTCGTAAATAGTAGTTTATTATGTTCTATGCGTTCATTTCTATATTGTTTAGTATTTAATCCAAATGATAAACTAAAAATGATATATACTATTTTTTTCTACCATTGTTAGTGAAAGCTAAGTTGTTGTACTTTTATTTCATCCTTTCAACGTCATCCTAACAAATATGACACCCATTTCGGCTTATTTGCCGAATTGTCCTGACAAAACAAAATAATATATATTATTTTTTAGTTTGTCATTTTATTTAAAATATTGAAGTATGAAACAGAGATATAGAAGATAAAAAATTATAAGAAAATTACTATCCGCCCCCCCTCAAACTATAAAACTTACTAATCAACCCCTCCCCCATCACATCTCCATCACATCAACCATCATTACCAATTTCAACTGCATTCGGACAAAAATACCCCTAACTATTTGGATACCGAGGTCACCTATTTAGAAGTATTTTTTGAAAAAATTTTGAACATGAAAGTTGTAGATCTCGCCGAGATCTACAACTTTCATGTTCAAAATTTTTTCAAAAAATGCTTCTAAATAGGTGTTTTTGATGTCCGAACTGTTTTCAGTGGATTTCGGACCGAGGTCTACACTTCGGACCCCAAAAACACATAGATCTACAACTTTCATGTTGAAAGTTTTTCCAAAAAATACTTCTAAATAGGTATTTTTGATGTTTAAACTGATAATACATACGAGGATATTTTCGTCCGAAATTTTTTGAAACAGTAAATGGGAGGCCTATAAGTAATAGGGGGGCTGATCAGTAAAAATGAAATATTAGGGGAGCTGATAAGTAAATCCCCCAAAAATTATTACTAAAACGTCTTTCTCAACAGGCCACTTTTATTGATTTTAGAAAAAAAAAAAACTGCAAATTTGTAAAAATCATTTTTTTTTTTCAAATTGAAAAGTTGAGGAGAGGACCTCCTCCTTTTCTCTCTAAACATTAGATCAGATCGCTAGTTTAACTAATAATCTTTTCCAACATAGCGTTTAACTAAGTATCCAGTTTTAATTCATAATAAAAACCAAATTTAATTTTAAAAATAATAAATAATTTAAAGATAATTTTGTATTAAAAAAATCCTTTCACTTAGCCCTCTAGCACCTGCTAATATTTTTATGTGAGAGTTGCATTTGGGTCTAAAGTTGTAAGTTCTATTGTATTTGGATCCTTGGCTAAGTTTTAATTGCAGTTAAGTCCTTCTGCGGAAGGTATTAAAAGTTATCAGGAAGGTGTTAAAAATTATCAGAAAGGTGTCAATGTGTTATTTTTATCAGAAGAGTGTTAAAAATTAACAAAAGAATGTCAAAAATTTACTAAAAAGTGTCAAAATACAAGATGTTGGATGCATATCGGATGTGTCAAAAGCTCATCGGAAGGTGTTAGAAACTTATCGGAAGGTGTCAAAGTGACTAAAGTGTAAAAAAAATTTTAGAGAGAATTGAAATGATGTTGAAATAATATATAGGGACTGCAGAGCAATTATCCATATTTTTATTCAATTGCCCTGGAACACTTAATTTGAACACACAATGTGTGACCTAAAAATGGACGCCGACACAGAGTTTGGATTCGAAACAAAAGCTCCAGGAAGAATGCACAACGGAAGAGCTGCTACCAACCTAATTTCAAAGTGTATATTTTTTAACAGGAAAAGAATATTTGTATTTTTATATCCCACAAAAATTTAAAATTATAAAATACATATTTCTAATTCAATATGATATTTTTATATTCATGCCTTTGTCAAAAAAAGTAGAAAAATAAAAATATAATTTAAAATTATGGAAAACATAAAAACGTAAATGCCCCAACAGGAACAATGACTGCACTCAACATTGTTCTAGAATCATATAATCTGATACATTTCATCATAAATCTAGACCTTACTAATTTTTGGAATGTTGTCTTTCAATATTTTACTAGTAATTCATACGCCAAACAGCTGCAATTCGAACTATACGAGATTACCGTTAATCATCGACAGGATCCTGGGGGGCTTCCTCGGCCTTTCTCTTGATTGTGATCACTGGACAATCAGCATGCTTCGCGCAGAATTCGCTCACAGTCCCCACAAAAACCCTGCAAAATTGTTATAGAGAAATTAGTCGATGATGGGCGCCGATAGTTGTTTGATTCCAACAGTTAATCTTAGTTTCAACATGCAATAAATAACATGTATAAGATCCAGAATTTCCCTTTGGCAGTCATTTTGGGAGCTTTAACAAAAAAAAAGAAAAAAAAAAGAAACTATAATTTTCCTAGGCTAGAAATTCGGAGCCGGCTCCCCTGATGCGTTAGCATCAGGGTGTAGGAAACGGACGGCCGATCCGAAAGAATACGTATTTCGAAATTTCGTATAAAACTTATCGTCGCCTTATTTAACCTATTTTTAAGTATTTTTGGAAAAAAACTTTGAATTATAAAATTGTATAATTTTGATGAGATCTTACAACTTTGCAGTTGAAGATTTTTTGAAAAAAAATGCGAAAAAATATATACCGAAATGATGATCGGCCCGAGATCCCTATTCTTTCGGATCGGCCGTCCGTTTCTGGTGATTCATGATTCGTCCGAATCAGGGCTCCACGGGAGCCGCGTCCTAGAAATTTCCATTGCATTTAGTTGACAATGTTCTTCCAGTGACGAAGCCAAATAGACTTTTCGCTATGCAGGTATTCCAAAATCAAGAGTATATTCTGAAGGCATCTACTTGAACATATATGAAGCTATTATTAAGCTGTTGAACAGATGACATTCGCAAATGAAATCTCCACGAATAGTCACTACTTCTGCTGGAAAATTATATACTTAATCATATTCCGATTCTTCCGCCCCTATATTAGGTATATATAGGACTGAGCATTCGGGTCAACTCGAACCGAACCAACCTGACCCAAAATTCTTAAGGCCGACCCGAACCGAATTACCTTCAGATCTGAACCGATCCGAATTTCATTTCAACCCGAACTGACCCGAATCGACTAAAATTCGGGTCAGTTCGGGTTGACCCGAATAACAACACAAATTATTTTTATTCAAACTCGAATTCGGGTCGGTTCGGGTCGACCCGAATAGTTGTAACATGAATGTTTTGTTTAAAAAGAAAGAATTGACATATAAAAACCAACGAAAACTAACTAAAATGTGACTCGCGAGGATAATTCAGATCCAACCCGAACAGACCCGTAATTTGCCCACCGAACCCGAACCGAATTATATACACCCGAACTATTAAAATGCCAACCCGAACCAAACCCGACCAGAAGCCAAAATTTTGGCTTTGTTCGGGTCGGTTCGGTTCGGTTTTTCGGTAGGTTCGGGTAATGCTCAGCCCTAGGTATATAAACCCCCTCCACATCAATTTTACGAAGCTTTCTTCAGCAAATATATACATCGTTTACTATCCAGTTTTCGGTATATAAAAACTTGTCAGCTAATGGCAAAACCACTTAACTTCAACTATGTTTCCTTAATGAGTCTACCAACACAGTTCCTTGTTCCTGATGTTGATCAGTGTAGGCAGCGGACATCCCTACAGTAAAGTTTGAAATTACTCCTGGAGACGCATTCGATTTTGTATTTGCAAACCATATGTTAGTCTAAATTTCTTAAAAACTATGATTAATGACATTTGATTACCACTTCTTCTTCTGTTCAAACATCACAATATATTTCTTACCTGTAGATGAATTTCAATTCCTTTGAAGTGTATCTGAACCAAGACAGTAATCTACACGAAAAGGAAAAAACTAATAATGCCCAAGAAATAGGACAACTCTTGTGTGCATTTGAGACAGCAGAGAGATGATGCAAAGTAGAGCACATTCACTGCTGGATGCCTCATTTGCCCCTCCCTCTTGTTTACACTACTTCAAATGCTATAACCTTGAAAGATTTTAAAGAATTTTGCTGCATGTTGACAATTAGGATTATTTTGTTTGATGTCAAAGTTTGGAAACCTACATTTAATTCTAACGAATATCTCATCAGAATCTAGTGAATTTTCATTTGTTGAGCAATCTGAAAAAGGCAAAAATTGGGTAACTCAAAAAATGCAAAATGATATACTGGCATGAGGAGCCAGTTAAAAAAATAAAATTGAACTATAAATAAAACCATTTTAATCTCAAAAATAAATAAATAATAATAAATACATAAATAAAACCATTTACCTCTGGAAGGGTCCAAGACCCCTGCTTCCTAGGATCAGAAGATCTGGATGAACACGCTTCACCTCACTGCATATAACTTCTTTCGGATCACCCTTTTTCAACCATGATTCACACTTGATCTGAATATGTGTGCAAACAAATGTAGATATATTGTTAACATGATCTTGAAATCAACAATTATCAAACTTGTAAATAAAAATCCACCTCCAAGTTACTAAATCATTACCCCTAGCTCATGACAGCGACCAACAAAGGACTCTAGCAAATGAACACCCCTAGCCTTGTCCCTGTTATTTATTTTCTTGAAATCCTCAGGAGATGCATAGATACTGTCCATGTCGTCGAATGCTGAGGCAATGGAAAGAGGATAATAAGGAAGTGCCATCAAGATTCAAACATAAGAGGTTATATTATGAAGAACTTTCATTTGCCTCTCATCTAAGAGAGATACGTGGAAAAGATGCTTTGACATATATAAGGTCACAGTCAGTAAACCACACTAGAAGATATACCAATGACAACAAGCAATCTTTGCTGCTGCTAATGTAAAAACTTAACAATCTAAAACGGTTTTCATAAAAAATAAATACATTCTAAAACGGTCACTTTTAGAGCAAAGTTATTTTATTTGAAGGCAAATATCATTCTCCCCCTAAATGAGTCTGGGATATGACTTCTGTCTCCCAAAAGATGACATTTTATTTTTGCCCCTCAAATCACTGAGATACACATCTGGAGTACTGTAAACCAGCAGGTGGAGTACTATGAGAAAACTGGATGTCTGAAGTACTGTGTTTCGATCTCCAAAGTATTGTTTTTTGATAATAAATATCTGATATATGCTCTTAAAAATAGCACTATCATTTTTAATTGTGCCGGTTTCAAGGATATAAGTGAAAGTTGATCTAGCCGAGGGGGCAAACGGATGTAGAAACTTTTGAGAGGGGCTAAACGGATGTTTTCCCTTTATATGATGCACATATGGTGTATTAAACAAAATCTGGTATATGTTTATTCTACAAAACTGTATACACTTCACTAGATTTTAAATGAAAATCTGCATTACCTACAAAGAATTTATAAAATTGGTGGTAGCAACTGATTGCAAACCAAAGGGATTGGCTCTAACGGCCAAAAGAAATATTACATTTGCGTTGAGATCTTTAAAATACAGCTACTTCAAGGATATAAGTGAAAGTTGATCTAGTCGAGGGAACAAACGGATGTAGAAACTTTTGAGAGGGGCTAAACGGATGTTTTCCCTTTATATGATGCACATATGGTGCATTAAACAAAATCTAGCATGTGATTATTCTACAAAATTGTATACACTTTACTAAATTTTAAATGAAAATCTGCTTTACCTACAAAGAATTTATAAAATTGGTGGTAGCAACTGATTGCAAACAAAAGGATTGGCTCTAACAGCCAAAAGAAATATTACATTTGCGTTGAACTTTTTAAAATACAGCTACTGCATGCTCTAACAACAACTGCAATCTTTAATCACTAATGCCAATCTTAACATAATAAAAAGGGGGTACCATAGCATGTAACTTTACACCCAATTAATTATGCTCTAAGTGGAATGAAACCATCAAAGATTTTTCAAGCCATGCATGTCCAGTCTGCTTTAGAATCGAAAGATAGTTATGACTAAAAACTGTGGATTGGCATGGTAAGCTTTTAAATTTATTAGATAATTGCCTCCCTAAGTTGGCTTTTTTTTTTTTTTTTTTTTTTTTTTTGAGTGAAGATAGGAGGGAGGTGGCCTTTTTGTCCTCAACCCATTTAGCCTCTCCTGTTAAAGGGGTGATTCGATCCTAGGTACTCCTCCCCGTTTTGGGTGACTGCTTTTACAAACCGCCTTTGTTTCAGTTGGTTTTCCCCAATTTCACTACAATCTGTCAATCATTTTTGGGTAGCCTCGCTTAAATTTTATGTAAACTTTTCAAATCTACAAATGCCAGTAACTTAGCCATAACAGATTAACTAAAAATATTAATTAGCCATGCTAAAGAAGTGCCTCCAGATATCAAATAGCCGGTAATGACTGGCTCTAATCAGGTAGAAATTGCTAGACCCAATGTATGTCCTCCATTATTTACAGATAACCTAGACATAATCACTGGCTCTAATCACATGTTTCCATTGATTAAGATTATACCATCCACCGACGCCATTAATAGGGAGAAAAGGAGAGTGATTACCATCTTCGTCGGGGACTTGGACGTGGAGGAAGAGGAGCTTGAACCCGGCGGTGTTTGATTTAACGATCTTCTTCAGCGTCCACTCGAATGCGGAACTGCTGCTGATCGACGCGTGCGGGTAGCCCTTGATCGATGACTCGTTCACGGCGATCATTATCCTAGTCGGCTCCCCCGATTCCATCTCTCCTACTCGCTCAGCAACAATTGCAGTCTTCTGCTTGTTCGATCTCCCTCAGTTGGTTCTCGTAGCTTCTTCCCCGCGTCGAATGAGGATGCCCGTTTAACTAGAAAGCGTCACATGGAAGGTTAATTTTCAAAAATTAAAGTATTTAAAATACATATGTATACGTATTTAGAAATATTTATTATTATTTATAAAGAAAAGCATTTAGAAATACTTTTAATATACAAAAATATTAATTTTTATATTCAATTTTTAAAATAATATAATACTTTAAAATTTATAAGCTGTAATGATTCGAAGTCTTATGGTATTTATTCAGAAATATTTAAAAAAATTCAATCCATAAATTGCGGAGCAAATTAAATCTACTTAATAATTAAAATTATATTTTAAAAACAAATTATACATATGAATGTGAACTTAATTACCAATTAGTAAAAAATAAATACACACACACATGTATATATACACTAGTTTTTGTAGTCGCGCGTTGCGTGACCATTGCCCATGGATTTAAAATATCTAAAAATAAAATAACAAACTAAATAGTTATAAAATGCATATGAATAGATTATGAAACATCTAAATTTAAAGAAAAATTTTTGTTGAGACAACTGTTAAGACAACAGTGGGTAGAAAAAAAATAATTTCACGTAATAGTTGAGACGCAAAAAATGAAAAGAAAAAAAAACACTAAAGGTAACTATTGAGACAAATAAAAAAAAAGAAAAAAAATTTGGACTATATTTGGTATGGACGCTAATTAGGTATGGACGCTAATTTATAATTTATTATGTTGTTAGAAAATGAAACAACAAATTCAATGGTTATCGAATGTATACTAAAAAATTAATTTTAAAAATATTGAGGTCAAATAAATATAAATAAATAAAATTAAAAAAAAAAGATTGAGTCTATTCAACCATTAAAAAAAATAATATAAACATAAACAAATAAACATTAAAAAAGATTAATTTTATTTAGTAATTTAGTCAAAATGAGATAAAAAAAAATAAGTCAGATATTTGCCAAAAAAAATGCTGGACTGTTTAAATAACATTCTAAGAAATAAAAATTTTGGACCATGCAGCGTGTACAAGCCAAAAAGAAAAAGCGCATTGCTTGTAAAAAACAAGGAAGAAAACAAATGCAAAAAAAAAAAGAAAAGGACAATGAAGAAAAAGTGCACTGTTAAAAAACAACTACAAGGAAAAAATTAATAGATAAAAATATACATATATCTTTTATACGTACAAACATTAATATATATATATATATATAATACTATTCTCAGCTCGACCTGAGAATAGTTTTGATAAACAAATATCTCAGCCGTTGATCTCCTTGATCTAACGGCTGAGATTTAATTTGAACACTTAACGGTGCCGTTCAATACTTAACGTCGTGAATCGTTATTCTTTTAAGTGTTCAAATTAAATCTCAGCCGTTAGATCAAGAAGATCAACGGCTGAGATGTTTGCTTACCAAAACTATTATTATATATATATATATATATGATATTCTCAGCTAGACTTGATAATTGCCCTTTGTAAAGTGATTCGTAGATTTTGAATCGGACATCTCGATCATTATCGACGGTTCAAATTACATCTTAATTAGATATGATCTAGATCCTTGAACGAGATATAATTTGGACTGTTAAGTATGATCGATATGTACAATCCAACAGCCCACGATTTACCATATAAAGGGCTAGTCGAGTTGAGAATAGCCCATCTCTTTCTCTCTCTCTTTCTATATATATATATATTTGTATATTTACAAATATACATATACTTTTATATATACAATATATACATATGTATATAAAATAGAAATTGGAAAAGTAATGCGAAGAAGAAAGAAATGACTGTTGATATATATATATATATATATATATATATATATATATATATATATATATATATATATGTGGAGGCATTTTGATAGAGGGCATGAAAGTTTTAATGGATTTAAAAGAAAAGAGAGGAGAGGGACATACATAGAAGGACAAATTGAAAAAAAAAAAATCATTTTACTATTGAAATAACTGTATAATATTATATATGTTTTAAATATTAATTACAATATACACGAAGGTATCAAACATTACGTACTATTCTTTTTTGGAAAAATTTAATTTGATTGCATTCAACTGTTAGCATTGTCAACAACGATTTAATTTCAATTATCCATCAATACATTTTTTATTTTTAAATCCGTATGTTATGGTATTCACAAGCATACCAAACATATATTTATGAGTATATTTTGAAAAAAATTTCAACACAAAATTATAAATTTTGATGAGAACTAATAGTTTTTATTTCGAAAGTTTTTCAAAAAATTACCTATAAATTAATAATGGGGCTCCAAATTCTTAGCAAACTTGCTCTCGCTCTCAGCTGGAGCGGTCCAGGCGTTCGCCTCAGAAAGCGAGCGCCCGGATTCGAACTCCGACGGGAGCGCACTCGTCCGAATTTTCGGATGGCTGTGAGATAAGTGCTTTCGCCAAGTTTTCAGACGGTGTGTGCGAAGGTGATGAGGGCTACTCAACTGTGTAGTCTGAAGGAAGACGCCACACCAGAGTTTTACTATCTGATCGCAAGTCGGACCAAAATGGTTCGATACCTATCGATTAGAAACTAGTCGGGCCAAAATGAAATAACTGTCGGTAAGGCTATCGGCTATTTTATATTAAATATATATATAAATTATATAATATATATATATATATATATATATATATAATATATATATATATATTTATATAATGCGTTGTGTTGATTATTATATTATAATATATATAATTGCGTTGTGTTGATTGGGACACCTGGTATGGATCTTTAGGACGCGAATCCGCTGCACCCGTTCGGTGCTACCGTTTCGTGCACCCGTTCGGTGCTACCGTTTCGTGCCCCGTCCCCAAAACACCTATTTAGAAGTATTTTTTTGAAAAACTTTCAACATAAAAATTATAGATTTTGATAAAATCTACAATTTTTATGTTGAAATTTTTTACTGAAAATGCTTCTAAAGAGATGTTATGGGGCTCCAAAGTTAACGGATTTTAAAAACTATTTTAAAATCCGTTAACTTTGGAGCACCACAACATCTCTTTTAGAAGCATTTTCAGGAAAAACTTTCAACATGAAAGTTGTAGATTTTGATGAAATCTACAACTTTTATGTTGAAAGTTTTTCAAAAAAATGCTTTTAAATAGGTGTTTTGGAGGCGGGTGCACGAAACGGTAGCACCGAATGGGTGCAGCGGATCCCGATCCGGATCTTTAATGGTCTGATTTCCTGATATGTAAGAAAAGTAGGTACGAGCTTTCCTACGTGTCTATACACGCAAAATAAGGACACCATGAAAATGACTGGGAAGCCATATATCAGCCCCATAATAATTTACCTTTTACCTTGTACTGTATTACAAAAAAAATTATATTTAAATTTTTTTATAAAAAATATCAAAAAATTATTAAAAAATTGTTAAAGGTTATCAGAATAATGTTAATTTATTATTTTTTAACATGAGGATGTCAAAAATTAATATAAAAGCATAAAAAAGTTGGTGAAGCCACGTGGCTTATTGTGATGCATGAAATACAACCCAACTTTAATGTAGGTATATATTTGATACTATTATTTTGAGGATATATTCGGACACATATTGGACATACCAAAAACGTGTCCAAAAAATAAAAATAAAATAAAATTTTAGACACGCATATCGAACAAACCAAACAGAACGTGTGACCGCGTGTGTGTATTTATATTTTTTAAAAGTTTTTTTTTAATTTTATGAATATATAAAATATTATATAATATCAAGGTTTTAAATGTCGTTTTGTGCCGAGTTTCGGTAAATTCTAAACTCGATATGTGCCGACCGTACCGATTGTGCCGGGCCGACCGTACCGATAATAAAAAATATATTTTTTTAATTTTATTACACATTTTTATATTTTTATTATAAAAATAAAAGAAATATATAAAATAATAAGATAAAAGATAAAAATAATGGTTTAATTTTCTCCTCCTTCCCCTCTTCCTCTTCTTCTTCTATTTTTTTTTATTTAAAAATAAAAAATGTTTCGGGCAGACAGTACGAAACGGAGCTCTGTGCCGACCGAAAAGATCGGCACGGGATGGCACGGTTGGAAAATGGTCGTGCCGGTGCCGGATCCTCTCAGATCCGGCATGTTCAAATATTACTAACAGTAAATAGAAATCATATATAATACTAACAGTAAATATAAATAAATAACATATTACAGTAAAATTTTTTTTTTATATATTTTTATTAATTAAATTAAACTCTAACTATTTAAATTTATATCAAAGATGACGAATATTATATTATATATAAATTTTGTTATTAAATATTATTAAAATTTTATATCTTCAAATATATATATATATATATATATATATATTATTTTTTATTATTTAAATTTTTATCCAATCTGAATTGTATACGTATCTTATATTTTTTAAAATTACCGAATCATATATTCGTGCTGAATTGTATCCACATATCCGTGCCGTGCTTCTAGGTTAGATGGCACTTGTTTGGTCACATACACCGGCGTGAATGCATCAACCACTAAGAATTTTAAAAAAGCATCTAGCAACGTATAATTTTTTTTTTTTCAAAAATAAATAAAAAAAAACATAGGATAATTAATCTAACATAGGATATTAATCTATGTTATCTGAAATAATGCAATTATTCAAGTCTAGAGAAAGCTGAAAGTAAAGCAAGAGCTCGACAATCGTCCACGTTAAATAGAAGCCAGCCAACGGAGCTAGACAAATTATAAAAGAAAAAAAGAAAACAAGAATATTATCCGCCATGGATTTTCTTGGAGCTTTCTAGGCGGTGTTCCGCCTCTCCATCATCTCTTGGATGAAATTTTCCATGTCCACGTACGACGACCCGCCTTCTTCCACTGCTTTCCTCGCCGCCTCACCCACCTCCTTCGCCTTCCTCCTCCTCTGCTCCGCCTCCTCGCCTCCGCCCATCAATCTTCGCACCGCCGCTTCCACCTCCGCCGCCGTAACCAATGGCCTCTCCGACGCCACCCCCGTGAACTTCTTCGCCCCCACCGCCACCCCGATCTTCAGCACGTCCACGATCAACCTCTCGTTGTAGAACTGCTCGGCGAACAGCGGCCACGTCACCATCGGCACGCCGGCGCTCACTCCCTCTGATGTCGAGTTCCAGCCGCAGTGCGTCACTAACCCTCCCACCGCCGGGTGGTTTAGTATAAGTATCTGCGGCGCCCAGCCATTTACGATCAGACCTCTATCTCCTAACCTCTGTTCAAAACCTTCCGGCAACCACTCCGACTCGCCGGCGGCTTCGCCGGCCAAACCGCGCGTCTTCGTGACGTAGATGAATGGTTGGCCTGAAGCTTCGAGGCCGAGAGCAATCTCTCGCATTTGCGCCGGTGTAAACTGGCCTACGCTTCCGAAAGACACGTACACGACCGAGCCGGGCTTCTTTTTATTTAACCAGTTTAAGAACACGTTCTGCTCGATGTTCGTCTTCTCTCCCCGTTCGAGCATATCTTCAGCATCTTTGTTGCAGAGAGAAACAGGGCCGATTCCCCAAGCTTTGATTCCCATGACCTTCTTGTAATATTCGACGTAATCTTTCTCGAGCTCGTAGAAGCTGTTCACGACAACGCCATAGCTGCTTCTTTCGATTAATCTCGTTTCGCGCATAAAATCTGCAAATTGGGGATCACTATTTGCTTCGTCAGGGATTTGTGACAACATCATCTCGATGCTTCCAGGCAAGCCCGGGATGACGAAGGACGTGACGTCAGCAGGGAGAGTTTCGTGGGGCTTCATGGCGTCGATAATCTGCGTGGCGCAGTGGGAGAAGAAGCTGGTGCCGTGGAACGCTACCCGTGGTATGTTTAATTCTCTCGCTGCTTCGAGCGTCCAGGGGAAGAAGAAGTCACAAATTACGCAGTCGGGACGGAGGTGTTCTAGAGCTCCGATGAACGGCTGACGGAGCTTCCTAACGGCGTTAAAGAAATTGTAACGGTAGTTCCTGGAGGGGAGGGAAGCGACGCTTTCACAACCGTCGGGGAGGCCGGTGTCGGCGGCGGGAGGGAAATGGATGATGTGGAGATCGATGGGGAGTTGAGAGAAATAAGCGGTGTTTGCTCGGTCGACGGTGGCCTGGATGGTGACGGCGTTAGCGGGGGTGGTGATGATGGTGGACTTGACGCGGTGACTTGAGAAGAGCTTCGCCATGTCCACCATGGGTATCATGTGCCCCGGCGCCATGAACGGGAAGAAGACGACGTGGAGATGCCGTTGCCCTTCCGGTCCCATCGTGTCAAGCTAAGAGAGAGAGAGAGAGAGAGATAATAAGAGTTAATATATGGAGTGGAAAATTAGCGATGGAAGTGTTTAATAGCTATTAGCTACTAAGCAGTCCATAGGTAGGACGTCGACAAGTGTTGACTTCATGCATGACTTCAGCATTTTTGGCGTTGTTGTATCGGATAATTCCATAACAGCCCTCAGTTTTAAAAGATTTTTCGAACCAGTCCATAAAAATATATTTTTAAAAATTAATTTTAAAAAAAATTAGCTTCTGAAAATTAATTTTTAAAGACTGATCCGGACAATTCAAAAAAAGGAGGGCTGATATGGAATTGCCCTTTGTTGTATTCAGCGGGTGTAAAAACGAGCATGATTGACTCGTAAATAGCTCCGATTTGATCTCGTTTAAGTTTTATTGGAGCTCAAATTTTATCTGCATTACAATTGAAATTTGAGTACTGATTTGAGTTAATGTAATTCAAAGAGTCAAATCTGAATATTTTTTTAATCCAATTTGTCAAATTTGGAAGTCCAAGTAAGTTTTTTTTTTAAAATTTTATGCAAATAAATCAATAAAATTATTTAAATAGTTCAAATTCGATCTCGACTCGAGTTTGACCTAAATAATATAATCGATTAGAGCTCAAATAGAGAACAGTTCAGTTGATACACTTAAGTTCGAGCAGAGCTCAAGCTGAAGATTTTTCAAGTTAAGCTGAGTTTGAATTAAACCTTTGATGTTCGTTGAGCCCGAGTTGGGATTAAATTAATCGACCGAGCTTGATCTTAATTGTTTTGGCTTGAATTCGTCTCATTTTCACCGCTAACTACAGCTACATCAAAGCTCGCCACCTCCTAGTGAGATGTCCCAGCAACAGGGTGCAGACGATCTCCTCAGCTTTAAAATTCGAGAAAATAAATAGCAGGCCCTCATTTGGTATTCCCATTACATATCAGCCTTTAACATCCTTCAAAAGTATCTCCCGTTAAAAACTACCAACACAATACCACGATACAGGGCTCGCGCACACTGTACCTGCCATATTAGCCCCTAAATCACTGTTTGAAGAACGCGTTTTTAACATCTTATACAAGTGACCCACTTTTTTCTAATAATTTCTAGTGTGCCATTATCTTTATCACCCAAATAGATTTCACTTATCAACCGAATAGATATACCGCTCTCACTTTTATCCATCACCGTTTACCTCACCTCCACTCCCGCCGTGCTTGCAAGTCGGTTTGCGCCTGCGATCTCCGACGTCAAAATTCCCTTCCCTCCCCCTCCCGACGCAGCCCCTGATCGGCTTGCCCGCCTCCTCGTGGAAGTTATTTAGTGGTTAATTATACCTTGGGCTTTTCCTGTTGGAAATATTTTATTATATTTTATTCTTATTAAGAGATATTATTATTATCTTCTAGTTTTAGTAGGAGACATTAATCTTCTATTCTTGGTAGGAGATATTATTATTATTTTCTATTCATGGTAGTAGATACTATTATTGATTCTTGGGTGATTGTAATTGCCTAAATTAAATTCATGTACTTCTCCTATTAATAGTGGATCTCTCATCCATCCTCTTCATGATTTTGAGGACAGGGATTCTATGGTTTTTTTCCGTTAGGGTTTCCACGTTAAATCGTTGTGTCTTTCCTCTAATTTATTTTCTACATATTTTTATTATTGTCTATATGGTATCAGAGCAAATCTGAACCGTTGGATCTGTGGAGAGTTAATCTTAGATGTTGATTCATATTAAGATCCCTAATCAAAATTAGGGTTCTATTCTTGCCGCCGCCACTGCTATATCCGCTGCTGCCAATTCCTCGCAGTCGCAGACGCCGCCGGAGGAGAAGAACGACGCTGCCGAGGAAGAAGACGCGTTGGATTTCAACCCAATTCCAAGTCTTATTGGGATCCGATCATTTATCAGTCCGATCTAATTGCAGTCCGGGATCTGCGATCTGATTGATTCAATGGCTTCAGAAAACTCGAACAAATCAGTTGATGACTCAAGACTGACAAATTTTCTGCTAAATGGCAGAAATTATCTTTCATGGGCACGATATATCACTATTGCATTAGGAGGAAGATCGAAACTAACCCACATTGAGGATGATCCACCATCTGAGATCGACGAATTCTATAAAATATGGCGCACAGATGATTATCTGGTAATGTCATGGCTTTTTACAACTATTAAACCTGATATTTCTGAGATTTTTATGTATGCAGAGAATGCTAAAGATCTTTGGCAATCAATTTATTGTATGTATAGTCAACAAAATAATGCTGCAAGATTTTTTGAGTTGCAACGTAAGCTATCCAATTGCAAGCAAGATTCTAGCAAAACTTTCACAGAACACCTTGGTCAAATTCAGAAGAAAAGAGAAGAACTCCGTTTCTATAGACCGTTTACAACTGATGCTAAGGTGCTGAAAATCAGAGACGAAGAAGACAAACTCTTTCAGCTACTTGCAAGCTTGGCAGATGAATATAAAGATCTCAGAAATCAGATTATTCGAACTGTCCCTCTTCCATCTGTCACCACTGTATGTACCATGATCTTTCGAGAAGAAACAGGTAAGAAGGTAATTGGTACTAAGCGAGAGATTGAACCTGCTGATTCCAGTGCCTTCATGATTAAGAAAAACGACAATGGTTGAAGGGGATTTGGCTCTACAAGAGGTCGTGGGCGAGGAGGAGGATCACGCCCACAGTACTACTGTGATCACTGCAACAAATCTGGACACTCAAAAGAACGTTGTTGGGAATTGAATCCCCATCTGCGCAGGGATACTAGTTCAGAAAAGAAATTAGCTTGCAGTAGCAAGTATGTTCGAAAGTTCAACTCAGAATTCATCCGAGTCAGAGACACAGTTTTTTGAACAATTTAAGAGTTGGTTGCACAGTAAAGATAGCGCGGCCCCATCGCATATCTCGGTTGCTCATACATATGGAAAACTCGCTACTTTTTTATCTACATGTAAATCTAGTTACTGGTTAGTCGATTCTGGTGCTACTGATCATATGACTTCTGACTCTTCATGCTCTTTATGATATAAATTCACCTCACTTAAATCAGTCAATCGGGATAGCAATGGTGACAAAATTCCAATAACATGAGTTGGTAAACTTTGATTTCTTCCTCTACTTCGGATGCATTATTTATTCTTGATCTTTCATCAAATCTGTTATCTGTCAGTAAGATTACAAAAGCTTTCAACTGCAATGCCATATTTTCTCTTCATGATGTGATTTTTCAGGACATGACCTCAGGGAAAGCGATTGGAATGGGTAGAGAGCATGACGGACTCTATGTGATGGATGCAAGTACATGCATTTAGGGTCTCAACACTTGGACGAACAACAAAAATGAGTCGTGGCTTTGGCATCGTAGGCTAGGACATCCTTCAGACGTAGTTTTACAGCAGTTGAATTTTTCTTGGCATTTAGATTCACAATCTTGCGATACTTGTCATTTCTCAAAAGAGCATAGATTGCCTTTTCATCATAGTAGCTATAAATCCAAACAACCCTTTGAAATTGTTCATTCAGATATTTGGGGACCAGCCCCAGTTACCTCTCGTGATGGTTACAGATACTTTATCATTTTTGTTGATGATTTTTCTCGAGGAACTTGGTTGCAGTTGTTAAAGTCTAAAAGTGGAGGTGTTTATATTTACTAAAAAGTTTTTCTTACTTAGTTGCTACTCAGTACAACAGTAAGATTAAAATCTTGAGGACAGATAATGGTAGTGAATATACAAGTAGAGATTTCTCCAATTTTCTTAAGATCAGTGGTACGATCCACCAATCTTCTTGGTGTGGCACACCTCAGGGAAAATAGTGTTGCTTGGAACGCAGAATAGACATTCACTTGAAAGTGACATGTTGTTTATTGTTTCAAATGCATGTTCCTAAAGATTATTGGTCAGATGCTGTACTCACTAGTTGTTATTTGATAAATCGCACGCCTAGCAAAATTTTGGATAATAAATTCCCCTTTGAAATATTGAAAGGAGAGAAGTACGATATATCTCACCTGAAAATTTTTGGCTGCTTATGCTTTGTTCACTTGCAGAATCAGGAAAAGCTTAATCATCGTGCTAGTAAATGCATTTTTCTTGGTTATTCCTCCACGCAAAAAGGATATCGGTGCTATAATGCACAATATAACAAGTTCTATGTTTCAAGGGATTTCACATTTGTGGAAAATCAGTCATTTTTTCGTGATCAAGTTCAGGGGGAGAATAACACCAGGTTTGAACTTGATCACTTCATGCCTCACGTTGGCTCAGAAACGTGTCAGATGAGTTCCCCAGACAATAGGTCAGAAATACAGAACAGTTCAGAATACAGAATTACATCAGACACGCCGGAAAGTTCAGAAACTTTAAATACTCCAGAGGTACAAATCAATCCTTCACCATCCTTAGACGAAACTGTTCCTGTTCAAAATACGTCACATGATAGTTCAGATGTACCAAGCTCCTCTAGTACTCAATGCCAACCAACCACTCGAAGTGGCCGTGTCATCCGCCCACCAGAACATTTAAAGGATTACATTACATATTATACGGTATCTTCTCCTATCCAAGAGTTCATTTCTTATGATAAGATATCTTGTGCCTATGCTAGTTTTCTTGCAAATTTAGACAAAGAACAAGAACCTATGTCATATGATGAAGCGAGAAATTCCTCTAAATGGATAGATGCTATGCATAATGAACTTGCAGCTCTTGACAGAAATCACACTTGGGATATATGTAGACTGCCAAAAAATAAACGCCCAGTTGACTGTAAATGGGTATATAAGATCAAATATAATAGTGATGGATCTGTAGAGAGGTATAAGGCCAGATTAGTTGCAAAAGGGTTCACTCAGACATATGGTGTTGACTATAAAAATATTTGCTCCTGTTGTAAAGATGAATACTTTTCGTGTACTTTTATCTATTGCTGCTAATCTTGGTTGGTCTATGTTTCAAATGGATGTAAAGAATGCTTTTTTACATGGGATCTTTAGAAATAAAATAACATTGAAGCTTCCACTAGGGCATCCTTTGGAAACTCGTGGGAATTTGGCCTGTAGATTGAAAAAGGCTATATATGGACTTAAACAATTACTAAGAGCGTGGTATGGCAAGTTGAGCTCCACATTACTTGATTTTCAGTTTAAATCTTGCACATTTGATTCATCCATGTTTGTTAAAAAGGGATCATCTGGCACCATTGTGGTTCTTGTATATGTAGATGATATTGTTATTACAGGAGATGACTCGAAAGGCCATGGTATCCACAATCTCATAGGTCACTTAAGTAAGACATTTGATATCAAAGATCTCGGTCACATAAAATACTTCTTGGGCATTGACATTGCAAGTAATCATGAAAAATGTATCTTCATCACTCAGAGAAAATATACATTTGATTTGCTAAAAGAGACTGGAAAATTTGGTGCTAACTCTGCAGAAACTCCAATGGACTATAAAGAAAATTTTAAATTGAATGACGAGCCATTGCAAGACATTAGGAGATATCAAAGATTAGTTGGTCATCTCATCTATTTGACTATCACGAGGTCTGACATTTCTTTTGCAGTAAGTTATGTTAGCAGGTTTATGAGTGCCCCTACAGTCGGGCACATGAAAATGGTAAAACGCATTCTTCGCTACCTCAAAGGATCTCCAGGAAGAGAATTATTATTCAAGAAAAATGGACATCTTGATATTAATGGCTACTCAGATGCTAACTGGGCAGGTGACCTCCAAGACAGAAAGTCTACCACAGGATATTGTACGTTTGTTGGAGGCAATCTTGTTGCTTGGAAGAGTAAAAAGCAAAATGTTGTTGCAAGATCAAGTACAGAGGCTGAGTACAGATTAATGGCATCCACCACAGTGAGTTAGTTGGATCGAGAAGCCTTATTTAGCAAGACATGTGATTCTATCTCCGATTATTCCAATGAAGATGTATTGTGACATCAAGCAGCTCAATATTAGCTTCCAACCAGTTATTTCATGAAAGAATGAAACACATTGAAGTTGACTATCACTTTATCAGAGAAAAAGTCCAAGCCAAGATAATTGACACTCCATATGTTTCAAGCAAAAATCAGCTGGCAGATGTGTTGACGAAGCCGCAAGCTAAACAACAATTCCAGCATTTGTTAACCAAGTTGGGCTCAATCGACATCTTCGCTCAACTTGAGAGAGAGTGTTGGAAATATTTTAGTATCTTCTATTCTTGGTATGAGATATTATTATTATCTTCTATTCTTAGTAGGAGACATTAATATTCTATTTTTGGTAGGAGATATTATTATTATCTTCTATTCATAGTAGGAGATACTATTATTGATTTTTGGGTGATTGTAATTGCCCTAAATTAAATTCATGTACTTCTCCTATTAATAGTGGATCTCTCAGCCATCCTCCTCATGATTTTGAGGACAGCCATTCCGTGATTTTTTCCCGTTAGGGTTTCCACATTAAATCGTTGTGTAATTTCTCTAATTTATTTTTCACATATTTTTATTATTGTCTACATTTCCAGTAGGCATACTCGATTCTCTCAGTTAAGCCAGGTAACAATATACTTTATCGAATAGATCCTATGTCCTTAGTTTCATAATATAAATGGAAAAAGGCCCATAAAAAATAGCAGTGTCGTTCCTCCTGCAACGGGAAGAAAACCAAATAAACCTTGTCCATCTAGTTTTATTCTATTTTCCTTAGTTTCATATTATAAATGGGAAAAGACCCATCAAGAATAGCAGTGTAGCTCCTCCTGCAAAGGGAAGAAAACCAAATGACCCTTGTTCATCTAGTTCAATGTAAAGGAAATCAATATAAAAAAAGCTAAAGTAAGTTGACATGAATCCAAAGAAAGCAGTAGTGAATAGCAATCGTATTCTAACTAAATGCTCCCCCAAGTATCTCCATGAAGTGTTTAACGGAGCACCTTCAAGGAAAAAGCAAAAGGCGAAAGTGGGGTTAAAGAATATAATGTTGGAAGTGCATCACAGAGCTTCGAGAATGAGCCCATTCTACTATTCTCTAGAAATTCCTAATATCCCAATCAGCAGCCACTTCTTGGTAAATATATTACGTCATTGAAATGTTGAATATGATGGTGTCGAGATTGGCGGTACATTGATTAAGTTTCAACCTTAAGAGAAAAAAATGCGATGCTTCATGGAATTAAGTCCAAATCCAAATTTCTTAAATATATGTGGCAAGGATCAATTCGTGAAACTACTCGTACATCCATTGAGAAAAAGCTTCTTCATTTTGCTAATAAAAAGCATAAAAAATCGATTAAAAATTTTGAGAAGTTATTTGCTTTACTGGTGTTCTCTGCTTTGCTATTTTCTGGAAGAGTACTAAGTGCACTTTTGAATACATCAATATAAAAAAAATCTACAGCCACTGTTGACGACCTTCCTCCGGAGAGGGAAAGGGTTGGAGTCGCCACCTAAATATTTTACGGAAATCTAGAAAATCAGGATAAGGCACATAAAGATTCGTCAGGTTCGTTCGTCGTTTACGTGTGGGAAAGATGGAACACCCCCACAATGCCCCTCAGATAGGGTACTCTATAGGTGATTAAAATAATTTTGGATTTATATTTATCACATACCTATTATTATATATATGCATATTTAATTATTTGCCTGAGATCGATATCCACCTTACTCTCGAAATCATATTAGGAAGACATATCCAAATATAAATATATATATGTCGGGATAATATCCCATCATCTTGTTTCCATATATTTTTTATTTTAATAGAATTTGATTTTTATAAATATGCTTGATTGTATTAGGAGAGTAATATTCATAACTTTCTATTACGGTCATTCATACTTATTTACCCAGTTACTTAGATTAGGATCCATCCGGTTCCTAACCCTTATATCTGAAAAAATCAATCTAGTTTTAAATACGCATGTGGTTATTCATTACCTACATAGAATTCACACATGAATAATACAACATGATCATATATGCAATTATGTTATAACATTAACATAAATGAAAATTACAAATGTATATATATATATATATTATAATAGTATATATATATATATATAATATATATATTATATAATTATATATTATATATATATAGATACATCTTAGTTATATGTATCTGATGATTATAAGAATGGTTATTTTTATTGCGGGGCTCAGCGTCGTGTCATTTCCTCTTCATCGCCTCTGGTTATTCGAGATATCCATATCATTCTTAACATTATATTTATCTAGTATTTCATTTATGCGGAAGAAATATTCATCTCCACCCAGAATAATATGTTTATATACGTGTTTATTATTGGTGGAAAAAACTATCCATCTTTTTCCCGGATAATATATTTATAAAAGATTTTTAACATTGTCATACGGAGTAGAGGAAAAGCAATATCCATTGTTTTTCCAGCTCTTTTATTGTTATTTAAAATTCTTATTTTCGAAAAAAATATCCATCTTCCTCGACTCTTCCATTATTGTTTAAAATTCGGTGGAAATATCCATATCATCCGAATTTAATTTTATCCGAATTATTTATAAGTGATACGCGTAACTATATGATTATTGGTTGAAATGGAGTCTAAATGTAATTATCTGGTGCGAATCATGGTTACAATATGACTATTATTTATAAAATATTATAAAATCTGGTTTAAATTAAATAAAGTACTTAAAATTAAAATAAAAAAGCTAATTGGGCCCTTATCGGGCTGGAACAGACCACTTGGTCCGGTCCGCGAGACGAAGGCCATTTGAGGGTAAAACACCACGCTACTAATAGTAAGAATTGCACTTTTTCATGATAAAACTTAGAATTTCGATATAACTTAAGATCCAGAAGCTTTATAACGTAACAATTTAATACATTCAAAAGAAATACATGGGTCTATGTGTAGTTATTGCTCTATTATATATCTACAGTTGAAGAAACTATGTGTGACTGAGACTATAAAGAACGTTATATTGTTAGTACAAATCCCAAAATACCTTCAAGTCCTTCGCTAGCTACGACGCTAATACGAGCTCCTTGCCCTTCGCGGACGGGATCTGAAAATAGGGTAAAAGGCGGTGGATCATGTAGTGAGCGGCACAGTGGATGTATCCTACTCGAGACACCAATGAACAAGCAACAAGAACAGACAGAACATAGCCGAATATCATCATCATATCACAACGACAAGCATAATCATTTTCATATGCAATAAACACAACAACGCATAGCTTTTAGCTTGTAGCAGTATTAATCCCCGACAACCAATTATGTATTCTCTTTGTTAAGCACAGCGTGAATTCGCTAACCACGTAGTATAGTCAACATGTGGTTATTTAGAGGGAAGGTATAGGTCGACACGAACTCAATAGCCAAGTGCACCTAACAACCTAGGCTAAAGTAGTTCCCGGACACACTACACTCAAACCAAGGCTTTTCGCCCGCTGTCACGGATTTTCTGCACGCAGACAACACGTCACGGTAGGGGCGACCCACAACCAAAATGGGGGCTGACTCGGACTCTTTACGCCTTGTTGCAACCGGAACTTCGCTCAATGTAGCAATCGCCTGCCAGACGGCTGATTCGCAAGGTACTACGCCCACCGTGCTCTGTAGAGGCAATCTTACAGCCTTAAGTACTCTAGTCGGAACCCTCCGCCCCCGACATATTGTCCCTCCCCGGCAATCATTACAATGGGTGGAACCTCATTCGTATGACGACGGAGGATCCCAATCTACACAAGAGTACCCTCACTTTTATTAAGCACAACCAATACGAGTGTCTCTAGAGCTACTTTACTCTACACATCGTATACATGCTCGCATAACATCACATATCAACATGGATAACATAGTTATTGAGTAAATCCATACGTAGTCCATACTTTTGAACTAAACATAATTATACACAACATGATGTACTACTCAAGCTAATACATTTAGCATCACAAGAGTATCATATAGCATATCACGTGATTTTTACATCGCTAATATCAACATCAACTAGGGTTCTTGCAGAGATCCATCTCACTCAAAATCAATGTAAACAGCCCAAACATCCATCAATCACAATCTAATGCATACCAACACAACACAACATGTGTTTAACCGCTCACATCGAAATCAAGCTCTTCACGGGCTCATAACCGAAACCTCCGCGAAACCCCAAAAATATAAGTGATCTACGCGTAAAACAATACCGAGGGAGTGCGAAATACAAGTTAAATCAAATAAAATCAAGAAAAAGTGGAGATGATCACGCTAGGGGGACTGTACCTAGGGCATTCCAGCACTTGCACTCCGGGTAAGGAAGAAAATAAAAATCTCCAAAACAACAACTAAAAAATATACCCCTACCTACTCACCTGCTCCGATCGGTCGAACGAAACAACTATCGGTCGACCGAAAGTCCCGAAATCTGCATAAACGAGATTCAGCCCGAACCTCGGGCCGACTCGCTACAGTACGGGATGCGCCACACGGCGCACACGAGACCAAAGGCCCCAGCTCGGTCCCCTGGATCGCGACCACTCATGCATCCAAGCTAATAGCAAAAGCCTCACTACCACATGCAAGTCTAAGAAACATAGTGTAACATACCAAAATGCATGACTAGGACTTAAGCAAATTTTCAAACATCCATATAAGTCTAAGCCAAGAGGACTAAAGACTAAGCGAATTACTAAACTCGTTCACGGGGACCTCACATATACGCGGTGCAGAAAGTTTCCGTATTTTTTTATTTCGTTTTCCGCCGCCGGGGCTCGCCGCCAGCCAAGCGAACTATTGTTAGGAGATTACCCTTCGATTTCTTGGCATTGTAGCTTCTGTAGGTGCATAACTGGCAAGGAGCCGGGATCCGAGCCAATGGTTCTCCGGCGCTGCGATCGGCGATCGGCGATGAAGAGCTTGGTACAAGGTGTACGGAGATGTGAGTAGGAGATGACGAGGGAGAGAGCCGCCGAGATGGGCGAGTCCTTCTCCTTCCCTTCTCTTCTTCTCATCTCGCTCTCTCGGGTCTCTACTCTCTCATCTTCTCTCTCTCACGCGCACGGCATCGAACCGAGCTCCGCCCGCCGCCCCTGGTCCTGAGCTCCCTCAATGGGTGTAATAATATCAGCATTATTTTTGGTTGTAGGATGTGAAGTCAAGCATTTAATGGAGTGGTGGTGTGGGTGATGGAGGGGCATGGTGAGGGGAAGGAAAAAAATCTAAGGAGGTGGGGGGGAGGGGGGGGAAGGTGGCTGCGAATCCCCCTCTACTTTTTCTCTTTTTTTATTTAATTATTATATTATTTTATATATGGCATGTACTGTGTAATTTTGTGTATATTGGTATGTGCTATGTTCGTCGATCATGTTATTACGCGCCGTATATAGTATATACTATATACGCTGTCCATCATACATATATAGTATCGCAGGCACATCATATTTGCGAATATAGATCAATATGGGGCCTTAATCGTTGTTAATTGGACTTATTCAGGCTGATCGAGCTTAATCGGACCTAACTGAGTACATTGAGTGAGGTTAAATCCAATTGACGTTTGCTGAGCTCAATTAGTACAAGTTTGCTAGTGCAGACTGATAGTCCGGACAAATGGGTGTCGACAGTCACCAACGACTACCCTTCTGAATACAACAATCTCCTTGAAGAGTACTAAGAGTAGATCAAATGACATATAATTGTTGTAAAGTCGACATTCAATGCTGCCTTGGAAACACTATTGTAGTGAATAAATTACAAGTATGGAACCAAATAATGTGTTGGCTCTTACAATTGCCACCAGAACTAAAAGCAGACCAAGTAACACCGTTATCTTGCGGTCACTGAATTCTAGTGTATCTCCAACACTATTTTAATCGAATCACATGTTAAATTACGTCTGCATTATGCAAAATAGGTCCGAAAACATACTTCCAAATCAAACATAATCTTTGTAAAATTCATACTTATCCAACTATAATACATAAGCTTCACGACAAAAAAAATGAATGATTTATAATTACTTTTTTATAAAATGGCCTATAAATTTCATGAGTCTAGATATCTCACTCAGCTTTAACTTTCGCAATAAATTGATTTTTTTTTTTTTTTTTGAGATTATTATGGATAAATTTGCTTCGTAACCGTCCCACTTTTGTGCGATCTTATACAGATAAATCTACGGATGGCACCGACCCATATTCTACCAACGAGGAATCCCAACCTTTTGATCCAAGCAGATCCGAAGGCTAGTCTTACCCTTCACGTAGTACATAGAGAATAAATCCTTCACACCCTTACAGGTGACGCTTGCAGGTTTCGAACTTAAAACCTCCACTTCATAGGGTGGAAGTACCAACCATCCGTCCTAAGCGCCCTAGAATTTCACCATAAATTGTAAGAAATTGTAAGTTTGTGGAAAGTGTGATAGTTGCTAAATTTTCTTGGGAGACTTACATATCAACCCCTTTACTGTTTAAGGTTAGCGAATCAACCCCTCTATTTTAGCTGTTAATTTTCTATAGTCTAAAATATCTATTTAGAAGTATTTATTAAAAATATTTTAAATATAAAAATTGTAGATCGCTCAAAACCTATAACTTCATATCGAAAGTTTTTTTTCAAATATACTTTTAATTAGATATTTTGAAAGCCAAATTTTTAAGGGATTAGTAGACAACCACTAAGACTTGGAATCTTATAATATTAAGAAACTTTTTTTTAGAAAAACTTACAATATGAAAATTTTAGATCTCATCAAAATCTATAAAATTTATGTTATAACTTTTTTTCAAAAAACACTTATATAGTTGTACTTATGCACAATTTATAAGAAATGGGTTGATTTGTAAAAGGTTTAAGAAGGGGGGGTTGATCTATGATATGTTTAAAAAATAGGGGCCGATACTATCCCCAATTTTGTTTCCAGATGAATTATTTATTATTATTTTGGAGATTCTTGTTAGTAAATTCTATCGATAATCGGTCCACTTTAGTGCAATTGTAATAATAAGTAAATTAACAGATGATGCCGACCGACGTTTTATCACTCGGAAAGTCCTAGCCTATCGGCCCGATAGGTCCCACGGTCTATAGTGCCCTTAATGGGAGTAGAGATGAGATAAATTTTCTACAATTTTGTAGGTTGCGTTTGTGGCATTCAAATATGAATGTTTTATTTTATAAAGCGGAAATCCTACCATCTATTTAGGTGCCGTGGACTTCAACTAAAGAAGTTAGGAGATGTCAGTGTGGCTAATGTAAAAGATAGTTACAGCAAAGTGTATTACAATTGAAATCACGTATTTTGTAATGTGGGCTAGCTCAACTGGATGGGAGGTGTCTCAGAAAGCGTCACCACCCTCGAGTTCACGTGGGGTGAAATTTCTTGCATAATTTTCTAATAATCATTTGTACCCCGTGGTTGGAGTTCCTGTTCATGGAAGGCTTGTATTCGAATCCCAGAGCGTCGGTAAGTTTGGGCGTAGGGGTTTCCTGCGAGTTTGAGGTTCATACGAGGGCGTGCACTCGTATTACGGTTTTCACCACGATAATCTTAATAAAAAATATTACATTCGCATAATTATAATTATAAAAATACGGGGTTTGGTCAAAAAGAGAAAAGTAGTTAAAAAACCTCTGACATAAATTTTAAGATAAAAATCAATTTATAAAATATTTAAAATTAGAAGCGGATTTGTAAAATATTGGCAATTGGAGGCTGATATGCAATTTCTCGGAAAGCTGCTGGAAGGTGGAAATAATAATAAAAATACTAAAACAAGAAGATGAAGAAGTCTTTGCACACCAAATTATCAACTCAATTAGCACCAACTCCTCACGTTGGTATATCAAATTCATTTATACATTGATGGAAATCAAGAGGCCGTCTTGCATGTTGTGGAGGCTTCGTAGCTGCGCGTTCGTGCTCACCTTCGTCGGCGATACTTCTATTATCTTAAAAAAAATACTATAGTGTCCGGCTATTCTATTAGAAAATCTATCCAAACACGGTTTATTTTTTTGGGGCAAGTTGTTTTCAGCCCCTGCAGACTCAAAAACAGGCTGAATCAGCCCCTGAGGTTTGTAATGTTTCACTTCAGCCCCTACAACCTATAGGTTTTCTAATTAACTCTAATTTTAGTAAATATAAAATTTGTGAATTACCAAAATGACCCTCACTTCTATTTTTTCCTTCTCTCCCACATTTTTTTCTAGTGCCAAATTCAGTGCAAATTCTTTGATCAAAATTCAATCTCTCCTCCTCACTCCAGTTGATCCAGATTCAAGATTGTTGGCCGTCAAAAACACCACAATGTCCAAAATTTTGAAAAAAATCGGCTCCGAAGAAACAGTGAATATGTCACAATCCCAAATTTCAAATGTGATGCTGGTCTCAACTCCGGCGAGGATCACCGCCGCCTCTGCAAGGCGGTGAAAGCCATGGCCCTTCTTCTGGCCGTGTTTCTATCTCTTGCTATCCTCACTGTCGTCATATGTTTGTGCTTCCTCTACAATGCCTTCGCCACAGATGTTGCATTGACGGAGTTCAACTTCTCCGGGAACGGTGTTAACTCAAGCGAGCTCAGCTACAATTCTATAATATATTATTCAAGATTATAAAAGTTTCTTTTTTCCGAAAATGAGAAATAGAGACTTAGAAAAAAAAAACTCTATGAATTGTTCCTATTAAATTTCTGATTCCAGCAAACCCCCTCCCTCCTCTCTTATGCTCCATGAATCAATGAAATATCCAGTTCACCTGAGAAGCGTTACAGAATTTGAGTCATCGGTATGTATGCAAAGGTGTTAACAGTAATTTTAATTCTTGTATAAAAGTATTGCTAATATATGAAGAAGTATTGTCAGTCATTTGTGTAAGCTCATTTATCTTGTACAAATTTGATGAATGTAAAAGTGTTACCAGTAATTTATTGTGCAATTTAGTCATTGGACAAAAGTATTATTGATGTATGAAGAAGTGTTGCCAGCAATATGTTTATCCCCGTTTATCTTGAACAAATTTAATGGATATAAAAGTGTTGCCAGTAATTTGTTGTGCATATTAATTTTTGGACAAAAGTATTACTGATGTATGAAAAAGTGTTGTCAGTAATCTGTTTGTACTTGTTTATCTTGTACAAATCTAATGGATGTAAAAGTGTTGCCGGCAATTTATTGTGTATGTTAGTTCTTGGACAAAAGTGTTACTGATGTATAAAAAAGTGTTGCCGGTAATTTGTTGTGTATATTAGTTTTTAGACAAAAATGTTACTAATTTAGTCCAAAAATTATAAACAAACTAAAACATCATGTACAATACAAAAAAAAAATATATATATATTATATTGAGGCATAGTTTTAGTGTTGTAGCTCGAGATAAGTTTTTTGCATAACGACATATATGAGTGTTCTACTAAGGCAGAAATGATGTCATGAAGAACTGTGACATTTCATATATTTACATGTACATATTATATTAATATTGATATAAAAAATAGTATATAATATTAACTTTGAGATAAAAAATGTTTCCATAATTGTGGTTGTGTCGTTATAGACGAGTGTTATATATTTCATACTGGGATGTGCTGCTTGGTTAAAACTTGTGTTACCGTATATTTAAGGCAAACTGTCCCATATCCGACCTTGTTGCAGCAACTTTGCACTTTGGTGTTATCTTACAGATATTAGTGTTGCCAAAAGTATACAGGAGTATCATATTACGACAGAAATGATGTTATACAAATATGACATTTCAAGTGTTCGCATTCACGGGTGTTCATAGGTGTTCGCATGTATTCGCGCGTACTAGTAGGTGTTCGCAAGTATTCATAGGTATTCGCTTGTGTTCGTAGATCGGGGGGCAATAAAAAACGCAATATAATCCATACAGTAGAAATATAACCCAAATTTTACCCAAAGAAGTGTTGTAACTCGATTTAAAAGTGTTCTAGTATACAAAAATGATATTGGGAAAGCTATGAAATTGCATACATAAATATGATACGTAAGATATAATAAATGATAATAAACATAGATAATACGTGACTAGATATGTAGATAGTTTTTTCCTAGTGTTGGGTCGTTGCACTAAGTGTTGGGTCATTGTAGCTAAATATTGCCTATGTTATTTCTGAGGTGTTCTGCTTAGTGAGCAGCATAGTGTTACAGTATCCTCAAGGCAGAATGTCTCGAATCTGAGCTGCTTGCAGCAACTTCACATTTTGGTATTGCCTTACAGATATTAAGTGTTGCTGAAGATGTATTGAAGTGATGTACTATACACATATAGTTTTTACTATAGTGTTGGGTCGCACTTTGGTATTGTCTTACTTGATATTAAGTGTTGCCAAGATGTACTGTAATGTTGTACTATAGATAGATGGATTTTTTCTTATAGTAATAGGTCGTTGCAGCTAAGTGTTGCGTATATCATATTGGGATGTCCTACTTAGTTACCAGCTAAGTGTTGCGTAGAATGTCTCAAATCTTAGATGCTTGCAACAACTTCGCACTTTTGTATTGTTTTACTGATATTAAGTGTTATCGAAGATGTACTGGTGTGTTGCACTATAAACAAATGGATTTTGCCTATAACATTAGGCCGTTGCAGCTAAGTGTTGCCTTACTGATATTAAGTGTTGCCAAAAGTCTAATGTAGTGTTGGATCCTTGCAGCTAAGTGTTACGTATATTATACGGAGATGTCCTGTTTAGTTTTCAGCTTAGTGTTGCTTTACTACTGTTAAGTGGTGCCTTACTGATATTAAGTGTTGCCAAAGGTCTATTGGAGTATTCTGCGAGATTAAAACAGTTTTTTACTGTAGTATTGCCTTATACAAATTGGCACATCTGCAGCACTTACATTCACGGTTGCATCACTTACATTCACAAATATAACACAAAAGTGTAAGCTTCTCCTTACAATATAGATTTAGCACTAAATACATGACAATAACCGTCGAAAGAATAAAATAAGATATAATTATTAATAATTACAGTCATATCCAAAATAAGACCTATGAAAGCGTTGCAGCCACATAAGGATAGTGTTAAAGCCATAGAGAACTGTATTCTAACAATAAAGACTTGTGTTACAGCCCGTCCCGGAGAAATCAAGCGAGGAGATAGGGGGTGATGGAGAAGAATTCAATAAATTCTGCGGCAGAAGCGTAAGATCGACGGAAAGGTGAAAATTTCGCGGCGGGACGATGGACAAAGAAGCGGGCGGCGGGGCAGTGGGCAAGGAAGCGGATGGCGGAAAGCTGTAAATTAGGGGCTGGAAGGTGTAAATTGGGTGCGGGAGGGTGGGCAAGGAAGCGGACGATAGGACGATGTAAATTGGGCAGTGGGAGCCTGAGATCGACGGTTAGCAAGGAAGCAGATGGCATGATGGTATAAATTGGATGGCGAAACAGTAGGCAAAGCAGCGGGTGGCGGCGGACATGGTAGCGCGGGCAAGGCAGCAGGGAAAAGGCAGCGGACGACGATGAGTAAGCCAGCTGTGGATAAAATTTGGAGGGGCAAATTTGTGCGTTTGATATAGTGATAAAAGTGTAATTTTTTTGAAAAAATATGGGTATTTTTCATTGCGTGTTGAAACCATTGGCTGACGTCAGATTTCAGGGGCTGAATGTGAAGAAGGTAAAGTTAGAGGGCTGACAGAGAAGACTTTGTAAAAGGGAGGGCTGAATGATCATTAACCCTTGTTTTTTTCTATCTCGACGATTTACCAATTCCGAGAAAGAAAAAAAAAATACGTTTAGGCTGATTTTCAAATAACAGCGTTCTGGCGCTGTAACATTATCCTATATCCTATAATTTCTTCAGCGAAAAAATAAACAAAAAAGAGCCTTCGTCTAATTAATTTCAGATTCAAAAGTAATTTTCTTGTCTGACTTGTAACTCATCCAACTATTATTATATATGTTATATCTTAGTCCATAATAAACTTGATAGACACACACACAAATATATATATATATATGAAGACATAATAATCTCTAACCAAAATTAAAATTTGAGCATTTTATTTTTTCATTTGTGCTCATGCGTGTTTTTACAATTATGAGTTGTATGTACATTATTGAAGTGTAAATAAGCTTGTAGATTGGCTTACTCGCACATGCAATTATACTGATTTTCAGAAAAAATGCAAATCAGATAAACCTATCATCAGTATTGGTCCAATTGATTAGCGTGATTAGATTTTGAGCAAAATCTACGGTCTGTCCCTCATTAAAAACAGATCGGCAAGTTCAAAACCTAGCAAATATAAGTTGCAAGATACTACCATACAGATCCGGTTACGATCTAGATGTAGAATAGAAATTATACTCGATAATTATAAACCCAAAAATTAGACCTAATTAAGCACTACTCAAGGACCGAATATAACTAAGAAAACAACTAAAAGTCAAGTATTTAATGTAAAATAATCCTTATTGAGGTGGCTTATGATGAACTTATGGGCCACAATCTACACGAAGAAATATAGTACAGGCAACCAAATACAACAAGCATTGTTTTGTTTGTTTGAAAGCGGGCCTTAATGGTTGGTGCAAAATGCATCAATATATGATAAATAATATCACGTGTTACATAATGAGCTTGTAGGGCTGAGATTCGGGTAAACCCCGAACCGAATCGATCCGACTCGGTAAATTTCTTAGGGGTCCGAACGCGAATACCTTTAGACTTCGCACCATCGAATTTCATTGCAATCCAAACCGACTAAAATTCGGATCAGTTCGGGTTAGTTCGGGTCGACCCGAATAACAGCACAAATTATTTTTATTCAACACCAATTCGAACTCGGGTCGGTTTGGGTTGATCCAAAAAGTTATAACATGAATGTTTTGGTTTAAAATAAAAAATTAGCACATAAACTACCACTGGAGACCTAATTAAAAACGTGACTTTGCGAGGATAAATTCGGTCCAATCGACCGATGCAAAATTCGACCACTAAATCCGAACTGAATTATATCGACCCAACTATTAATGCCAACCCGAACGCGTTCCGATCCAAGACCGAACCCAAAATTTTGGCTTTATGTCGGATCGATTCTGTTTTTTCGATTTTTCGGATAGGTTTGGTGTTGGTTTTTTAAATAAATTTTATATATAAATAAATAAATAAAAATAATAAATTCTTTGCTGCACACCGTCAAATGACTGGCGTGAGCGCACGGCCAAGAAGTTAAAAAGATTTAAAACGTCATAAAACCGTTTAATTTATTATAATGTTTAATTAACTAATTAAGATTTGAAACGTCTAATCTTTTAATTTGATTTGATTACATTCCCTTAATAAGGAATCAATTTATATTCGGACGGTTTACATTTCAATATTCTCTGAATCAAGCGCCGTACAACGAAATAGGTATGTTACAATTTCCATTCATGCGGTTAAAATACGAACCAAACACCCATTAAGCTTGGCGTTTTGTTTTTTTTTTGGTGCCGGTAACAATCCAGAAAATGGATCTTTCTTTTTTTTTTTTTTTTTGGTTAGCAGAAAATGGATCTTTAACATGCTATATATTGCTCTCTTTTCTTACTAGAAATGACACAGAAGAAATCATCTTCATCTCTCGGTTTTCATGTTCTGATTTTTAAATTCTAATATACTAAGCGGATATTTCACGCTGGGGGCTTTTCATCTTGCTTTCTGAGTCGTGTTAGGAAAGCATAAGGGTCGTTGTAATTTCCTTCGACACGCCGTAGGTATAATCTGCACGACAGATCGGCGAATTAGTCATTGGGACAAGCGATCGGCGTTCCTCGACGATTTTTCTAGCTAAGTTCTTTATTAATTATTTAATTCTATTTTGTTTATTTTTGCAAATTAAAATGGTGTAAACGTATACATTCTACGACGGTATTCTTGTTAATAAAATTTCTAACTTCTAGTATATTACTGTATTGTTTTAATTGTACATATAGTTTATTCCTTTTAATTTTATAATTTATCTTCGATTAAAAAATTTATTGGATCATTTTTTTAAAACTTGAAAACAAATTTTCTTAACATTTGGGTAAATGCTCAGCCTAATGAGTGGATGGTAATGGATAAAGGGAGACATATTTTAATTGGAACCGATCCGAACAAAGCCAAAATTTCGGATTCGGGTCGGGTTCTGTTGGGGTCGATATTTTAATAGTTCGGGTTTATATAATTCGGTTCGAGTTCGGTGGTCGATTTCGGTTCGTTCGGGTTGGACCCGAATTATTCTCGCGAGTCACTTTTAGTTATATTTCGTAGATTTTTATGTACTATTTTTTTTTTTTTAAAAAACCAAAACATTCATATACAACTATTCGGGTCGACCCTAACCGACCCGAATCGAATTGGTATTGAATAAAAATAACTTTTTTATTATTCGGGTCACCGAACCAACCCGACTGACCCGAATTTTAGTTGTGGTTTCGGGTCGGTTCAGGTTGACAAACGAACTTCGGAGTCGGTTCGGTTGACAGAACTTCGGGTCGGTTCGAGTCTGAAGTATTTTAGTTCGGATCGGCCTTAAGACATTTCAGTTCGGGTCGGTTCGGTTCGGGTTGGCGAATGCTGCAGCCTAGCAACATGGATGGCTGCCAAAATGATCTTCTAGATATATTTTCTAAGTTATTTAGTTTTTCTCAAGTGGTTTATCCTATGTGTCTATCTAGCATATTCTTATACGTTGATCTCTCATTAACTATGGTTGGATCTCTCATTAACCTTGGTTGGATGTTTCTGTATATTGGACTTGATCCAATAGGCTAACGGCTAGAATTTTCAAGAAATTTGAACCTCAAGTAAATTTTAATATTCGGTTGAAAAATTACAAATTTCATTTTGTAAACTTTCTTTTTTTTTTTTATTATTATGGAAATGTTGATTTTCATGTCGGAAAGAGAAGTGAAGGAAAAGTATGCATCTAGAAGTTCAAACTAAATATGTTGCTTCTACAGAGGATGCAGATATGCAAAATTCTAGACGAAATTTTTGTTAAGACTTAACTGCTTGAATTTTATTTATAGATAATTTGAGTTGATTGATCATCAAGTACCATCATTGACTGCTCATAGAGATAAAATATGGTGCTACTAGTGGGTTGTTAATTATCTAAATTATCTTTACTTAGTGGTAGAGAGTGATCACAAAAAAGTTAATTACATTTTCAGATTCATATTCTATGTGCTAACACATATTATATACCATTCAAATGACATGCTCTTTATTATAAAAAGTATAAAAAAGAAAAAAAAAAATGACATGCTCTGTTAAATAAACAAAAAACATAGTGTCAGGTCACGCGCATACCTCACTCACATCTTATTATTTAAGGAAAAAATACATATCAACCCTAGCCGTACAAATCAGTATATGATCGGACATAGCGCATGAGAGAGGTTGATATGCAATTGCCCATCAGAAACAGATAAAAATAGCACAAGACGCAGACAATTTTAACGTGGAAACCCTTGAGAAGGAGGTAAAACCACGGGCTGTCACGTAATGCCAACGATGGAACAGTTTTCACTAAGGATTCGAATGAATACAGATCTCTCTATTACAAAACAAGTCTCTCAGTCACTCTATTAGCCAACCACTCTCTCGGAGGTGTTAACCTGTGAGGATCTCATAATCAATCTTATCTCTATGCACCATTTTTTTTATTTATTATTTTTAAAATTTTTTTTTACAAATAATGAGACAAAACTTCTCTATAATAAACATAGCAGGATTGATTTAGCCACATACATAACCAGGATTGATCTCATAATCAAGGGGTTCAGTTCTTGCTGCCTGGTCGCCCGGGCCGTTTACTTGGCGGATGAAGTGAAAAGTGAGAAGTGAGAACTGGAAAGTGAGAAGTGAGAACTACAAGAAAGAAGTGAGAGTTCAAAAGTAAGAAGTGAGAATTGGAAGAAAAGTGAATGAATAGTAGGTGAGAAGTAAAAAATGAGAAGTAATAATTCAAAGTGAAAAATAAAAAATATAAAAAATTTATTATTTATTATTATATTAGTTAATAATATAATATTAATAAATATAATACTAAATAAATAAACATTGTACAAACTTAATATATAATAAAAACTATTATAGCACAAAAACATAATATTTTAATAAATAATATTTAATATATATATTAGTATCTAAATTTATTAAATTAATTAGTTTAAAAATATTTTATGTATATTAAATAATTATTAATTATTATATTATTATATTAATTAATAATATAAATGTTTATTATATTTTTATATTAAATAATAATTTTAATATTTAATATGTACAATAAATTATTTATATAATAAATATATTAAATTATTTTATT
>MJHO01000202.1:147585-200541 GCA_002076135.1 Xerophyta viscosa | reverse complement strand
TGATTATAGATTAAGTACACTATGCTTGCAACCCGCTTGGCAGTAACTCAGCTTTACAAGTGCAAGTCGATCCCATTCGCCATGAAGATTGAATATACGAACTTGGAACTCCGGTGGAACGCCGGCTTAAAGCAACCATCCCTACGAGGCTACGATAGCCAAGACTGTCAACTGATTGCGGGGTACTCTTAGGCAGGAGCGAAACGCTCAGAGAAAGAAATCCCTCATTTGCATGCTCATAAAGTTCCGGTAGGGCCTCTTGTTCCTCGTATTCCAGTTTAGAGACGTGCGACGAGGTGAGGAGCCGCATGTGGTGCAAGAAGACAAGACAAGTGCCAAGACCTCCCTGCGTCCAACAACCTCTAAAATCAACCAGAAGAAGCAATTTTCACAGAGCACGAAGCATGCGGGCCCGAACTCAGCGAGTAGAGAGCGTGATGATCTTAGGGGCTGTTTACTTTGGAGAAAGTGAAGTAAGTGAGGCAAGTGAGTAGGAGGAAAGTGGGAGAAAAGTACGTTTGACTTTTATTGTTTACTTGGAATTGAAAAGTGAGAAAAAAAGTGTGAATAAAATAATTTAAATATATTATAAATAATAATTTTATATTACTAGTATAATAATAATATATTATTGATATTTTTAATATATAAATATATTATTAAAAAATTAATAATTCAATAATTGTATATTTTTAATATTATATAATAATAATATTATATTAATGTAATATATAAATAAAGTATTATATAAATATATAACTAAAAATATATAATATATATTAAAAGGTCCATTAATAAAAGTATATTATAAATTAATAATAATAATTATTGAATATTATTATTATAGTAAATTAAATTATTTATAAAAGTCAATATTAAGATATTAGTAAAATAATAGTATTAATATTAACTATAGAATATCATTAAAACGCGTAGATTGCTAATAATAAGTATAATAATATATTAATAAAAGATGTTAATAAATAATATAAATGATATAAAATATTGAATAATAGTATAAATATTAAAATAGAATAGTATATCATTAAAAATTTATTATTAATAATAAGTATATTAATATATTATAAAATATTTTAATTATTATTACATAAAATAAATGTTAATAATAAAATATATTATTTATGTATACATTAATTAATAAATATATTACATATTAATAGTTACTAAAGTATTAATAATATAATTTTTAAATACTAATAAATTGAAATAGTATTTATATTATTAATAAAATATCTTATAAATATAATACATTATTATAGTAATTTATATATTATAATATATTATTAGTAATATTTTATAATATTATAATATATTAGTTATTATATATATATATATATATATATATATATATATATAGACAACACTTGACTTTTTCCACTTCTTTCCAAATTGAAGAGAAGTAGGAAAGTTACAATTCTATATAAAAGAATAGTAAATGGAAAGTGAGGAAAGTTACTTGTCCCATTTTCTTTTTTAAGTAAACAAAAAAAATATAGAAAGTGAGGAAAGTGACTTAACCACTTTCTCTACTTTCCTTACTTTCTTTCAATGTAAACAGATCCTTAGAAAAAGGGTTGAAAGGGCCATACTTAGACGGATACGGATGCATCACGGAAGTCGAGAAAAAATATTTTTCCATCGCATGAAAAACGTATTTAACATAGCGAAAAAGCGTATTTTTTCGACTTCCGTGACTGCATCTGTGTACATTTTTTCATGATGTGGTTGTGTGCGTTTTTTCGTGACATCAAATATAAATTAGGGTGACTAGCACCCTAATTTCGGGTTGAAATTGCACCTTCATGTCCCTGGTAAGCCCGTCGTCATCAGGGTGACCGGCATAAATGAAGCAGATACAACAACGAGGGACCTGGACAGCTGCTGGTCTGCTTCGTGTTTAAAAGGACACCTCACTACTTTCGCCATCATGAATGTGTTAAGTCTCTGACACGGAGTCCCATATCCAGAATTATAAGCAGGAGATGCCACACCGATTGATGACTGGCACTATGTTGTGCTTGCCATTTTGCTTCGGGTTAATGTCTCTCCAGCCCCTGCCTTACAAATCTCTACCGATTCAGTCCCTGATTATTATTTATGTTCATCTCTCGTAAAATGTGCATTTCCGTTTTGACTATTATATTAGTATTTTTTTGAAAAACTTTCAACATAAAAGTTGTAGATTTTGACGAGATCTACAACTTTCATGTTGAAAATTTTTCCAAAAAATACTTCTAAATAAGTGTTTTGAAGTTCCAAAGCTTAACGGATTTTGACGTGACATTTCAGAACCCGTTAAACTTCCGACCTCCAAAACATCTATTAGAAATATTTTTTGGAAAAACTTTCAACATGAAAGTTGTAGATCTCGTCAAAACCTACAACTTTTATGTTGGAAGTTTTTTCAAAAAATAAACCGAAACCGAAGTATTGGATCGTCTCGTTTTTTGAACCCCTGCGGATCGGATAGCTGGGGCTGAATCGGAATCGGCAGGCCCTGCCTGCCGATCATTGCCCCTTTTGCTTCTCTCTTGAGAAGTACAAAAAAAATAATTAAATAATTAATATTGTTTAAATATTACTGAAAGTTAAAAGAACCCGCCACCAACTAGTACGGTAGCATCGCCCTCGCTCGTCTCCTTCTTCAAGTAACTAAGGTGCTGTTTGGTTAGGTGCAGTTGAAAATTGGAGTTACAAATGCAGCAGTTAGAAGTGCTGGGAGTTCTATTTTCTGTAGTTGGTAATGCAGTAGGTCTGTTTGGTTTGATGCAGTTCGAACTACTGCAGTTGGAAAAAATCTGTTTGGTTTGATGCAGTTGAGCAGTGCAGTTTCAAATCCTGTGATTGAATAACTCTCTTGCATTTGAAGGAGAATGATCGGAAAACTCCTTCAAGTGGTATCTTACACCTCGATAAGGGGATATGAATCCCGGTCGTGTTGAGTATCCAGCATCAACAAGGTAGTACTTACCTAAAACACAATATTATTTATCAGTTATCGTTTATTTAACCAATTTGGTTATTTTTGCATGACTAATATGATTATACCTGCTGGTACCTTTAACCCATTCTCCCTCTCTATGGCATCCCGTAGCACCAACGCATCATGGGCCGACCCCTCCCAACCGGCAAGGACAAAGGTGAACCTCAAGTCAAAATCTACGGCCGCTAACACGTTCTGTGTTGGTATGCCCTTACGACTGCGGAATCGTGCCACTATATGGGCAGGCACGGAGGCGGGAATATGGGTGCCATCTATTGCTCCGATACAGTCCTAAAGTAAACCATGTATGTCAAGCAATGGACTAGCTATATATAAAAAAAAAAAAAGGTATATTAAATTAGCTATGAATGACACACCTTGAAGTATGGCATATATCTATGACTTGTAGGTTTATCACATGGTGGTATTGTTGTTTTGTGGGCTCACAAAAATCAGGACGGAGCTTGCCGAGTACCATATACGTGCTTAAGTAACTTTACTAAACCGTCTCCCCAGAACGATATAAATGAAAATTTTTTTTCCCAAATTGTCCTATTTCGTTGGTGGTGTCCAACGGTATGCAAAAACATCGCTAATTGCTCCTCCACGGTAAAATGGATCGTATCACACATAAGTTTTCGACTCTTAAGTATACCACATAATCCAAAAAACGATTCCTTCTTCATCCTTAGCATGTGCAAACAATATCGATCATCGGAATTATAAAGCCGACTCCCAACATTTACATTTCGTTGTCGCGTTCTTACTATATTGATATATAGTGTGTAGGTATTTACGTCTACCCTTAACCTAATAAAACCAACATTAGCAACGACTGGGATTGCAAATTAAAACGTTGACACACGACGGCCTTTCTTCTCTTTTCATTTTCGTGATCCATCAAATTCACCTTCCTAAATATATATTTGACATAGTAAATAAATGGAACAACACAAATAAATACATGACCGTAAATAACATATATTATCAGCACATAAATCATCATAAATAACATTCTAATAACAGCACGTATCCTCAGAACAACACGTAAATCACCGTATAAAACTAACATCTAAACAATATTGATCAACACAAAGTCACCGTAAATAACAAAAATCATGATAACAGATTTTACCGTACAAGTGAGTCGGCGTTGGCGAGGTTAGTTTAGCCAAGATCGTGAGCAGTTCCGAGTAGCTCAGAAATGCTCAGCTCAGAACGGAAAGAATCGCAACTGGTCGGAGGAGATCCCACAAATAAAATCGCAGCTCCAACCAGATCGACGCAACTCAACCCAACTCACGAAAGGATCTCAGACAATCCACAACAGAGAAGGAGGCAGAGCGCACAGAGAGGTCAGAGATCGGCGCAAATCACACAGAAATCGCAAGCGACGGGACAGAAATCGCGCAGCGATCGCAGCCGCTTACACCAGATCACCTCCAAACGCAGATCGGCGCAAGTCAGAGCAATCGCAGCAGAGATTGCAACAGATCGGACAGAGATCTCGCAACGATCGCAGCCGCTCACACCAGATCACCTCCGAACGGAGATCGGCGCAAGTCAGAGCAATCGCAGCAGATCAGCAGCGCGAGAGAGAGATCGCCGCAGAGAGCACTCGCAGATCGCGGCGGTGACACAAGCGAACTGCAGCAATCGCGCGAGGAACAGTGCAAATGGGGTTACAAACGCGTGGATTTCCAACTACGCCCAAGTTCGCGTCCCGAACAACACTCAAATCGACTTGCAACTGCAGCAGTTTTCACAACTGCAGCCATCCAAACAGCCACGTTCGCCCCCCACGTTGCAACTGCAGCAGTTGCAACCCATCCCCGGCCAACCAAACAACACCTAAGCGCTGCTTTCTGCGCCAAAATCGCTGTTGGCATGGCCCACATGGAAGGTTAGCTGGCACCTCCCCACCTCCTTAAGCTAGAACAAACATGTATTATTAACCTGCACATGTACTGATAAAAAAATCAAAGTATTTTTAGATCATAAGCATTATTAACCTGCACGTAACAAATAAATTTTAAAATAATACGATGTTATCCAATATAAAAATAAAATTATGCAAGTCATATAAATAGCTAAATAGAAAAGTGATATAATTAAAGTGCAATACTTTATCCTGAATAAACGGTAACTAAATATTAAGAAAATGATATCATAAACATACATGAGTAAAGTTTGTAACAAATAATTGTTATCATGTGTTTCAACTTTGTTAGTCTTGTCTAATTTTTATTTTATGTTTTTAAATTTGTATAAATTCTATTCAATTTTAATTAAATTATATAAAGAGGCATTCATTAATTAAAACTCCTTTATTCTTAGGAAAAAAAAGTAAAAACAAAAGACATACATAATATTAAATACTAACAATATATTAAATATTTAACACGAGACATATAACTTCCACAACCATGTCTATATATACCACGTAAAATATATGGAGATTCTCTGGGAGGATGATATGTCCTCGGCTTTTTTTTCCTTTCAAAAAAGTAGCATCTCCACCGAAATTGCACTGGATATTTTTGGAAATTGGAAGAGAATGATACTCTTTGGAATCGAAGTGGCCGAATTATCGCTCAAATGCGCAACTTTTAGCATTGAATTACTAGCAAATTTGGATAGAAAAAAGATATTATATCCAAAAACATTAGCTCAAAAATAGTACACATGAGTGTTCGTGCGCATCAGAATCGATAAATATATAATTTTACCAATTTTAAAGAACACAAATATATATTCGGATTATTTTTCAGACTATGCGATCGGCTGAATAGCATTACACAAAATAACCGGCTGCCGACTAGGAATTTTGTTGCTAGACGCTTCTTACTTTGTCTGATAGAAATATCTTTCTTTTCTTTTTTTCTTTTTTTTTTTTTGATGAAATAGGAATATCTTTCTACTGGCTAAAAAAAGACTTAGTTTTTATATTCTTAAATACATCAAAGCATATACTTACCACACCAGACTTGGTCATGGCGACGTACCGAGAGACTATCGACAACAACGCAACAGAATTGGTCAAATCTGGTGAGAATGAGATACACGCCACAAATAGTTTTTTTTTTTTTGGGCAAATTCAAAAATCTATGTCATGTATTTAATTTTTTTTTTTTTTACAGATAGAATCCATCTGTAAATTTACGAATCTCGCACGAATGAGACATCGCCAGAAAAATAAAAATAGCGGCATATAAATCATGCTCATACTTAAATAAATCGTAAATAAAATCGATCCGTCAATCCTCATCTTTCAATCTGGATAATTTCAAAAAAGTCATATCATTTTATATAAGATACAGATGTAAACTTCCTTTTCAATCTTGATAATTTCAAAAAAGTCATATCATTTTTTACAAGGTACAGATAGAAACTTCCTTACAACTGATGCTGGTGTGATTCCATATCCATACTTAAATCTAATCTACAATTACCGACAAAGAATTTAGGTCAACAACCATTCAACTTTGGACAGAAGGTAACCCCCTCTGGATTCCAAGAAACCTGCTTGTAAGACGGTCTAACGTGGTCTTCCCTTTATCATCATTCATATATTATTATTATTATTATTATTATTATTATATAAACTCCCTGTTTCATAAGCAAACCAAGAATCCTGCACAATCCTTTGCTATTCATTCAAGAAAACCAACCCAAATTTCTCCTTACCGAGCCTCGGCCAGAACTCTTTGCTCAATGGAGAGAAACAACTCGTTCGGAATGTCGTGGGCCGATCAGTGGGACTACGAAAACCCAGACCCTGTCCCGGTGGTGAAAGGCGGCGGAAAGAGCAGCAGCAGCAGCGTCAAGAAAACGAAGGAAGCAGCGGCAAATGGATTCAGGAAGGTGAAGGAGGGAACAAGCCACAGTCTGCAGTGGATCAAAGACAAGTACAGCAAGACCACCCAGAAGCATTGATTGGTTAATGGAAAGATTTATATATATATATATATATATATAGCTCTGGTTTATGCTCTTTTTCTAGTTGATTCATCAGTGTATGTTTGTATTTTAATTTGTTTATCATTCTCTTTTACTTTTTTTTTAGAACGCGAATAACACAAATTTTATAATAAGGCTTTAGTTTTTTTTATAGAATTCAAAATTATACATCATATGCATAGTGTTTGGCAGAGTTTATAGACATTCTAATAAACTTTTCGTAAACGTTGAGAGAGAAATCATTCAATAAAATTTTTGACAGCTTATTTTTAAGATATTCTTATATATTTTGCTAAATTGCAAGGTTCTTCACAAAAGCCATACTTTGCCAATGCTTAAGGAACATAGATAATAACTCTTAAGGAAAACCCTATATTCCAAATCTAGGTTGACGATCATGCCAATGCTTTTACATCCTCTAGCGAAAGTTACAGTAAACAGAATCACACTTATAATAAAACAGATAGTACTCTCACAAGGATCATCACCAGCAATGAAAGACTTATGAGATAAGGGTCTCCAATTTTTTTTTTTTTTTTTTTTTTTTACTTTGATATAGATTTACCATGATATATGAGTTCTAGAGTCGGTAGCAGGGGGGTGTACGATGTCCTGCACAGTTCGCATGTTCTCATCGCGAAGGTACTTGTCGTACAACCAGCGGGAGATGTTCAGAGGGTCGCCGGAGCTTCTAACAGGAAACAGCTTCCGGCTGCTCTGCCATCCATTTGTGAGACTGATCCATTCCTTCCTCCAATCATTCAGTGGGAAGCTCTTTCCTTTGACCATGCTCTCTATCATGTGTTTGAAGTAAATTGCTGCCCTTGGTCTGTAGTAGTCTTCTAAAAGGCCGCCCCAGTATTTGTTTCCTGGAAGAAATGTCCAAAAATTTCATTCTTCAGGAAAATCAACAACACGATAAAATAAACCTTTTAAAAAAAAAGATATTTAGGTTTACCAACCATAGTCACGCAGTAAGCTGGCTTCCGTCTCCGTATTGTCAAACCACATAGTTATCTGAGTCCTCGCATTCCATTCATACTGCAAAGAACCAAAAAAAAGAAGATGAAGGACCACCACTTCTTATGCTTATGATGTTTTGTTTTGTTTGTCCTTTTATTTTATTTTATATATATATATCCTTTTTTTTTTTTTCCTATTAAGGGCATTATGGTGTCATAAGAGATGACATGCACAAAGCATGAGGAAACCCGGGCAGATTCCCAAAGAGAGAAATCCATCTTTTCATGCCAATTCAAGCCAAGTTTTGATAAAATTGGGTCCCGATATGTTCGACCATTAGTTACCGATTCATATACTTAATATGTTTTGTAAAAACAATATGGCCGGCAAGGACCTATCCCCAAGGTTTCACGCACTGGCACGTAAAACCTTGGGGACAGTAAATCCAAATACGGATGTTTTGACATGCATCTTAGTATTGTAGGTTCCTACCTGCAGCTCCTGCTCTGAATCTCTTGCAAGTTGTTTGGCACTCTCTAACCAGGGTCCTAAAAGAAATCCGTCATGGCTGGAAAGAAGCGTGTCCATGTCTTTGACGAGCTCTAGAAAATGGTTGCTGCAGAATTTGACTCCATTCACATCATTAGATTTGTATGCTTCTATGACTTTCAAGAAAACCCGGTTTCCATATTTTGCTAGAGCCTGCCGTGTTAAATCCACCACGTCATACCTGTTCTTATGAGATTCGTTAATAGCTTAAGTGAATCCTCTAACTAATCACATCAGTGTTAATCAACAAATACTATGGTTATAGATTCAAATTAAAGCACGATGCAGTAAGTACGGTACAAATGGAGTTTTCAATGAATCAGGTGCCAACTCACCTAAAAGTGTTGCTTTCAGATACTTCGTCTCCATTTCTGAGGAAGAGTTCCAATGCAGTTATAACATCAGAGGTTGCATACCATTGATGTGGGCGGTAATAATTAACTAATAGATCTCCTGACAAACTTTCCTTTACCGATCGTCCAACTATAAGACGGCACCCTGGTATAATGGGCATCTCATCTATGGAAATAATGGATGGATCAACATCAGGAAATGCTACAATAACATCTCGATTTTTGTCCTGCAATTAAGCAGCCATTCTTATTAAAAGAAAAGTTGCTGGATTTTAGCTAGCCCATGTGGTAGATTTGTCAGAAAAATACAATTAACCTAGATGAACACTACATGTATTGTAGCTATCATCTATCATGCCACTTCGGCAAATCATATATCGATCATCTATCATTCTACACAGACAATCATATTTCACGGCAACGAATGATATAGTTGATAGAGTATGCATGCCCCAGTTCTAACAAAGGCTTTCGTGCCGAGCAAAGCTGAGTTTCGCTAAACTCAGATTGCGGCATATGAAAATTGTACCGACGGTGCTGTGTCGATTTATTTGTTTTCAAAGTAAAAATAAAAACTCAAAATTAATTAACTTTTAAATATAAGACTATTAGCAAGTACTTCACCACTTCGTGCTATGCCGATAACTGCTAGAATATGCGCGGCCCATCCAGCACAGCTGGCCGCCCCATATAGGTTGTACCGACTGGCATGTAAAACCATGAGTATTAACAAGCCTTAGTATGAAAATTGACCGATTTGAAGTTTGAATATGTATTACAAAATTTATTACTTCAGTGCTTATAGAAAGAAAGACGAAATTCACTAACTGCAGTGAAGTCAAAGTTATAACATAAATTGAATTGTTGAAGAGAATAGCTAGCAAATTTGACAAAGAAAACACATGCGCACCTGTGAAATTCGGCTAACTTGAAAGCAAGAGCCTTCTTTTTTTTTTTATGGATGAGGATAATTATTTGCAGAAATATACAATTAACTTGGATGTATACAATGATGTATATCTAAACATGCATTTCACAAGTTCATATTTTCAAATGGTCAAAACAACAGTAATGGCCAAAAAACCATTGGTTATGACATAAGTATCACACAAAGGAATCATCTGGAGAATTCTAAAAACAGAAATAGGGCATATCATTGTGCTTCAGACATCCTAAGAAAATTGCAATTTACCTCAGAACCATCAGTGCAATTATAGACACTATGGTATAATATGTTCCAAGCATCCGGCAGTCCAGGGATAGACCTTCCATATCTTCTCCTGGGGTAAATATCTATCCAGGTCTGTAGAAAAAATGTGGCTGGAAGATTATCAAAATTACCAAGTAACTGAAACATAAATTTCTTGAATAAAACAAAATTTAAATACATGCTACAGAGTGCCATCTACACCTATAAAGCTCTGGATCTGATCTTGGTATAATCCACACAGTTTAGGACTTAGGTTTGGGATCCATGATAGCGTATGACAATTGCATCTTAAAGGGCCCTTGAGCAGTTAAGGCTTACCGCATAAAAGAAATGAAAGCAGCAAGCAAAGACTTAACCACTTTGCAATCCAGTGACAAAGATTTCCTCTTCAAACAATTGAATCCATTTTGCAACTTAATAACTAAAATGTCTGGTTAGCATGAAACAATGCTTCAAACAAAGTTTGACTGCATGCTTGTTTGAGCAACTTTAGGAATATTTTCCAATTTAGCTACTAATACGAGCTTCAGTAGGATATCTTAGCAACAATGCTGCCCCTGCAACTCCAATATTACCTTTGGCACCCTTAAATTAATTAAAAATAAAATAAAATTAAAACATATGATAATTTATAAAAAGTTCCTCACACAATTCATAATCATTCATAAATTGAACGTACTAACTTCAAGGACTACCACATAGAGTGTCTATGTGGCTGATTAAAAAAAAAAAAAAACTGTGAATCCCTCAGCTGTCAAATCTACTCCATACGTTCTGTGAACGTAAAACACCCAGCTTTCCTAAGTATAAGTGAGGTGGTACTCTCTTATGTATTCATCGTAATATTGTCGGCCACGATAAGAGGAGCTGTCAGCATAGGAGTCCCATCACATATTGTGTGTGTAGAAGTGGGCAGCTGCATGTCATGTTCCACGCACTATAACCAGATGCATCAAATTGACCATTAGACCAATTCTTGTATGTTGGCTTTGGATATGGATATGACTGCAAGAAGGCTCAATTGGTAGCAGATAATCGGATGCACGATACTTATGTGATGGCACTTCCTGCATACTAGACCATCCACTATATGCTTGACTTGCATTTCTGATTGATAAAAGCAGGGTTGCTCTCACTTGGAGGTGCACTTGTTGCATCTTCATCAGGCTGGCTATATAGATTCCATGGTCAATATGAGACTATGTTTAAAGAGCGACCGAAAGCGTTCATTCATTCTTTAAACTTGGACCATCCGGACTGCAAGGCTGACGATCTGCCTGATGATACAATTGTCGATCTTGATAAATCAGCAGATGACTCTTTAGATTCAGATGCTCTCCGAACGTATTGAGTGGCCTATTGGAGACTTAGAGACTGGAATGTCTCAAACATTACTATCTGCAGGTTTCGTGGACGGGACAAATGTGTCCCCATGCCTCTCATGTGTATCAAGTGCATGTCCGCCTTTACCACCATTGAAGTCATCGCTTTCTGAAGAACTTAGTGTACTAGAGTTGTTACTTGTTGTGGGTGTGGCGACGACAAGAATGCTGCGAAGATCCTCCTAAGCTGTCATCACCACGTGGTTGCCTATCTTGATGCATGGGTGCGAACTATCTCCAAGCGAATTCATTAAGATCAAGTCTAAGCTCCCGAGCAATAGCCTCATTTGGTATGGACGGATCATCAGGCTGATCGAGTTCCATCTCATTGTCTTCCTCCGCCTTGAACCACCCTCATATCGAGCCATCTTCATCATCCCTTCCGCCATACAATTTTGGGTCAAAATCTAAGTCAGAGTGTTGTTGTTGCTTACTTATGTGTGCAACCTCATATTGTAGGAAACATATACCAACTTATTCAAATGTTCCACAAGAAGGCAATTCCGAGATTTGGTGTGGATAAGGACAAATGTACTGCAGTTTCTCTTATAGCCGCTAGACGACATCGTCTGCGAAAGCACTCTAACAGCAACCTTCCTCAAATGTGGAACAGACGTCCCAAATTATAACAACCACTGAACTGCATAAATTAAAATACATGTATGTGTAACAAAACTAAGATAATTTTTATAACTAAGATATCTAACTATTAATAAAAGAAATCTTACAACGGCATCCTTATTCTCGACGTTATTGCTGCATGTTCTCCAAATGAGCCTTCTTGATATAGGAACAATTTACCCTACAATAATAGTTAAACGAAATAATTTGCATTAAAATCTTATGCTAATGAAACACAATACAATTAACCTAATACCACTTCGAAGGCTTTTGATTGTGCCGTTTCATCTGGTTCTAAGCGGATGATGACATTAATGTAATGCGGTGATAAGATTAGTGTTGGATTCCCAATGAGTGCTAATACTGGAAACAGGGGGTTGGGATAATAACCTGCAAGATGGATGCCTTGACCTATTTGATTATCTCATCCTACTTCAATTATCTTATAGTAGTCATGGTACCACATTCTCATTAATTTTTTAAATCTGTGCCTTCGCATTATGAATTAGATGGTAGATGAATCCCATCTGCGGCATATCTTCGGAGTCTACCTTTCTCAGCACAGCATAAAGTGGAGCAACGCTGTCGATAAATATAGTCGCATTTGTTTAGAATCACCTATTAAGTATGATACCTTTAACTTTTATCCTTTCACTTATTGTTCGATAGCTAGAATCAGACAACCACTCTCCAATAAATAAAGCTTTTAACCCGACCTCATTTTCCTTTATACTATTGAGAGAAATGAAGTTTGTAGATTCCTTCCGATCTGCTCTCTCATTTGAGCAAGAAGACCTCCATGATTATAGATGAACTTAGTGATAGTCTGACCTTTTTTAACGAGCTTATGTACGTGCGGGAGTCTTCCAATATCGGCCGTCAGGGACAACCCTACACTTCTGTAATTGGACCTATTATCAGTTATAATCTGCACCACGTTCTTAACGCCAACTTTATTAATAACTTTCTCCATGTTCTCTTTCAGGTAATAATGGTCATGTGTATCTTTGGAAGCATCTATAGATTCATGGAACATCGTCTTCCCATTGCAGCTTATCAAAAAATTGACAGTCAAGTTTTGTTGGCCCCGTCCAACCATCACACAAGATTGTAACGCCGTATTCTCCCCATTTCGTCTTTAGTTGATTGAAGTAGTTGTTTAGCTCTTTGATATTCTCATCTAATAGAGATCCAGCAAGCTCATAGGGATTAGGAGGTTGAGTTTTTGGTCCCACCTCCTGTGCTACAGTAATCATATTACGATAAAATGGACTTGTTGCAGCATTCATAGGTAAATGGTTGAAGTGAAAAAAATTTTCCAATCGCCTTTCCTAGCTTGAACATTTTGGAACCTTTTCCAATATCATCAATTCTATGTTGTCTAAACTCCACAGGCTCATAAGCATGTCAGTCCACAGATCAAATATTTGGTGTCCGCCGCGCGGAGGTCGATCTACCAAAAAGAGACGAGATAACACCTTTGGTACTCCCTCTTTGACTAGTAGAACCAGAAGATTTGCCAGGAGAGTGAGAAGAGCCTTGTGCGAAGCTGCCTCTTCGCATAGTGTTTCTTTGTTGCATATATTCGAACTCTCTTAAACTTTCAGCTTTTGCACGTCTTAGCTCTTCCCTCTCTCTTGGCGGAATTCTTGGATCGCGTTGGTCAAAAAATCATCGTATTCTTCGTCATTAGGGCATTCCTCCTAGCAGCATAATCCTCCTCCGAAACTATATGATCTATGTAATCACGATATTTTTTCACGCGTTCTTTTGCAATCTTCAAAGAACGCAAGTGTGCCTTCATAGCATCGTGGATTTCAGAACCGCATTTATCACATTGCCTAACATCCGAAAATCCTCCGGCTAAATGTTGCTTCAGAAGAGAAACTCCAACTTCTTTTCTATACTTATTGCCTTAATTGCATGTCCATTGGTACCTGTAACATCTAAAGGTTACCGTGTTGCCAAACAATATCATTACGTGGTTGACTTTTTGGTGGCGCCATGTAATAAGAATATTTATATAAGAAGTAGATGGTTTAGAATAGATTAATAACAAAGAATGAATTGGATTTGAAAATAAAAGCCTTCGAAGCCATTTTTAAAAATACTATACATACACAGGACTTTAACTCTTTTTTCTGTCACATTATGCCCTTCACGGGCACAAGTTTAATTAAAACAAAAAATCAAAGTTTTTTTTAAAAAAAAAAAAAAAAATTGTACATGCAGCGTACAACGACATGATAAGCCGGTCATGCCAGTGCCGGATCCTAACGTTCCGGTCGGCATGCAGTGTGCCGCCCGGAATTAGAAACCTAATACACGCTGAAAAGCTGGTTAGCTATGGAACCATTCATATAGAGAACTGCATGTACGCAGAACTGATAGAATATGCAAACAACATCAGTATTTCTTCAAAATCACCATCTACAGTTGTGGGTATCAAATGAGAAGTCTGTACCTTCATATCCACTTTCTCATGTTGAAAAGCCATTTCAGACATAAGATCATAGACGATGGGATTTTGCTCAATACCTTCCATAGACATTCCAACACCAACCTTCAAGCAAGAAAATAAGGAGCACATAGTAAATAAACATTTCATAGCCCTTAAAGGAAATAAAAACAATGTAAAACCAAACATTGAATCCGTAAAATCTTTTGAGATAGATTCGTATACAATATTGAAGCATTCATCATAAAAATTTCGAAGAGGAAAGTTTAGGTAGGCTACTGTTTCATAACAAAAGCCCTGCACCAATTAGATCAAATGTTAAGTGGTAGATAGCTTATGGCAGGACACCAACGTAACTTAGGTAATAGCCATTTAAATATTGACACTTAGCAATTTGACAAAATTTAATACTTTATGATGATAATTCATCTGCTGAATTAGTGACTATTTGAAAAACTACTTTCTTCATTTTGTATTGTATAGTCAGTTTATTTCTTCGCCATTACGTCTTCAACATGGTTTCTCTGAGACGATTGTCCATGACATAAACTTTACTTGAATGGTGCTCCATTTCGTAGAATACAGCATGTTTATTTAGTATCTATAGATTTATTATGGAGTCCAGTGATGGTCAACAAGCTGAGCATGAAAGACACTTTTACTTGAAATATTATCAAGTTTTAGAAGGATATGGACTCTGAAAGTCCAAACAGCAGAAATCCTGCTATTATAGGGTGATTTTGATCAAAGGATACTATAAGTAGAAGGGCATTTTACGTTTTTCTGCCCTCTATGAGTAAATTTAGTTTTGTGCCCCCTTAATCTATTTTGGCCAAAATGTACCCTTCGATGTTGGAAATGACCACATTGCCCTTGGTTTTATATTCATTTTTCCAAGAAGTTTTACACAATTGCTTATTTCAAAATCGCGCGTATTACCCTACTCTCTCTCTCTCTCTCTCTCTCTCTCTCTCTCTCTCTCTCTCTCTCTCGTGCTTCACGTTGCTCTCGTTCATCTTGCCCTAAATCGCCTCCTTCACCATTCCAATTTCTTGCTTACCGCTGCCAGAAATGGCTCAACCCCTTAAATCAAGGTATTTATCCAGAAACTTGTTCAAAAAACTTTAACACCGACGAAAAACTTTAACGCCGACGAGAGAAAGAGTTTACCGCTGCATGTGTATAAACATAATTGAAGGAAACTGTACATTTCACAATAAGGTCAAAAAAATTCGCTAGTACACTAAAATCACTCAAGTGTATCATAAATGTGGTATTGTCGATAAAGGAGGATAATAATTGCAAGTATGCTTGTTGGACCAAGCCTTTGGCATCGCCACATTTACGTTTTAATTTTTCCGAATTTCTTGATTCAATTTGAGCCTTCTTTCTTCTTCCAACCTGAAGTATCGCAGTCGGGGTAAGAGTGGTCTATCTCGTATCCAACATTCACGCCCTCTCGTTGGCCTTAAAATGTCGTTGTACGCGGCCTTATAGTTGAAGGTTTTGAAATAATTATCACAATAATCGTAGGACTCCAGTCGTGCAGATGTTATAGCAACCAAAGCATGCTTATAGGTATTCCACGCACATTCCAATCTCTGCACGAACATGTCTTAGGTTTCATTGTTTACGACATTGCAGCTTAATCATTTACTTGAGATTCTATATTAGATGCCCTATGGACTTCAAGCCACTTGGAAGGTTTCAAGTTCTTGTCCAAAATTTCTTGTTTATTTGGAGTGAGGAGAGTATCCCATTTTGCTAAACAACTATGCTTGTTTTAGCATTCAGAACATCTTTTCCTCGTTTCCTCTATTAGGGTGCAAATTGGCAAACCGCGCAATTCTTCGTGACAGTTCATACTCTCCGTATAATTTGTAACATTCCATACCTGAAAAACAAGAAATGAAGATTTAATATAATATATTACTTTGGTGTCGCAGGTGTTCGTATGTGTTCCTAATCCTACCAGGGTTCTATGTTTCAGGCTTTCAAGCTGCACGGCGCGTGCCGTCCGAAACATACCGGATCCGTGGGGATCCAACATCGAGCCGACCGGCACAACCTGAAGCTTTTTTTTTAGGGGGAACTCTAGTACTATTCATCAGAACAGTGCTGGGACACGTTATCTCGCATCGCGGAGTCGCGCCTGCGCTCACGGGCGTACGTCGCGCCCGATTGCAGGCACGACTGTTCTAGTCACATGCCTAGCGCGTGATCAAGGGTTATCGTTATTGCACGGTCAGTACATCTCGAGTTTCAGATTTAGCAAAATTCGGCTAGACATGGCACGGAAAACCTTGATTCCTACGTGTTCGTATGTGTTCCTAGGGTCGTATGTGTTCCCAGGTATTCATATATGTTTATAGGTGTCTTAGGTGTTCGTATGTGTTTGTACATGTTCTTACTAGTTCCCAGATGTTCGTATGTAATCATAGGTATTTGTATGTGTTCTCAGGTGTTCGTATGTGTTTCTATGTGTTTGTGTAAGAGTAGGTAAGATATTATTATCGTCATTTTCCAAAGCAAGTACACCACCTCTGAAAATTGAATGAAATGTATACATGTCTTCCTTCTCACCAACATTTCCAAAATCACCAACATTCAGCTTAAGGAGATCGCGAATTTTCCGCCAGTCTTCTATGTGATACGCATCTACACCTAAGTACAATCTATGCCACAAGCCTTCTTCTTCTTCATCCTGCTCTAGCTCTACGGCCATCATCTTCTTCTTCATCCTGCGCTAGCTCTACTCTATCCTCGCTAGATGCTACCGTTTGCTAAGTTGAGCAATTCTCAAGGTCAAAATCATCATCTTCTAGCAAATTAAATGTTGGTGGCTCGATAGGAATGAATTGAAACTGCCAAGATAAAGGATGAGGATTCAGGCTAGTTGAGGAATTAGGAGTGAATGGATATTGACTGGTCGAGGGATTAAGAGTCAATGGGGTATAGCTGATTGAGGGATTAGGATTTGGTGTATTATTCTCGACGTCGCTAACAACATTCGAATGTGGTTGAGAGATATTTACGATACCCCATGATTGGAAAGAGAACACCAAGAAGATGAACGCAGAGGAAGGCAGTTGACAAGAGGGAGAAGAGAGATTGGTGCGAAGATGGTGTTTAACTGGGAGGAAATTGACGCGAAGGACATCGGGAAGGTGCACGATGGTGCTGTGAAATGACTGCCATAGTAACATTGGTTTTGCATTCTAAATATAAAAATTCAGGGTAATTTGGTCATTTCACACGGCAAATTGGTACATTTCGAAACAAATTAGAGGGGCACAAAAACGCTAAATCTAATTATACGGGCGCAGAAAAACACAAAATGCCTAAATAGAATTATATTCTTGTTTGACACAAATTGACCAGAAGCAATGAGGGGTTCAAATGAAATGAAAATGGAATAAATGAAAACATACGCAATTTGCGAGCACTACGAGTCAACAAGTATGCTTGTTCAATTAAGACTCTCTGCTGTAGGATTTGTCTTCCTGCACATTTGAGCAACTAATAAAACATGGCTACTCAAATGTGATAGACCACTTCCATTGTAGCAATTTTTATCGTGTCGTGCCGTTTCGAGTTTCGGTAAACTCAGATCTCGAGACGTGCCGAATCATACAATTATCAAAAAAATTTTTAAAAAAAATAATTAAAATTTATAAGATTTATTGTATAAATAGTAACAAAAATTAAATAACAAGTAGAAGTCTCATTCATTTGTCAAAACTCAAAACATATATTACATATATTATTACTACATTAAGAGTCGGTGTGGTTGATAAAATGGATCAACGAAACCTAAGCATGTAATCTACCCCATGCGTTGTTTGAACATAATACACCCACCTATCCCACAAATAAATATGATGATACTCATTAATATACTCGTAGTATCGTTGGCCTTCATCACTAGCATTGTGAGCATATGTGTCCATCACGTAATGTGGTTATGAAGAACCGGACGGTTGGGTGTCTCATCCACTATATGCAGGGGTATACTCAGTTGGATGTGTAGGATAACTCTCATATGTAGGAGCCGGATATGGATATGAATGCTCGTATGGAGGCTCTGTTGTCAGTAAATGATCCGATGCCCTCTACTCTGGATGTGATGGGATGTCCAAAGACTCGTAAGGACTACCGTATGCGTGGTGTGGTACATTACTCTCACTCGGAGGCATACTCGTTGCATCTTCCTCATATTAGCTCTCCTTATATTCGCTATAATACCGTAGTCAATCTGAGGCTCTCTCCTAGCAGAACGATCGAACGTCTTCAATCCCGCTCGAAACATGGACCATCCGGTCTCCAAGGCCGACGATCTGCTTGATGAAACCGAAGCCGATTGTGATAAATTTGCAGGAGTATCTACTGGTCCAGTTGCTTTTCTGGTCCGTACATATTTCTTTACATGTCGATCGTATGTTTGTTTGCCTTGGGGTCACTATCTGTAAACTGTGTGGAAGGGACAACAATATCTTCATGTCCCGCCTCACCACCCTCGGTTGCATATTCCCCTTCACCGTTATCACTTGAGCTTTTAGACTCATCGTCCTCGTATGAACTTGATGCATTAGATGTTGGGGGTGTAGGAGATCGGTTCCAAACTACGTGAACGTTGTGAATGGATACCATTTCTTCACCATGTGGTTGCCTACCTTGGTGTAGAGGAGCAAACTCGATCTGAGCAAATTCATCAGGATCAACTTCAAGTTCTCGAGCAATCTCCTCATTAGGTCTTGGTGGGTCTCCTGGTTGATCTAGTTCCATGTCGTTCTCGTGCGCTGCCACCCACCCTTGTATGGGTTCATCTTCATCATCCATTCCACCGTACATCGTCGGGTCAAAAATCAGACTATGGTTGTTGTTTCATGTGTTTTAACCGCACCCTCATGTTGTAGGAGACATAAACCAACTTTTAGGCGTTCTGCATGAAGGCCGTTGCGTTGCTTTATATATGTCATTACGAATCTACTCCAGTTTCTCTCACAACCACTGGAAGCAACCATTTGCGATAGCACCGTGACAACAATTTTTCTCATATGTGTTGCAGAAGTTCCAAATTGTAACTACCACTCAGCTGCATGGATGAAAAATAAAAGTTTATATGATTTCTAACTTGAACTAAAAACAGAAAAATTGACATATCTTAAGGTTGCATCTTTGTTCTCGACGTTATTGCTGAAAATTTCCCCAAACGAGCCTTCTGCAAATTGTGAAGAATGTCGTGCAAATTGTTAGCGATAACGAATCCAATTACAAACGTGCAGGTTTGGAGCTTATAGAGGACTACCCGCATTTGTAGTTCATCTGAGGGCGATGAGTCTAAAAGCTCAAGTGATAACGGTAGAGGGGAATATGCAACCGAGGGGGGCGAGGCGGGACATGAAGATGCTGTTGTCCCTTCTACACAGTTTACAGATAGTGACCCCGAGGCAAACAAATATATGATCGACATGTAAAAAAATATGTACGGACCAGAAAAGCAACTGGACCACTAGATACTCCTGCAAATTTATCACAATCGGCTTCGGTTTCATCAAGCAGATCGTGGGCCTTGGAGACCGGATGGTCCATGTTTCGAGCGGGATTGAAGACGTTCGATCGTTCTGCTAGGAGAGAGCCTCAGATTGACTAACGTATTATAGCGAATATAAGGAGAGCTAATATGAGGAAGATGCAACGAGTATGCCTCCGAGTGAGAGTAATGTACCACACCACGCATACGGTGGTCCTTTTGAGTCTTTGGACATCCCATCACATCCAGAGTAGAGGGTATCGGATCATTTACTGACAGTAGAGGCTCCATACGAGCATTCATATCCATATCCGGCTCCTACATATGAGAGTTATCCTACACATCCAACTGAGTATACCATAGTGGATGGGACACCCAACCTTCTGGTTCTTCATATCCACATTACGTGATGGACACGTATGCTGACAGTGCTAGTGATGAAGGCCAACAATAATACGACGAGTATATTAATAAGTATCATCATATTTATTCGTGGAATAGGTGGGTGTGTTATGTTCAAACAACGCATGGGGTAGATTTACATGCTTTAGGTTTTGTTGATCCATTTTATCAACCACACCGACTCTCAATGTGGTAATAATTTATGTAATATGTGTTTTGAGTTTTGACAAATTAATGAGACTTCTACTTGTTATTTAATTTCCATTACTATTTATATAATAAATCTTATAATTTTTTTTTAATTTTTTCTGATAATTGTACGACTCGACACGGTCGGCACGTCTCGAGATCTGAGTTTACCGAAACTCGAAACGACACGCCACGGTAAATATTGGTTTTAGGCGAGAAACTCCACCTCCTTTTCTAATCAAATAACAATAATTGCATATCCCGTGGTAGCGATTACCCTCTACAATTTTACCGTGTTACCAACCAATGTCATTAACTGATTCGCTTAATGATAGTGCCATTTAAATAGTTTGAAAATAAAATTTAAGTAGAGAAACTAACTCTGAATTGAACAGAAACTTAAATGGAAAGGCTATGCATGAGGCTTGGTATGAATTGAACTGAAATCGTTAATGAAACTTGATATTTATAGTAGATAATTCATAATTTATATTATAAAAATAAAATTAAAAAAAAATATATGAAATGCAAGCAGGCTGGCCAGCCTAGGGCTGGCCAACCTTTAAAAAAAAAGAAGTGCCGACCGTGCCGCCCGTTTGCCTAGAGCTGGCCAACCTTTTTAGGTTGGCCAGCCTTTAAAAAAAAAGTAGTGTCGATCGTGCCGCCCCAAACGGGCAGCATGGTTGGCAGGCCGTTTCGGCCGTTCCGGTCCTCCATGTGGCTGCAGCGAGACGTCTCGATCGGCACAAGGCGTGCCGACCGAGAAGTCAAACCTTGCATTGTAGTACCTTCTTTACAAGTGAAAGTTTATTGTGTCACTCCAATTATGGAATCTTAACTAAAACGTCAACTAATGACTTAAATACAAAAACTTAGTCATTCTAGGATCAAAACCCCGAAACTAGAAACCAAATTTCTTGTTCTCAAGAAATAGAGTAAAAAAATGTACAAACCTATGATAGGGGGGATTAAGACCTTAATTTCAGATTTCTTTGCAAGACAAATGACCCATAAAATGCTGGCAAAATCAGGATACACAAGCATAGAATATACGAAAGCTATTTAATATTATTTGGACAATATGAGAAGAAACATAACAAGGAGAGAATCAAGTGATGAGATAGTGTAAACAGATAAAGTTACTAGTACAACTGATTTTGGGAATTCAAAAGCACCTAAATCTAACCGCCTGCAATAGCCATTCCAACTATTGAGGCTAGATGAATATGGGAGATGCCACTCAACGCAAGTGTTAGGAAATCCTAGTCACTTGGAGAAGCAAGAAACAAGTTGCTAGATCCAAGTATCGACCAATGGCTCATTTTGCCTGTGAGATGATGTGGTTGCAAATATTGAGGAGTGATTACTGTGAGGTATAACCAGCATATGACTATGTACTGTGTCAGTAAGGCTGCGTCATTGCCACTGACCTAGCCCTTCATGACAGGATAAAGGAGACAAAGGTCGACTATCACTCGACTCGAGATGCAGAAATGAGTTGAAAGATCGGCACTTCATAAACTTCCTCTACTATCAATCTACGTCTTTCTATAAACTATGTAACAAGCTACCCATGTTTAATATATATGCTCCAGCTTGAAGAGATATTATATAAAATCTATATCTCTTAGGGAAAAAACTATTCTAGAATATATTCTTCCTTATTTGTATTACAGACCCTCTATATATATATTGAGTAAATATATCTCATTTTTCTTCCCTTCTACTTTCAACAGTAAAATTCAACTCAATTCCAACAGTCAAGTTCAAGGTTATCAAAAGCACAAGGAGCCACAAGGTGTTTTTTTTTTTTTGGAGCCTAGACGTGAGGCATAAAAAGGGATAAGCCTGATGAAGGCAAGGCGCACTTTTCTAATTAATAAATAATAAATAACCATTCATAAATAGAAATCACACTAAGCATCATATTTCTTTGAATTTAATAGATCCACCGGAGAACATCAGGAACTGGCATAGCGGGATCACCTTAGGTGCCAAACTAAGACCTAGAGCCCCAGCACTAGAGAGGCAGGTGTCCCTTGTGCAAGATAGGCGTGGCTGGTCCGAGGCGCTCCTATGATAGCTTAGCAACTCAAATCATTAACTATTTCGACTTTTACATTTAACGAAATTCAACTTTATGTTTACAATCCCAAAAATTTGACAATACATTTACTTCGAACCTATAGTACAATAACAAAAATGACAGAACAGTTTTCACCAAATGGATTATTTATGATATAATACTTCCTTTCGTAGAACTAAGCAAGTAAGCGTAGGCCACTAACCATACTCTAATTTTTGCTGATGTTGAACTTAATCATCAGATATTACCTAGTTTGGCCTTCCCATTCAATGAAATGAAACTCTTAATTTTACAATCCCAAAAATTGACAGTTAATTTACTTCAGACCTTTTTTTTTCCCTTATAGAAATGATAGGAGTAAAAGTTCCCACCAAATAATTGATTTATGATAGATGTACTTCCTAATAATAGTAGTAAATTTGAGCACTCACCATGGTTGAATTTTCACTTCTGTAAGCTTCAATAGGTCCAGAAGCAACTGAATCCAAGATGCCATACATCTCAATATTTCCAGCAAAATTGTGTAGCATACACCTGCTTAATCAATAAAATCAATCATGGATCAGACAATTCAGCATGAATGCAAACTTATGTGTGACAAAAAGAAAACTAGATGGAAGAAATGGTAACAGATGACTTTCCAGATGTAAGGTACGCCATAAAACTGTTCAGACGCAATCCATACTGGCTTTACTTCAGCAAACAGATCTAGAACAACTAATCTGCCGAGTGGAATAGAATGCAAAAGCGCCTGCAGTTCAAATTAGCAACCAGAACCATCATAGCATCATGCTATATAACACAGATTAGTATGCAAAAGATTGACGGTACTCGTCTTTGGTGACCTTCATATCATGTTTTAGGCTGAAAGTCAAGGTGGTTCCAACTTCGAGTTGGATTTGTAGCCAAATTCAGTAAAAGATCTTAGAAAAACATTCATAGGCTAAATTTCCTGTTTGGTACTCAGAGATATATGAAAGTTCATTTTATGTACCCCGTCTTGTATATGTTCCTTGGCGCATACACCTGCAGATTATGTGACCGCGCCGTCCACTCTCCATTAACTCCTATTGACGTGAAAACAGTGGGTTTTTAACCAGTTAACATTGACATCACAAAACACCTATTTAGAAGTATTTTTTAGAAAAATGTTTAATATGAAAGTTATAGAGTTTCATGAGTTCTATAACTTTTATGTTGAAAGATTTTCCAAAATATGCTTCGAAAAATGCGTTTTGAGGCTCCGAAATATTAACGGCTTTCAAAATTGGCCTATTAACCCACTAAATTTGAAGCCTCAAAACACCTATTTCCAAGCATTTTTTGGGAAAAGTATTAAATACAAAAGTTGTAAATCTTATCCAATTCTACAACTTTCATGATAAAAGGTTTTCCAAAAAATGCATTTAAGTAGGTGTTTTGGTGTATTGAAGTGAATAGGTAAAAATTTAACCCGATAAAAATTTTGGAGCCTCATAACACCTATTTAGAAGCACGTCTTGGAATAATTTTGACCATAAAAGTTGTATATTAAAATCAAAATGTATAACTTTTATGTTGAAAATTTTTCCAAAACATGCTTTTAAGTTGGTGTTTTGGTGGCATCGATGTTAATGGTAAAAATTTAACCCATTAAAATTTGGAGCCTCACAACACTACTTTAGAAGTAATTTTGAAAAAACTTTAAACATAAGAGTTGTAAATTTCATCAAAATATACATTTATCCACAAAGTGCTTCTAAATAGGTGTTTTAGGGTGTCAATGTCACCGGATAAAAATCTATTTTGCCATGTCAGCACTAATTTTAAAGGAACTAAACGGCGTCAGTTCCTGGTATGCGCCAAGGAGGGTATGCAAAACGGAGTACAAAAATTAAATTTTCATACATCTCGGGGTACCAAAAAGGAAATTTAGCCAACATTATAATATTTAACAGTAGTTTAACCATAGTAAAACTTCTAGATGTAGGAGTCCATGTTGAGAGTCGAGATTCTCAAATTTTTATATCACCATAATGTACTCTTTGAGATATGGAATGAATATATGGTGCTTGTTAAGTATGTTCTATCAATCGACAGCTAATTAGTAAAACAGAAAGCCACGCTGCTGAAGGGAACAGATCCAATTTGTTTCATACCCCATCGACTATATTTTAGATTCCGCCATACACATTTTGTGAGGTCCATGAATTTATTTAAACTTATGTATGTGGTATTATATAGGTATGTGTATTGTATTTTATTTACTGCGTGAGTGCATACTTGAACGTGTTGGGTGTATACCGTGTGTGCGACATTGTGTGTTAGCAGATTTGTGCTAACAAGGGAAGTTTCGGTCCGAAACTTCAAACTGGTCAACTGAAAATTTGTGCTGAAACCTGTATATATAATGGTTAAGTAGTGGTTCGACTCCATTTGTCTCCCACCTTGTGTTTTAAGCTACTTGCTTGGTTAAGTAGAGTTCCCAAGCAGTTTCCTTAGTTTTGTGAGCCTTGGAACTCAATCTACTTAGATTTGGACTCACCGGATCGTTGTCTACGCATGGATATAAATTTCTTCAGGTTTCGTAGAAGTTTGACAATTAGGGCAGTAGAATTTCGTCCTGCAGGTGAGCGATTCGCGCGTGTTGCATATGATTCAAATTGCTTGAAAACAAATGTGTGATATGCTTATTATGACTCTAATATGTTGATTATGGTGGTTGAACATGTTTGGTATGTTTACTATGGAATATGTTGTTATCAATGTTATCAATTATGCTAGAATGCTAATATGTGAAGCATGTTGCATGAGTATCACGTTATTGATGATGTTGCACTTGGATAAGATTGCATGAGTATCACGTTATTGATGATGTTGCACTTGGATAAGTACTAGAGCGAAAATGCTCGGAAAATACTCTTAATAGAATGTGTTTTCTCTTATAATATGCTTATGATGTTCTATCTAAAGAATTATGTGAGCGAGTATGCTCCAGAGATACTTGTGGTAAAAGTTCCACACTTGGGTGATTTTTTTGTATTTTGTCAAAATGCGTTTTTGTTTCATAAGTGGAGATTTTGTGGTAAAAGAGCACTTTTAAAAGTTTGTGCATGTAAATAGGGCCAGGATACAGCTGTATAACCGTTTGAAATGCTCAGTAGATGTTTCATAGTTGTTTTGAATACTTGGGTTATTTCCATATTTGAATTTGTTTATGCAAGTTACTGAACTTTCGGTCGACCGATAATATCAATAAAGTTGCAGAAGCCCAGTTTCGGAATTTCGGTCGACCGATAATATGTTTTATAATAAGATTTTTAAAACCGATTTAAATGGTTTTAATTTTGAGTTTTTATAATGATAAATGACACAATTTGGCAATTCCAAAGTTCGAGAAAAATATTATTTGAGCCGGATTTTTATAAAAAAAGTTTAAAGTGAGAAGTGGTATTGGACCTTAGGTTGTTATGGATTCTTAAGTATCAATGACTGATCGATACATTTAATTCTTTAGCAAACTATGCTCGGGTTAAGTAGCAATTGTCTCCCTCACGGATGCTTGCTATGTACAGGAAAGTCTAGAGCCTCGACTCAAAGTATTTTATATTTAAAAACAATACACATATTAGGTCTTCCGCGTGCGTGTATGATTTGATGTTGTTGTGTTGGCGACTCCGGGTTGTGGGCTGTAACAATTGCTTTCAGAGAATTACGTGTCTTAATGCTTCCTTATACTAAAAGATGTTAAAATGATAATGAGAAATGTGTAAACAAGTGTTAGGATGATTGACGTGATTGTTAAACTTAAATGGTTGTGGTTGCAGGATATTCCGCCACGAGGACGACCACGTCGGAGCCTGCATCCGGAGGTACCGGAATGGCCATTGTTAGTGATGATTTGGCAAAGGACATTCAGGATGCCGTGGAGGCAGAGCACTCGATCGGCACGAGGCCCAACGGGTTTCTCCCTAAGCTCCAGAGCCAGTCCCATAGCCAGTTCCAGCTGAGACTGTACATGTGCAGTTTAAGGTCCAGGCAGAGGACCCGGAGCAAGATACGTACATGAGGTATCTATCGAGGTTTCAAAAGATGCATCATCCAATCTTTGAGGGAGGTGCAGATCCAGATCAAGCGGATAGTTAGATGATGGATATCGAGAAGATATTCGAGATTTTGAGATGTTCAGATGAGTTCCGAGTTCCGTGTTGCTTTGGCCACTTTCGCATTCGCCGGTGAGGCAGAGCACTGGGAGAGGAGTGCGAAGGGCTCAGGTGGGTCAATTTGGTGACTAGGATGTATTTTTTACCTAGTTTCACATGCAATACATTCCAAAGTCTAAAAAGAGGCAAAAGGAGGAAGAGTTTGAGAGGCTGCAACAGGAACACATTTTCCTCTGGGAGTATCATGGATTTGTGGCACTTTCGTTTTATGTTCCTTACTTGCTTTGAGACAGGTCCCGGTTGGCTCGTAAGTTCCGAAATGGTTTAAAATTGGATATCATCTGCCGGATAGTAGGTAATGAGTATCCTACAATGCATGAGATGTTGGTAAAGACTCAGAATATCGAGACTGACTTGGTTAGAGTGAGGGCAGAATGGCAGACTGGAGACCGTAAGGAAAAGGGCAAAATGTGGCAGAAGAAGAGGAAGTCCAGAGTTCTGGAGATATACGAACCACTTTGAAGTAGGAGGGTAGTCAATAGAAGGCAAGACCCGAGATTGAGTGCTTCTTATGTCATGAGAAAGGTCATCTCACGAGAGATTGCTCACGCTTCTTACGACAGCAACGGGAGACGCCGACTAGACCGTCTGGTTAGCAGCAGCAGCCACAACATTTGTCCTACCAGCAACGCCGCTCACAGATACAGCTACAGGCACAGGGGGACAACACCATAAGTCGTAGGGTCGAGTTCAGACACTGACCAGTGAGAAGGGTGGCGCGAGTTCTGCAACTATTACAAGTACATTGCCCGTGTGTAATTCTCCGGCTTTTAGTTTGATTGATTCTAGCGCCATGAATTTCTTTATTGCTTCGAGATTCGTTCTAACATGTGTGCGCAGTTTTGCACTTATAATTGTTTGTTTGAGATAGCAACCCCTGCATGTCAAGTTTTGTTATCTTGTTCTTTATTGCGTGGGTGTGATATCCGAGTTAGGGATCACATTTTTCCAACTGATTTGATTGTATTAGATCTATCAGATTTTGATGTGATCTTGGGTATAGCTTGGCTAGAAAAGATTTTGCAAAGACAAAATGCCGAACCAAAGTGGCTAAGAATGTTCTCAGAAGTTACCAGATTACCGCTCACAGTTACCAGATTCTCAGAAGTTTAATTTCATGGTGATAAAGTGGGTAAGAATGTTCCTATTTTCATTGCAGTGAAGGCATGCAGATTGTTAGAGCAGGATTGCTCATGTTATTTAGCTTATCTTCGGAATTCACAGGTTGATGGAAGACATTGGAAAAGATTCCTGTAGTTAAAGAATTTCCAGATGTCTTTTCAGAAGAGTTGCCAGGGTTACCTCCTGAACATAAGTTGGAATTTGGTATCGAGCTAGTACCAGGTACGGCTACTATTTCACGAGCTCCAAACAGGACGGCTACGACAGAGTTGGCTGAGTTGAAGAAACAGTTAGAAGATCAATTACATTAACGTTTCATTCAGCCGAGGCGTAGCCAAGGGGTGCACCTGTTTTGTTTGTTAAGAAAACAGATGGTAGCCTACGGTTGTGTATAGACTACCGGCCTCTAAACCAGATAATAGTGCAAGTATCCTTTGCCTAGTATTGATGACTTGTTCGATTAGTTGCAAGGTGCAGTCGTGTTCTGTAAGATAGATCTGATGTCTGGTTATTATCAGTTACAAGTTAGATCAGAGGATTTGCAGAAGACTGTTTTTCATACTCGTTATGGACACGGAGTTTCTAGTGATGCTATTTGGGTTGACGAATGCACCAAAGTTCATGGATATGATGAACCACATGTTTCAATCCTATTTGGATCGTTTTGTCATTGTTTTTATTGATTACATTCTGGTTTACTCTGGCAGTGAGGAGCATGTTGACCATTTGAGATTGGTATTGCAGAACCTACGCGAGAGATAGTTGTTTGCCAAATTCAATAACTGCGAGTCGATCCAGCCAAAGTCAGACGTCGTCTTACGATGGGACGGACCTAAGAATGCTATAAAGGTTCGTAATTTCTGGGTTTGGCAGGGTATTACATGCTCTTCATTGAGAACTTCGCGAGGATAGCTACGCTGACTCAGAAAGCGGTACATCTTGAGTGAAACGAAGCCTGTGGGAGGAGTTTCCAGAATTTGGGCATAAATTGACTACAACAATAGCTTAATTATCAGGGAGGGTTTGTAGTCTTCAGTGATGCTTCCTTGATTAGGTTAGGCTGTGTTTTGATGCAAAGAGGTTGAGTCATTACTTATGATTCTCGACAGCTGGAAATACACGAGGGTAATTATCCCGCGCATGATATTGAGTTAGCAGCTGTGATCTTTGCACTAAAGTTGTAGAGACTATTTATATGGCGAAGAGTTTGAGATCTATACAGATCGTGAGAGTTACGGTATGCTTTCTCACATAAAGAGTTGAATCTTCGCCAAAGACATTGGTTAAAAGAACTTGAAGGATTTCAAGTGCGGTATCTTATCATCCTGGTAAAGCAAATGTGGTAAATGATGCACGGAGTCGGAAGAGCTCGAGAAGTCGGAAGAGCTCGAGAGGTTTTGCTAGTTTGTTTTTTCTCGGATAGGATATGCTTGAGTAGTTTAATCAATTGGGCTTGCACACAGTTGAGCGTAAGCGTGGAGTACTATTTGCTACTGTTAGATTTCCTAGTTACCAAAATAATAGTTACCAAATAATAGGATTCAATTCTAGTTAGATTTTCTATTACATAGTTTCCTTATAGTTAGATTTTTTACTATTCCATGTACTTTCCTTTCTTGATCTCTTCCCTAGATCTATAAAAGAGGAAGAGATCTATCAATGAGAATACAAAGAAATTCCTTTCTACACTTTCTAACATGGTATCAAGAGCGGGTTCACAAAAACCCTAATTTCAACTTCTTCCACCCCGCCTTTTTTTTCCTACAAGTTTTTTTTTAGATTCCGGCTCCACCACCACCACCTAAGCCACCAACTTTCACCTCGTGGTACTGTTCACCAACCATAGCACTGTTCACGGTGAATGGTACTGCCGAACACTGTTCATCATGAATAGTGCCTAGATGGCGCACTAAGTTCTTTGAGCCTTATATGTGTGTGATTATGCCTAGCTACTCTTTGTACTCAAAACTATTGTGCTTCTAACTGTCTCCACGCTCTATATCTGCGTTTATATATTGTTGATCCTGTCTCTATGGCCTCATCCTCCGATCAGAAAGTGCCTGTAGGAACTACAATTAAACTCAATGGTGCAAATTACACTCTTATGGGCACACAGGCGTTTCGATTGTTTCTTGGTTCCCAAGGTAAGATGCATCACATTATATCCAATGGTCCAGATAGCAAAGATGCTACTTTCTCATCCTGGCAGAAAGATGACTACAACGTGATGACGTGGCTCCTTAATAGCATGGAACAAACTATCGCATCAAATGTTTTATTTCTTCATACTTCAAAGGAAATATGGGACTCGTTGAAGGAGATGTATGCTCATGAGACAAACATTTCCCGGATCTATGAACTATTTGAAAATTTGTTTCTTTGAAGCAGGAGAATCGTTCAATTAATGATTATTTTGCTTCTCTTAAAGGCATTTGGGATGAATTGTGCTTCTATCAACCTGTCACACCAGATTTGCAGAAACAAAAAACACAGGACATGGACTAAACGACAATTTCGTCAAATTCGAGGGCAGTTGCTAGCTGATGAAACTGTACCCTCTCTTTCCAATGCTCATGCACGTGTCCTACGTGCATCTGGGGCCACTGATGTTTCTATTGTTTCCACAGCCGAGAATTCTGCCCTTGCTGCTGTTCGTGGCCGTGGTATTAGCCGAGGACGAGGACATGATTCAGGAGGAGGACGTGGTCACACTTCTATAGGTAGGAGCTATAGCGAGTCCTCTCGTCCATTTCGACAGTGTTCCCATTGTGGGCGGACTAATCATATTTCTGAGAAGTGCTGGGACAAATTTGGTAAACCTGATTGGGCAAATCAAGCTACCTCAGATGCTGTCACTCCTACTGAGACCGACGGAGTCCTGATTTCTAAGGAGGATTACGAGAAGTACATCAAGGGCCAACTTCACATACTGCTTCCCAAGCTCCACCACAGGGTAAACGTTGTTTTTTAGGTGCTTCGGCAAGATAAAAACATGAAAATAGATTCCGGAGCACTTCGCATATGAAGTAAACGCGATCTAAATTTTTCCTCGTTTGCATCTATCAATTCTATACCACCTGTCTATATTGTTGATGTACTACTCTCATGTTTCTAAGTGTTTTTGGAATTCTTCAAACCTCCATTGCCCCTAACTCTCAAAGATGTTTCTCTATAACTTCCTATTTTCCTGTTAGTCTCCTCTCAATTAGTCAAATTACTAAGTCGTTAAATTGTTCCGTTCACTTCTACCCTTCCTATTGTGTTTTTTAAGGATCTCCTACGAGGATGAAGATTTGTGGAGGACATGAATCTGGAGGTCTCTACTCTCTGGATGATAAGTTATCACCTGCCGGAGCTAGTGTTGACATGATCACTGCATTTTCTGCATCATTATCTCCTTACCAATGGCATTGTAGGTTAAGGCATCCTTCCCTTCAAAAATTGAAACAACTAATATCTTTCAGTCAACCTGTATCTTCTTTAGAATGTGAGGCTTGTGAGCTAGGCAAGCATCATCGTACTTCTTTTAGGGCTAGAGTCAATAAACGGAGCTTAACTCCATCATTCTGATGTTTGGGGACCGTGTCGATTTCCCACTGTGTCTGGTCATCGTTATTTCATCACCTTTATCGATGATTGTACTCGCATGACTTGGTTACTTTTACTTAAAGAAAGATCTCAAGCTCTTCATGATTTCGAAATTTTTCAGAAAGAGATAAAAAATAAGTTTTCTACTAATGTTCGAGTTCTTCGTACTGATAATGCTTTGGAATTCATGAAGAAAGATTTTTCTATTTTTTGTGAATCCAATGTCATCATTCATCAAACATCTTGTGCCCATACCTCTCAACAAAATGGTGTTGCTGAAAGGAAGAATAGGCATCTTCTTGATATTGCACGAACTATGATGTTTCAAATGAATGTTCCAAAATATCTTTGGGTGACACAGTCCTTACAACATGTTTTCTTATAAACCGAATGCCATCTTTTGTACTAGGTGGAAAGATTCCTAATCGTTTACTTTTTCCAGATCAATCTCTATTTCATCTTCCACCACATATTTTTGGTTGTATGTTTTGCTCAAGTTTTAGGTTCTGGCCACGATAAACTTTCTCCTAAATCTACTAAATGTATTTTTCTAGGTTATTCCTCACTCAAAAAGGATATCGGTGTTTTGATCCAGTTTCTCGAAAAACTCAAAGTTACTGCTGATGTGACTTTTTTTGAAAATACTCCTTTTTTTCCCAAAAAATACTTCTGCTACTATTGAATCAACTAATCTACCTTTACCCCAGCCTTCCTATTCCATCGATGCACAAGATGTAACCCCTATGTCACTACTAACCCCTTGCAGGTGTACACTCGTCGTCCAAAGCAGACTCTTCCAGCTCAGCCGCCCACTGATCTTCAACCCTCGGAAGGAGAACCAACCTCAATCCAGGTATATGATCTTGATATTCCAATTGCTCTTAGAAAAGGTACTCGTACATGTACAGCTCATCCTATATCCAATTTTGTTTCCTTTGATCATCTTGGTTCTTCCTTTCGTCGATTTGCCTTGTCTTTGTCTTCGGTTTCTATTCCCAAGACTTATCAAGAAGCACTAACACATCCTGCCTGGAAGCAAGCCATGGAAGAGGAAGCAAGCCATGGAAGAGGAAATGTCTGCTCTCACTTCTCGGGGCACTTGGGAACTAGTGCCTTATCCTACTAACTGTGATGTCGTTGGGTGTTCACTGTGAAGTATCTGCCTGATGGATCCATTGATCGGTACAAGGCTCGTCTAGTTGCAAAAGGGTTTACTCAGACATATGGCGTAGACTACTTCGAGACATTCTCACCAGTTGCCCGACTGAATTCCATTCGGATTTTATTCTCTGTGGCAGTAAATAATGATTGGCCGATGTACCAGCTTGATGTGAAGAAGGCCTTCCTTTATGGTGATCTTTCTAAAATAGTTTACATGGAGCAACCACCAGGGTTTGTTGCTTAAGGGGAGAACAGAGTCTGCAAACTCAGAAAGGCAATTTATGGCCTCAAACAAAATTCACGTGCCTGGTTTGAAAAGTTTAGATAAGTTGTTACTACTATTGGATTCTATAGGAGCCATGCACATCACTCTGTTTTTATTCGTCGATGACCATTTGGTACTGTTATTTTGATTGTGTATGTTGATGATATCCTTCTCTCTGGAAGTGATAGTGCTAGTATTGAATAAACTAAACATTATCTGAGGCAGCATTTTGTAACTAAGGACATGGGACCACCTCGTTATTTTCTTGGTATAGAAGTTGCTAGAAGCAAACATGGTATTGCATTATCTCAGAGAAAGTATGCACTAGACCTCCTCAAAGAAACTGGTCTTCTGGGATCCAAAGCAGTTGATACACCAACGGAACAAAATTCCAACTTGTGGCTTTGAAGATACGTGAGGTGTTTGAGGACAAAACTAAATACAGACTCTAGTTGGTAAAGCATCTATTTGACAGAAACTAGGCGGACATTTCTTTGTTTGTGGGTATGATCACCAGTTATGGAAAACCTAAAACAATCCAGTAGGAGGCTCTTTAAGAGTTCTAAAGTATATCAAAGGAGCCCCAGGAAAAGGTCTTCTTATAGTCATCATGGCACTTAGACATTGAGGCTACTCGATGCTGACTATGCTGCTCTAAAATAGATCGGAAGTCTACATCTGGTTATTGTTCTTAAGTTTGGTGGGCAATCTTGTTACATGGCGAAGTAAAAAGCAAACGTGGTTTGCTAGATCCAGTGCTGAAGCTGAATATAGAGCTATGGCTCAAACTGTTTGTGAGATGATGTGGCTAAAATCTTTCATGACTGATTTTAGTGTTACTTATTAGAAACCTATGATGATGCAGTGTGACAATCAAGCTGCCATATTCATTGCAAGCAATCCCGTTTTTCATGAGAGGACAAAGCATATTGAAGTAGACTGTCATTTTGTGCGTGAAGCTGTTTTGAGCAAGAAAATTTGTACTTCCTACACTCGTTCAGAGGATCAAACTGCTGATATGTTCACTAAACCTCTTAGTAGTAGGTGTTTCGTGCATTTATGTAACAAGCTGGGCATGGTAGACATTTATGCTCCAGCTTGAGGGGGAGTGTTAGATTTTCTAGTTACCAAAATAATAGTTACCAAATAATAGGATTCTATTCTAGTTAGATTTCCTATTATATAGTTTCCTTATAGTTAGATTTCTTACTACTCCATATACTTTCCTTTCTTGATCTCTTCCCTTGGTCTATAAAAGAAGAAGAGATCTATCAATGAGAATACACAAAAATTCCTTTCTACACTTTCTAACAGCTACCTCCCGAGTTGAGCCAAAGTTACTTCTAAGGATCAAGGTAGCATAGCAGGACGACATTGTTTTATAGGGGTACATGACAGACTGGAGTCAAGTGAGACTTCAAAGTACAGTATAGGCCCTGATGACATTGTACATTTCAGAGGCCGGATGTGCATACCGAGTGATGATGAGCTTCGTTGATAGATTCTGACAGAAGGGCATAGTATCAATTCTCAGTTTATCCGGGAGGCACCAAAATGTATTGAAATTTGATATCACAGTTTTGATGGCCTGGTACGAAGACACACGTACGAGATTTTGTTGCAGGATGCATTGTTTTCTAGTAGATTAAGGCCGAGCACCTGAGACCTGGAGGCTATCTTCAGCCACTTGAGATACCATTCAAATGGGAAGATGTGACTTTGGACTTCTTGTAGGGATTACCAAGGACGAGTCATGGTTTTGATGCCATTTCGGTAATTGTAGATCGTTTGACAAAAATCACACCCTTTCTTCCAGTTAGAAGTACTTTACTCCTAAGCGCCTAGCTCGAGTGTTTATTACAGAGATCGTCAGAATACAAAGTGTAACCCTTGAGTGTAGTGTCCGACTCAAGACCCTCGAGTCACCTCTAGATTCTGGCGAGCTTTTCAACGGCAGATGAGTACTGATTAGAGATTCAGTACGACTTATCATCCGCAGACAGATGGTCAGTCGGAGCAGACGATACAAGCCATTGAGATATGTTACGGGCATGTGTACTAGACTTTGGCGGCAGTTGTGATAATCACCTATCTTTGATTGAATTTGCCTACAACAACAGTATCTGGATGGGACTACAATGAGGCCTTGTATGGAATGCGATGTCGCACTCCCTTGTTTTGGGATAAGATTGCTGATACAGGTTTCATGAGTATAGAAGTTGTTGATGAAACCAATCAAAAGATTAAGGTGATACGATCGAGGCTAGAGTCAACACAGTCCCATCAGGAGTCAAATGCTGATAAGCGTCGTCGCAAGCTGGAGTTTTAGGTTAGAGAGTTGGTATACCTCAAAGTGTCACCTCTGAAGGGTGTTCAGATATTTGAGTTGAAGGGCAACTTGAGCCCTAGATATATTAGTCCTTTTGAAGTTATTGAGAGGATTGAAGTGCGGCTTATAGGTTGGCTCTACCTGAGTCGTTGGACACATGTTCATGATGTGTTTTATGTGTCTACTAATCGGAAGTATATTCATCTCAGGCTACTGTTCGGGAGTCACTTCCCATCCATGAAAATCTTTAATTACAAGAACAACCAATGCAGATTCTTGATCAAAAGGAACAAAGTCTTGCGGAACAAGACCATACCCTTTAGTATAGTCCTTTGGCGTAGTCAGCGAAAGGAGGCTACGTGGGAACCAGAGGCAGATATGCACACTCGACATCCGCATTTGTTTGATTCGGAGGACTGAATCCCTTAAGTGGAGAGGGATATAAGGTCCGTGAATTTATTTATACTTATATATATGGTATTATTTAGGTATGTGTATTGTATTTTATTTATTGCGTGACTGCATGCTTGAACGTGTCGGGTGTATATATCATACGTTTAGTGGTTTATAGACACGTGTTTGCGGCAGTGTGTGTTAGCAGATTTGTGCTAACCAGAGAAATTTCGGTCGACTGATACTTCAGATTGTCGACCGAAAATTCGTGCCGAAAGCTGCATATATACAAGTAAGCGATGGTACAATTTCAGCTTTCTCCCATCCTGCATTTTTGAACTATACTTCTTGGTTCAATAGAGTTCCTAAGAAGTTTTGTTAGTGTTGGGAGCCTTGGAACTCAATTCTACTTAGATTTGGATTCACCGGATTGTTATCTATGCGTGAATATAGATTTCTTCAGTTTGACCCATTGGGCAGTAGGATTTCGTCCTGCAGGTGAGCAGTTCGCACTTGTTGCATATGACTCGAATTGCTTGTGAAACAAATGTGTTGCTTGTTTTGAGCCTTCTAGCATGTTGATTATGGGGGTTGAACATGTTTGGTATGTTTACCGTGGACTATGTATTTATCCATGCTATTGAATTATGCTAGAATGCTAATATGTGAAGCATGTTGCATGAGTAACATATTATTGATGATGTTATACTTGGATGAGTATTGAAGCGGGATTGTTCGGAAAATACTCTTAAGTAGAATGTGTTTTCTCTTAATATGCTTATGATGTTATACCCAAAAAACTATGCGAGCGAGTATGCTCTAGGATACTTGTGGTAGAATTATTGTTATGATATACAAGCCAGTACGTTTTTGATGTTGTCTACCTACATAAATATGTGAGTGGTATGCTCTATCGATACGTTGGTAGATACAATTATATGACATACGTGTTGGTATGCCTATGAGGATGATTCTACTTAAGTGAGTATGTGAGCGGAAATGCTCTAGCAATACTCTTAGTATGCGAGCGGAAATGCTCTAGCGATACTTTTAGTAGAACGGTAATAAACATTAAAAGATTAGTATAGGATTGTTGTAAGTTCGTCTAGTCCCAGGATGCCGACGAGTTTGTCGATAGGAGATGGTATGACGAGCGGGTTACAACTAGAATGCTCAATCTTAAAATATGGATGTCTCTTTCAAGACGAATGGACATAATAGACCACCCTAGGGGCCAAGTGTGTTGCTACGGAGTGCGAGACTCAAAGTTGCACTGTCTGGAGGTGTGTAGGCGTCAAGTAGCTCCTTGGGACGCTATGGGATCACCTCTGCTATAAAGGCTGGCGCAGCAGAATGTGCACTTGTGTACCATGGTCTTGGTACTAGATAAGATTATTCTAATATAAGTCGTTCTAGTACCTAAATCAAATGTGAGAGGACTAACTGCTTTGGATTAGTACCTAGTGATTTCATGCTAACTTAATCCCGAAGATCAAAAGCATAAGTGATTGAGATGGGTGATCGATTACGTAGGTGTATAGCATGTTTGCTTTTATATGTCTTGAATGACATGTTATGTTATTTTGCAATGGTGCTGTGTTATATATGTTCATTTGATGCAAGTGGTGCCAGGATAAGCAATGGTTTGGGGATATACTATCGTGCCGCTCACTAAGTTTGTTGACTCATGTCTTTTGTTTTCTTGTTTTCCATATTTCTAGGTGATCGTGGGAAGACACCAGCTGAGGGTGCCCAAATGATTAGAGAGAGGGGGCAATACTTTGAAGGTATAAATTTGGGGCTAAGTGTAGAGAAACACTTGTAACCATGTTGACATACTTAGTTGTATATAATTAAACTCTCGTAATGTAAGAAAGTATAAATGAAGCACTAACCCACATTTTTTGGGTATGTAAATGTATGAGTCCTTGCATGTGTTTATGCATATTTGGGAACTCATGTTTCAGATGTAAATGCAAAAGTTAACACTTTTGGTGATTTTTCTGTATTTTGTCGAAATACTTATTTGATGCATAAGTGATGATTTTGTGGTCAAAAAATCACTTTCGAAAGTTTGTGCATGTGCCTAGGGTAAGGATATAAGTGTATGCCTGTTTGAATGCCTAGTAGATGTGTTATGGTTGTTTGATTACTTCGGTTATTTCCATATTTGAATCTGTTTATGCAAATTACTAAACTTTCGGTCAACCGATAATATTAGTAAAGTTGCAAAAACCCAGTTTTCGGGATTTCGGCCGACTGATATTGCCAACCGATCAAACGATAATATGTTTTCTGTAATAATTATAAAACCAATTTAAATGTTTTAATTTTTGGTTTTGTGTTTTTATGATGATAAAAAACACAGTTCTAAAGTATTGGGCAATTCCAAAAGTTTGAGAAAAATATTATTTGAGCCGGATTTTTATAAAAAGTTTTTAAAGTGAGAAGTGGTATTGGACCTTATGTTGTTATGGATTCTTAAATATCAATGAGGGAGATTGATACGTTTGAATCTTTAGCAAATTATGCTCAGGTTAAATGGCAAATCGTCTCTTGCTATGTACTGGAAAGTTTAGAACTTCGGCTCAAAGTATTTTATGTTATAAAATCATACACATATTATAAGTTTTCTGCGTGCGTGTAATGTTTGATATTGTTGTGTTGCCAACCCCGAGCCGCGGGCCATCATATAATTGTCACAAAATCCTTCTTTTCCCACTTGTATATATGCAAGTTCAACCACCATTAACCTATTGAGTAGCAAACTCTTACTGAATGAGTTTACAATCTTCGACACTTTTCGGTCCCTTTTTATAATTTAAAAGTAACATATTTGTATTCTTGAGGTCCGACTCCTACGTGTTTTGCTCTCCCAACTTTTTAAAACAGGTGCTAGCTATCATCAAATCAAATGCCAACGCAAACTCAATAAAAGTTTTCCCATTCATCCTGATCTCACCAAAGCCATACCCACATGAATATTCCTAACTTTCCTTGCTGCATTTCCAAAATGTCCTATGAAAAATATTTTCGTACTGATAACGTTGAGCGTTCACCTCCCAATACCTACTTAGTTGCAATAGTTCAATTTTATCCTCCTTACATTAGCTAACAGTAAAATCTTTACTTACAACTGTATGACAACCACGAACAATTATGTTTGCATGTGACCAGGTAAAGAGTCTGATATATGCATTAAATACAAAATACTAAACATAACAAAGTGCATATGCGTATGTTTTAATACAGGTATATATTATCATGAAGTTTCGCATGCCTAACTATTTGAATGCTGTTACAAGTCTTTAAGTTAGCAAGAATCTCACCTGCATTTGTGGTGGCTTCCAGAATGGATCATCTGAGAACATCCAACCCTGTAAGGTGGTTAAGAAAAACATAAATCCCTGTTAGTTATAAAAATAATCAAGCCTGACTATAGATGAACCCTATTCTAGAAGAACTGCCCTAGATGTAAAACAAGTATGGTGAAATTCATTGAATAAGACCTATGTAATCGTCACAAATATTAAAATTACCGACTTCACTATATAGTTTTCTCTTTATCATGGCAATAGCAATCCTTAATCATGGTAGCCTTTTGTCGATACAAATAATTTATCGTTTTAGAAATTTTTCAGCAACAGGCAAATTTATTTTAAGATAAACCAGTTCACTTTGCCTACCTAAACCTCAACTTGTGTAACTGATAAGAGCGTAAAATGCAAAAAGAGGGCTGTTATGCACCTCCACCTCAATTCACGTGGATTACAAATCATCCACCTCATTATATCTTGTAAGGAGCATTTAGGATAATGTGACAAGTGCAAGTGGATGCTGATGTGAATAAGCTACATTTCACACTTTACACTCCACATCAAGGCCACGTTTTTTATAACATGCAAAGTTGCTTGAAAGAAAATGAGGTAGACATGGATGATGGTGCAGGCACTGCAGCCTACAATGCAGATGTACACAAATCGAAGTTCAATTAAGTAGATGAGAGCAGCCACTTCTGGAAGGAGTGTCACAGGCCCATAATTACTTCATATGTTAGCGAATACTAAATTTAAAGCTATTTGACAAAAATACATCAAGAAGGTATCAATGCATAACAGACAAATCATTTTGTAATAGCACGCCTAGTTCTAGTTACTAAATAAGTGACTATGACATTGATATGCCCATTTTCCATAACTAAAAGTAAAAACTCCAGATAGAAAACACCAGTTACCTGCATTAGCCAAGTAGCAGCATCATCACCATTTTGCATCCCCCTATATATAGCAGCGCCTAGTGAAGCTATATAATTTGGATCATCATTTGGTGGCGTATTCTCATCAAAAGTGTCACTGTGTATAAGGGAAACAAAATATGCGCATGAGAAAATTTAACTATAACAACAGAAATATCAGTATCATCGAGGACTAAGAGATATGGCCATTAATATAGCTTGACTAACCGTGTGCATTTCACTTTATATTTCTGTCCCTTTTACTTTATTTTTCTATTATCTTCTTATCCATGCAAGAAAAGCTTGGTGCTATGCTACATTATCACAGAGAACCGCACCTAAGCTTGTCATGCCAATCGATGATGCCTTGCGAACAGTAGAAACAAGATTCATAATCCCATTTTACTGATGGCGCAATAAGTAGCAGTCAGTCAATGCCATCCTGCCTACCTGATTGAATAATAGTTTGTCGTCCTCCCATCTTCCCTCTTCTTTCATTTCCACCCTTCATCTCCTAACACCCATCCCCACCCATGTATCCAACCAAATCACACCCATACACCTAAAGGTTGAAGAAAAAGAGGAAACTTGGAGGGAAGCATACTAGTGCTGCTGTTTGATTTTCAAAGGAGATGTCAGGGGGTAGGAGGGAGATCCTAGTTAGGTTCCATGAGAGTAAGACGACTAACTTCTGCAGTTCTCATTTATCCAGGAGTGAAATACAACAAGATCTTGCAATGCTGAATCTTTTAATGGCATTTTTATTTCTTCTTTTGTCTTTTACTTTTCTTTTTTTTTTTACTTTTTTTTTTGTTTAAAGGGAATAGAAACTCCAACTTATTGAGCCACATAGCATTGTCATACCATTTGTACATAACTTTGCGTACAAAGACGATATTCTTACATTGCGCATACAAGCCATAAACTTTCAGTGAACCAAAAAAGCCAGTAGCTAATTAACAACCATCAAGTTTACCACTTGCAGCACTTTACCGGCTTGGATTCCCATCATGTACGGTGTCGCAATATGCACAACCTAAATGTACTAATTAAACATACGAATTCGCATATCAGTATAAGAAGTCACAAGTCACAACTACTTGAATTTGCAAAGTATTGACAGTTGATACACACCAATCGCCAGTAATTTCCAACATTCTACTAATTTAAATTTTTCAAATCATATGAACTAGGTTGACCAACAGTTATCGAATCAAATATGTAAGACAAAGGCAGTGGACAAGAATGAGGCAACGATACCAGTTGTATATGTGACTTGTTCTTCCGTACTCTGCACCCAAAAAGATCCAACAATTAACAGCGCAGCACTCAACAACCTTAACAGCAAAACAGTAAATAAAAAAGCAAACAATATCCGCACTAACTTATTGAGTGTTCAAGTATAATAGCAATTGCATAGCTATTCTCAATAGTTATATAAGGCAAAATTGGCGTTTGGTCCCCCCCCCCAACCTAATAGGTTCTTAGCGAAATCTGTCCCCCTCTTCCTTTTTAAGCGATTCGCGCCCCTTTGCGATGTGAAATGACCAAATTGCCCCCGTTCTCTAACCGTTGTTTTAAGGCGGTATTCTAAATACCCCTGATTTCACGCGTAAAACGAGATAAACCCACTCACTCTCTCTCCTTAGCTCTCTCTCTCTAACTCTTTGTCTCAAAATCGATTCCATTGCCGCCGCCGCATAGTCGCTGCTCTATTTTGCGTCGCTCAACGCCGCCGGAAATGGCTCCAGCTATCCCAGTAAAAACGAGATGTTTCCCCCAAAACCTTTTCGAGAACTTTACAACGGATGACGAGAAACAAAGCTTAGGGCTGAAGAAATGCCATCTACCGATCGCTGAGCGGACCCCTTTTCTCCATTTTCAGCAGCTACCACCCATTGGAGGCGATCGTCCGAGACTAAGCGAAATCTGCATGCGTTGGGTGGAGGGGTCGACGTTCGTCCTCGCCGGCGCTAGGTTAGAATTTACACCGGTAGACGTCGCTATTCTTCTTGGATTGCCCAATAGTGGTCTAGTGATCTCGATGGAGCAGGATTAGGCAAATACAAGCGACATCCCCATCGCAAAAAGCCTCTTCAAAGGCCGCAACCCGAGAAATGACAAAATTTCAAACAAGATGCGGATAATCATGAATAATGTGAAAAGAACGGAACAGTAAGTTAAATTATTGGTAATGTACATATTATCTGCGTTTCTTTTCAACGAGCCTGGACAAAGAGTTCCGGCCAATTTATTGAGGTTGGTGGATGACCTAGACCGCCTTAAAGAATGCGCAATACACAGTCATACGATCGAAGGAGTGCAGCTTCCGCGGAGTACATGGCTACCTCAAAAGATGTCCTATGTTGCTGACGGTTAGTAACATCTTTTTGCCAAATTTACATTTGATTTAATTTAATGGATGGTGTTCGCAGGTGTCAGTAGTTATTCGCGGGCGTTTGTGCAAGTGTTCCCAGGTGTTCGCGGGTGTTCCCAGCTGCTAGCGGGTGTTCGTGGTGTTCGCATCTGTTTGCAGTTCGATATTGCGAACTGCGAGCAGCTACGAACACCCGCGAGCAGCTGCGAACACCCGCGAACACCTGGGAACACCTGCGCGAAGACCCGCGAACACTGGTGCTTACCAACGAACAACTGAGAACACCTGTAAAACACTTGTTCATAGTTGTTCGCAGTTGTTCGCAGGTGTTCTCCTATGTTCACAGGTGATCGCAGCTATTCGCGGTTGTTCGCAGGTGTTCGCAATTTTTCGCGGTTGTTCGCATGTGATCTCGGGTGTTCGCGGTTATTACTGCGAAGCACATACGAACACCACATAATTCATGTCTTTATCTTTGTAAACATGTTTTAACAGCACATTATTTTTTCTTAGGCTTGGTTTTACGAAAAGTTGCTATCCATGACTCCTACAAGGCAGAATGCTTCTCCTCGTCTCTATAAATGGAGTGGAGTACGAGATACAACTGCTAAGAATGCTGAAAAAGAATTTAAGCTTCTTTCCATCCATTCATTTCCCACTGACATTGTTTTGAGCGAAGAAGAGCGAAGGCTGGTACCTGGAACTCTTGCTGGGAAAGTAGATATTGATGTTCCTCTTCTCAAGGAAACGGAAAAAAAAGTCGAAGTTGAGGAGAAAAGGCAATCAGAAGAATCCCAACCGAGGGATCATGCTGGGTCTGGTGAAGAGTCTCCAGAAAAGCCACCTCCGCGTCAAAGAAAGGAATCCGAGCATGGCAGATTCTCTGATCAAACTATCATGATAGCAAAATTGTTACTACAAGTTGCATATCTCGAAAAATCTGTAGATGAGGTGAAAACTGAGGTTGTAAATGTGAAGACGGAGCTCGAAAAAATTAGGACGCTACTGCAGAAAGTAGTTGAAGGAAATCTTGTTCAACCTCCAAACAGAGCGAAAACAAGGGATCTATAGACATGAAGGAATTTACAATGGAGAATATGACTATTGTGGTACTATATATGATGCACGACATGTTTATTATGATCCTACAATTGGTCATGATGATCAGCAGTATAGGCCACTACATATCCAACATTCTTCTTATTACCAGCAGCCTTACTCATCAGTTTATACTCAACAGCTGATACAGGAGAGTCACTACTCACCCTCGTCACAACACTAGCTACGATTCTCCTCCTTCATCACATACGTTGCAACCACAACTACCGCCACATTACTAACATCCGCTAGCACATGAAGTTAGTGAAGCGGTACGATCTCTGGCTATGGAACTATTGGACGAAGTGAAAAAGATGCAGAACTTATTCCGCATTCATGACCTTCGAATTCTTCGGCAAGATGGCCAGTGGCACACTATTGGATGGCCTATAAAAAACGCAACGGTGATATTAAATTTGAGTCAGAACAACTTATTAACATATTTGTTGATGGTCTAGATAGCGCTATTAACCGAGAGATAAAGAGAGCAAGCAACCACTGTAGTTTACTTCTTTTTACTTACCGATTGGTGTTGTTCTTTGAGTTGTGCCATAGTGGATACTATGATGAACCAATCAAGGATATGGAAGCAGACTTTTTCTCAGTTACTGGACCAATGCTTCATTGGCTCTATGTCATCATGAAGATTTCCAGCCCTTACTTTTACAGGTCTGACACACTGCAAGTTCAATCGACTTAGTTATTTTGGTGGTTTGGACGATATCAATTCTTTGAGCAATTTACTGCTGCAAGGTTGCTTTCCAAGGAGGGTGGAATGTTATGTAAGGGATCGAAGGGGTCCAACCCATCAGAGGATACGGATCTGAGATTGAGTCAGAGATTAGGGCTTCCTGCATAATTATATTAGGAGTTTTATTTGAAGAGTATTTAGCAGAATACTTGTATTAGGAAGATATGATTTAGAGGAGGATATTTAGGAGTTATTTTAGGAGGATTTTTAGGAGTTATTAAGGAGGATTTTTAGGAGAAGAATTTGGTAGGATCTGGAGCGCTAGCCTCTATAAATACTCGATGTATTCCTTACTTTTCATTATGGAAGAAATATAGTAATTTTAGTTACAATAGTTTGTAGTTGTTGTTTGTAGAGCCGCCACCGAGCCGCCGGTGTCTTATCTTTCGCCGTATCCGGGCCGCCAACGTGAGCGAATCCGAGTCGGTTCATAACAATATCCCTCCTATATCTTCTCCGAAAGCTCCAGAAGCAGAATCAGCTAAGGTGATCATGGGGGAGAAAGAATAGAAGGAAAAAGAAACATTATCCCTCCTCCACCTTCCCTAAAGGCGTTAGTAGCAGAATCACTATCAACTTATGATGTTCTCCCTCCTTTGACCACCAGTATGGTTGTTGCTGCAGCAGCAAATGAAGATATTATGAATATTGTGGAAGGCATCAGTACAGAGGTGACGAAGGAAATATCGGAGGAGGAAATTTTGGTTAAAAATAATTAGAAGAATGAAAAATTCGAAAAAGAGTTGATGATGTGATTGACGAGAGCAAACATGTTTTAGCGTACACAAAACCAACGGAGGAAGAACACCGTATTGTCGAACAAGTCAAACGGGTACGTTAAATTTGCAGCCATTCGCACATCATGTAGGTGTTCGCAGGTGTTCGTTGTTGCTCACATTTGTCCGTAACTGCGTCCTGCGAACACCCGCGAACACCCATATTTTCTTTTTAGTTTGTGAAATGTTCTATTCTGATGGTTGTTCCTTTTTTTTTTCTGCAAGGCTCATGTTGCTATGGGTATGTTAGAGGAATACGAGATCGAGGCCGTAGATAGCTTGCTAAAGCTGCCACTCGATAAGTTGTAATATTTACGAAATAAGGTTTTTATCACATTCAAGTTTTATGAACGTCACGTATTCATCGTCTTTGTATCATTCTGTTCAGTTGTAGGTCCAATCTGGGCCGCTGAGCAAACATCAGTGGTAGTCATAGAGTTGTACATAGTACTATACGACTCTACCTATATTGGTGACAAAATAATATACGCCTATACTTTTTTCTAAAGAAACGCCAATTTGAGTATCTTGAAATTTTTCTCAAATGTACATTTTGCACCTCCCTTTTCGAAGTATTATCTCTCAAACCTTGGAATTTTTAGATTGTTTGTGTGAATCTGTATTTCTAATGTTTTTGTGTTCTTTCAACTTTTTATTACAGACGGCAACACACTTTGGCGCAGATAATGTTATTGTGATCGCAGAGCTTCAGAAAATTCGTGAGTTTGCCCAAAAGTAGATATAGTCCTCCCTATTTGTACAAATGCACACCGGTATTTAATATGTATAGATATGCATGAAGAAAAGTTTCTCCGCTACAATTCCCTGTCAATAACATCGGCCAGGAGGAAAGCTTTTCTCAGGTTAACTAATCTATTAAAAAAGATACTACCCGACATTTTCCCATTCAATAAGCATGACTGGACGATCGCCGAAATGAAAAATATACCTCAACAGGAGGCGTAAGCTCAACAGCTTAGTTTCTTCTTTTTACTACTTTTTGAAGCATTCTAACGCTAACATTTTGCCTTCTAATTTTTTTGCAGGACGGATTGTGGAATAATTATTTTTATGTACATGGATTACCCACAATCCAACCGTCAATTGAAATGGGATCCAATTGAGGCGAAAAGATATCGCGGAAAGGTAGCAACAAAATTGTTACTAGACAAAAACAGCAGATTAGACGCTCTATCAAAGCAATAGTGCCTAAACTCTTTTAATTTGTCTATTTGTATAAATGATCAATTCAATTCAATCATGTAGAAAATTCAACACAAACGTATTGTATTTTTTATAATAACACAGTTCTTATTTTGATTATCACTATTTATTATAGTATTTCCATGTGTTAGCATGTGTTCGCAGGTGTTCGCGGGTGTTCACGGTTGTTCACGGTTGTTGGCGGGTGTTCGCCGGTGTTCCCGGGTGTTCGCAGGTGTCCCTGGTGTTCGTAGCTGTTCGCAGAACACAGCTGCGAACACCAGCGAACAATCGCAAACACCCGCGAACAACCGCGTACACCCACGAACAGATGCGGACAGAACACCCGCGAACACCTTACGACCCCCATACAAACACCTGCGAACACCTTACTAACACAGTTTGAATTTGTACTACAAATGCCGACAAACCATGGTTTGACGTCTCGTTCGGCACGCGTCGTGCCGACCGAGACATCTCGGTGCTGCCACTTGGTGGCACCGGAACGGCCGAAACGGCCGTTTTTCGGCCGTTTCGGTCGGTACGGTCGGCACATTTCATTTTTTTTTCTTTTCTTTTTTTTTTTTAGTAATTAGCATCATCATATTTATTTATGAAATATGTGGGTATATTAATTTCAAACAACGCACGGGGTAGATTTACATGATTTAGATTTTGTCGATATCAACCACACCAACACTCAATGTGGTAATAATTTATAATATGTGCTTTAAATTTTAACAAATGAATAAAACTTCTTGTTATTTAATTTTTATTACTATTTATATAATAAATTTTATATATTTTTTTTTATATAATTGTACGATTCGGCACAGTCGGCACGGCATGGTCGGCACGTCTCAAGATCTGAGTTTACAGAAACTCGAAACGGCACGGCAGGGTAAACCTTGCGACAAACAATCATTTCATCATTCTCATAATTTCAAAATGCATTTTACAACTTCCAAAATGAAAATACATCTATCAAAGTTACATATACGAATTTAATGTCCAATAGTTGGTACCGTAGGATATCTGCAAGTATGCTTGTTGTGACCTAACTTATGGCATCTAGCACACTTTGTGTTTCAATTTATCCGAGTCCGTTGACTCTATTCTTGCCTTTCTCCTTCTCCCGGCTTGAAGAATTGCAGCAGGTGGCATTACAGGTTCATCTGTTTCATCTCGTATCCAGTGTTCACTTTCTCTCATTGGTCATATAACGCCATCGCAAGCGGAACGGTAATTGGAGGTCTTAAAAAATACATCATAATATTCGTATGGATTTAACTGTGCCGACGAAATAGCAACAAGGGAATAACGACAAGGCAGTCCGATGACATCCTAGTCCCTGCATGAGCAAGTTCAGTCACGTTGCAACTATATTCATCCTCAACTTGAAATTCTACATCAAAAGCGCTCTGTACGGCAAAAAAGATCGATCGTTTAAGATTTTTCACGAATATGTTTTGCTTTCTTAGAGTTAGTTCTGTATTCCAAATTGATAAAGCTATTTTGTGCTTATAGAGATACTCTGAATATTTTTTCCTTGTTGCTTCGACAAGTTTGCATATTGGCAGACTGCGGCATTTCTTTATTACGGAGTTCATGCTCTCGGCGTAGGTGGTGCTTAACATCACAATCAATTAGGAAACAATAGAAACGAAGGAGTTCGCAGGTGTTCGCGGGTGTTAGCAGGTGTTCGCGGGTGTTCACATGTGTTCGCAGGTATTCGCGGCTGTTTACGGTTATTCGGTGGTGTTCACCAGTGTTCGCAGGTGTTCGCAGTTGTTTGCAGTTGTTCGCAGTTGTTCTCTTATTCGTCTACTAACACCTGCAAACACCGCGAACACCAATAAACACCTTCGAACACATGCGAACACCTTCTAATACTTGTAAAAATTGGACCTAACAATAAATAAGTAATAACATTGAAACACAAAAAACATATTCTTACCTTTTGCTAGGGAAGTAAGCATTTGCCCATTTTTTTTTTAAGAATTTCACTAATGAACTTATAGGACTCATCGTACTCATGTAAAATCTTGCACATCACTTGCTGGAAATGCCCCTCTGTTCGAGCTCTTGTAGCAAGCCAAAAATAATTTAGCGGCTATTATGTCCTTAGTTTTTCCAACAAGATTTTTTGACAAATGAACCATGCAGTAAGAATATGGCATTCTAGAAAAACCTCTTCAACATCGCCATCCTTAGATACTAGTCCCCACATCCTATCTGTAATAGTCACAGGTGCCTGGGCTACCACTTCCATGTGTCCTTTTCAATTTCAACAACAGCGAATGCAAGAGGAAGTAAATGGTTGTTACCGTCTACCACTGTTCCATCATCAAGCAACCAGGGTAGTTACCCCAAAGATGACAACCATCGGCACCGATAACTGGCGGAATATGCTGCCGGAATGTTCTTTTGCATGCTCCAAAAGACCAATAGAACCTATGAAAGCGTTGTCCTATGCATTTCAAAGCAACGTCGTTGTCAATATCCAGCAATCTTATTTCCCTTATTAGTGGTCTTAAGTCGTTAAACGGACCTTCGAAGTTGCCAGGAATGAGTTCAAGTGCCCTTTCTTTCCCTTCTATGCTAACCAATACGAGCACTCGTATCATACTTACTTCGAATATCTGTCATAAACATTTTTAGCGTGTAATCTTTACTTTCACGCAATTGATCAACAATTTTCGCTGCAGAGGCTCTAAACACGTATTATCCTTATATGCAAACAAAATATTGTTTCCCCAGGTGTTCGCAGGTGTTTACAGGTGTTCGCAGGTGTTTACAGGCGTTCGCAGGTTTCACGCCCGTTCGCAAATGTTCGTGATGCAACCTACGAATGCCATTGAACACCTGCGAGCACCCGCGAGCACCTCCGAACACCTGTATTTTGATATTTAAATTATAGAAAAAAAATGTTGGCTTAATATTTACTTACAAGCTATGAACTTGCTGTATACGCTTGCGTTTACGTTCCATAAGTGGTCCGATGTATGTTTATCAACAAGAATTCTCACTATGAACTCCTGTGTTCCTCTAACTTTTCTTCCTGCGCATCTCCAGTTGCATTCGTCGTTGCGGCATTTGACTACGATTTTTCCGGCTCTTAGTTTTCACAGGTTTAGTTTCAAAATGCTCTCTGAGTGCATGCACTTGAATGAATTGCTTGAATTTGTCCCGACTACTGGACAAAACGGTTGTCCAATCGTCAAAGATGGCAGATCGTCGTCTTCTTCGTCTTCCAGAGGAGGAACACCACCTCTGAATGTTGAATTGAGGGTATAGGTGTCCAGCTCGCTTGCATTTCCATGATCGTCGGTGTCGTTTTGAAGGTTATCTCAGATTTCACTAGTGTTTTCTCTCCAAAACGCATCAAACGCCATATACAATCTATTATCAGAATCATCTTCTTCGACTTCATGTTGTATCTCCCGTTGCGCCATTTCTTCGCCATCAGTGTCTTCGTCAGAACGCACGTCAGTCGCCTGCGTAGGCTCTGGGTAGTTCTCGGAGTCGAAATCGTCGTCTTCTAATAATCTACAGGATGGTATAGAGATGCAACAGGATGGAGTTTGACTGATTGTTGGATTAGGAGTGAACTGAGAGATGTTATCCGTCGACATTTTCGAATCTTTACTAGCAGAGGGAGGAAGAAGACGCGCGAGATTGGTAATGGCGACGACAAATAAGCGCGGACTGGACTTAAACACGGTAGAAACGGCGGGAAAGATGCGCGAGAAGACGGTCGACGTGACGGTAATGCGACAGTAAACAGTAAACGATTTTAGAGAATGCGGGATAAAAAGAAGTGGGGGACAATTTGGTCATTTCATATCGCAAAGGGGCGCGATTCGTTTAAAGGAAGAGGGGAGTGCTGTTCACTAAAAAACCTATTAAGGGAGGACACCAAACGCTAATTTTGCCTTATAATTTTTATCCGCAACTGTCCTAACAGGACTTTTTTCTCCCAAATAAATAAACAGAACTATCAAACAGGAAACATTGTCTATACTATATAGTGATAATACGCAAACAAAAAGAAAAATAAATATGACCACCATTTATAAAATAGACTTGGCAACAAAAATTGTCTTACAAGAAATTAGCAAGCACAATTTCATATTTGATACAACAATCTCAGTTATCCATAAACCTTAACAAATACTCTTACTGCAAGAAAAACCATCAGTGTGCAATCTCATATAGAAGGCAAGGGTTCTTTAATTCGTATTATAAAAAATAGGATTATTAACATCTTATCCACATATTTGGAAAAATCTACACTCTCCAATAACAAAGAATTAGTGGTATATTATATTACCTTTAATTTGCTGCTCAATGAATGCTTTTCCAATTTCTAAGAACAAGGGATCCTTTGCATCCAAAAGATATGTACAACACCACCGTGGATTGCTATTAACAGTGAACCTACAGGACAAGGAAGAAAGAATATTGACAGTTATAACTAAGTACTAGACAGAGACATAAAGTACACATTTCATTCATAAGTGGCCCATAAGGTGGATCAAGTCCTTTTGTGAGACAAAAGGCACAATCAACATCAAGTCCTTGAGATGCATTTAGGTTTAATTGCCTTCCTAAAGGAGGAGGATTCTTTATTAATAGACTAATAGTTATCCAACCAAAGAGCAAATCAGAGACCTCATTGCACTTTTCTACCAACTTCAAGACCAAAGTGCTGGTTGAATGCATGCTTTACCAACATGAGTTAAAAACATAGACCTGATGGATTAATTATGTTTATTAGTCACCATCACCAACTGAGAAAAGCACATGAATAACTTTAAATGCCACGAAAATAAACTACCGCAAATCTTACTACTTGTCTGCTCAAGACTTAAGAATGCAGACTATACATGTGAAAGACAATAATTATACATGTGAAAATGCGCACCATATCTGTTTCCAGGTAGTCTAAAAGAATTATCCAAAGGACACAATCAGCACGTAAATTTGCAGGCTAGCAAAGATACCATTCTATGATCACCCAAAGATTTGATAAGTTTTAAATATTTCAGAGATACTAATTGTCAACCAAGGTGCATTGAGAAAAGATGTTTCATCCAGATGATCTAATTTCTCAGATCAAATAAGAATGGATGAACATGTCACAACAATAATTTAAATCAATCTAAGTATATATTCCAGGAACCAGCAGAACTGACCAATTTCCAAGCTGTGTAATTTTAGCAGAAGGGAACTTGGATTTTAATGCCGAAGGAACATTTCCAGAAAAGGCAGGAAGAACTGCAAGAAAGTAAGACATAACACTAAATATACCCTCTCAATACGTACACTTGAAAAAGAAATTTTGAAAAACTTGTGATGAGTGCCTAAACAACAGAGCTATCACAGCATCTGTTAACTAATACATGAAGATCCCGAGGTCAACGCTCATAAATTCTAACAGAACTTCCGAGCATTAGATAGAATTTTGGTAAAAAGTGAAAACAAGACTTCCGTACATATAAAATATTGCGATTTCATCAGCATCATTTCTACCGGTTCCCTATTTAAATGCTATCATTGTAACCCTGTTGAGCGGTGTCAACACAAGCTATGTCGCCTGTCCTCTTCCATTCTTGAAGCTGCAAACTAGCCTTATATATCGTGTAGCAAAATGAGCATCATCTCTCCTTCCTCCAATGCATTCTACCTCCTCCAAAGAAGGTGACAGCGCTACTGCAACTGCCACGTTGGATCCTTCCCTCTTTCCTCACCATTGCTTGCCAATGTCAAGCAACGCATTTTAGACTACAAGATGGTTAGTTCTTTGGTGACCTTGACTTGAAGGTAATACTTGGATAGTTGATTTGACTTTGAGGCAAGTACGCAATATGTAATACCAATGAGCTTGCACATGCAATTCCTTCCATCACTAATAATGTATGCATCTTTTTAGTCTTTCCCTTTGATAAAACCTTTTGTATTGCATTTATACTTATCACATTGCATATTGGATACATCATCATGAGTTGCGATGATTGGAGCGTAGCTGTTACCTTAAGGTTAATATCACCGCATACCCCTACGTATTGGCCATTGTTACACAACTCTGCATCTAAAGTCTATCATGGACCTGATCTAATCTTCCCATGCCACCTTTGGTCTTCTCTTTATTTGAAATGGACTTAGCGTCACCTGCAGGGGGATGTGACCCTCGAGCAGATAAAATTTCATATATGTCCCTTCCTGACCTCCCTATTCTTATTAAAAAAAATTGACAAAGGGATGGATACATCTGACTTTGGTTTTTCCTTGTCCATCCATTCGTATCATTTTTATAGAAAAAAGGGGCATTTATCTCATTTGCACATGCAGGGTGGTTACATGACCCTCACATACCTCTAATTTTACCTCAAAGAAACGAAAAAACTGAAAAGGGTGTAAAGTTAGGAGGTCAAATGCAAGGTCCTTTATGATTGCTTTTTCAAAAATAGGGGTTTATTTGTTAAAAGGACCAAAAAGAAGTACTAACCCGTTACTTCAACATGTAGTAGTTGACCAGTGCAAATGTTCACGAGAAGTTGATATAATATGAATTCTCACTATTTTTACTGCATCTTAAGGTTAAATCTTAGCATCACCTTCGCATATTTCATCGTTTAGATACATAATGACGCCATACTATTTGACCCTATTGTGTACTAGAATCTTTTGATAATGTTTATCGAGTGATCTAGATAACTTAGAGATGATTATGAAGACAAGAAA
>MJHO01000202.1:20085-142585 GCA_002076135.1 Xerophyta viscosa | reverse complement strand
CTAACCACAAAAAATAACAAAAAAGGTCAGTAATCTCCATATTGGAAGAAGAGGTACGAAGCATTCTAGCAAGTGGTGTGCTTGTATATATATGGTAACAAACTAAGATATATCATATCATACATCATTTCTTCAGCAAACTATAGACGGAACTAAACTGCAAGACTCTCCATTGCATCAGAAATTAATAGTATGTTAATGAAATAAAAATATCTTACAACTGGAAGAAACAGCATTCTGATAGTAATTCCATGGAACAGGCCTTTGGACCAAAACACCAGCTGAAGATACACGGGGAAGAGATCCTGGAGTAGGTACGGTGGACACTTGTATGCCACCTGTCTTTTCCCATGATATGTGTGCTAAGCACCAGTTTTTCAAATACCAATGGAGACCAGCTGAAAGTTCAACCCCACTTATTCCTCTGATTCTACTCAAAACAAGAAAAATGGTCATCATTGATTGGTGGTATATACAACAAATACGAAGTGAACTAGCATAGTGGAACTGACAAACTAATCCCTTAAGTAGAATAGGAAAAATAGTATACTCCCATAACAGACAAACCAAGATAAAACTGAAAGGAGATTCTGCAAGTGATCAGTAGACAATAATCAAATGATAAAAGAAAGCGAAGTGTCATAACCCAAGTCAACCCTACCTAATTTCTGGGAATCCTCTTTTACCAGTTTCTGGGTGGTTTTCAATAACGAAGCATGCGCTGCCACCACAAAATTCCTACAAAAGTGAAAGATAAAATCTCTGTAGCAGCTGTAAACTTCTAAATACATCTATTATTTAAGCAGGAATGAAGTAAATAAAAGATGTATATGTGCCTTTGTAGATCTTCTCGCATTTATAGAAGGTGCTCAGACTGTGCACATAAAAGGTCACAAATATAGTTTCACTGTTACTTGTCCAAGTGATGCGTATTCGTTTTTCTCTTCAGGTACAAGATTCATGAAAGCATCAAAACATTTTAGATCTAAAACACAATGATGCACTTAAATTAGGTGGAAACCTAAGAATCCGAAAATATTTTATTTATAGACCTTTATAAATATTTCGCGATCATCAACAAGCATGCCATAGGAGCTTCAAGAAGATCATGGCGCACCTGAACTTTCACACTCTAGGCTGTTCTAAGCTTTCTACGAAACAAAGGGGAAAAACTTTTATCCATGTGGATTCAAACTTCGTAGTATTCTTGATGCTTGTATATGTTCTAACAAAGTGGTTATAACCGTAGTCTTTTGACACAAACACAGTTCTAAATCATTTAATTATTGGAACCAAACACATATATCAACTAAAACTAGTCATATAAACCATTATATATATATATATATATATATATATATATAATAAAAATCGACTTAATTTACTTCACCAGCCTGCCTTAATTGTCAGCTGTACTCTGTAAACTCTCCAAAATTATATCTCTACCCTCTTAGTCCATCTTTAACTACCTAACATTTATCAAAATTATCTTCATGGCTGTGTAGGTAGATTCAATGGACTGTTGTTGCTGTATCCTACCAGGCGAATAGAGTTTCATCATAATAAAACTCAACATGCTAATTAAGAAAATAAGTAAATCTTGAGATTTCTTACCATGGAGAACAATAAATTCAAGATCACTATGACATAGTAGGTTTCAACTTTCAGCCAAGAATATGAAACGTACCTTGGAGATGATCTGGAAGTGAAAACTATCGGAGTGTGAGGGAAGAATGCGGAGAAGAAGGCGGCGGACAGCAGCTTCTTGAACTTGCGGCGGCGGGCGCTCCTGCTCATGGAGTTGGAGGAGACGAGAAAGGTGCGACGATTCCACGATCGATGGCTCTGCAGCGCACAGAGACCAAGAGAAGAGCAGAATGAGGATAAATGGAAGATTGAAAGCCATCAGCCAGCATCGACGGAGGTTGAATTGTGAAGAGAGAAGCACATATATAAATGGAGAGTGGGCAGTGAAGTGGAGTGTGGAAGATTTTTACTGTTCTTCGGCAATGGCAGGCTATGACTGGAAGATGACAAAAATCTCTTACCAAAAGAAAAGAAAACAGAAAATAGAACAAGTCGAAGCTGGTTGACGCTGCCGGCCGGTACTGTCGCCTTTCTAAAAGCAAAAGAATAAGAGGAATATTTATATACTTTCGCTATTCGCCACGTATTATTATTTATAATATATTATTATATTATTACTTAAATGATCATAAATGTCATATAAAAAAATGGCAGTGTTGAGGAATGAATGAGAGGTTTTTAGATTCATGTGATTTGTTGTTTTGTGGCTGTTCACTTTTCACATCGTTGATTGCAATTCAAACGTAGTAACTAGGGATTTTTTCATATCAGCCCCACTATTTTTATCTCGGCTGAATCGACTTCTAAAAACGTATTTTTAGGGACTGGTTCGGCCGAACTTAGAAAGGGGGGCTGATATGAGATTATCAGTAGTAACTAAGAGTCAAATCAAGTGACTGAAGTAGTTTAATATTTGAGAGACTTTGAGATAGTTCTTTTTTTTGGAGCATTCGAGTCTACTTTCTTACGAACCAGTTTCATTTTATTTGAAGTTCGCTACGATAAGTTATGTTAAAAGTATCGAGATACTGTCAAGCTGTTTTAGCATTTGCAGGCGTCGTAGTATTATTGGCATAACATTTCGTATAGAGCTCCAAATGAGATGAAACTAATTCCATATAATTGATGTTTGAGTCCTTGTTCTAATGAGACTTGTTTCATCTCATTTGGAGCTTTCTACAAAAAGTTATGGCTAAAATACCGAGACCTTGCGAACAAAAACCTCCGCGAATACCTGCAAACACTTGCAAACAACTACGAACACTTGTGAACACCTGCAAACACCTATATTCTTATACTTGTTGGAAAGAACTTTAAGTTCTCTTTTATATGAGACTAATTTCGTCTTGTTTGGAAATCTCTACAAGAAGTTATGCCAGTAATATGACAACGGTATCAAACACTATAACAGCTTGACAGCGTTTCGGTATTTTTAACATAACTTCTTTTTTTTTTGATAGCTCCAAAAGAGATGAAATTAGTCCCATATAAAAAATAACTCAAAACATTTTCCAACGAGTATAAGAATGTAGGTGTTCGTAAGTATTCGCAGGTGTTCGAAAGTGTTCACAGGTGTTCGCAGGTGTTCGCAAGGTCTTGGTATTGTAGTTATAATTTTTTTGTAGAGAGCGCCAAATGAAATGAAATAAGTCCTATTAGAAGGAAGACTAAAATCACAATCATATGGAATTAGCTTTATTTCATTTGGAGCTTCCTACAAAAAATTATGACTAAAATACTGAGACCATGCGATACGCTCGCGAACACCTGCGAACACTTGCGAACATCTGTGACCTCAAACTTGCTGTTAGTGTATATTCAAATGTTAAATTTCGATAAAAAATGTTTATTTTGTTTTATATAATTTTTTTTTTTAATTGTAGTATTATCTTACAATATACATATCATTCATAAAATAGAAGGTAGTGCAATAAAAAACGTCCTACCTATTAATTAATTAAGTAACTTCTTGTGTAGTTACAACTTTTAAAGAGCTGCATCCTCTTGATAGTAAGTAAAGATGATTTTTTATTTTATTCAACATGACAGATATTTTTAATTATTTTCAAATTTATTTATTACAAAAGTATTAAACTCTATGTTCTAAAAAAAAAATTTATACTCATAAATGCTTTTTTGTATTTAAAATAAAGAAAGACTTTTGCTATTTTAAATTTACGTATAGAAAACTAAATCTCAGTCTATATTCTAAAACCAATTTAAGTATAGAATTTGTTAATTCATTACCTTCAAATATGTTAAGACTTTGTAATTAGTTCCATGCTTACCACTGCTTAAACTCTAGTTTATATTATTATTATCACAAAAAAAAAAAAAAAAAAAAAAAAAAACACAATTTATAGCCATAAGTGTGGGGGTTTGTATATTATTCCGAACAGAAAAAAAATTGTACCCCAAACGATCAATTCACTCCGGCCCGGCTTTCCGTCTGGCCCAATGCATAAAACCCTGGATTGGACAGAAAGACGCTCCTTTACTCTTTTTTTTTATTGATTAGTATTATTTATCTATTTAAAATATGGCAATCTTGAAATGATGATTTATAAGTTAGAATACGTTGAAATATCAACAAGAGTCCAACTGATTCCATCTGATAAATATTTGGGCGTTGCTGGGCGCATAAAAAAAAATCTATCAAAAAATCTACCAATTCGCTAATTAAAATATTTCGGAAGTAATTTTAGAAAACTTTCTATATAAAAATTATAGATTTTAATAAAATTTATAATTTTTATGTTCAATTTTTTTTTAAAAAATATATTTCTAAATAGTTATTTTAGACTCTAAACTTTAAAGAATTTTAAAACTTATTTTGAAAATTCGTTTGAACTTTGAAATTTCAAAACACTTATTAAAAGTATATTTTTAAAAACTTTCAATATAAAAATTATAGAACTCATTAAAATCTACATTTTTTATATTAATTTTTTTTAAAAATACTCATATATTTTTATATTTTATTTAGTTGGAAGGACAAGTATTTTCCTAAATAATTTAGGCGGTTCGGTCTAAGATACAATAGGTTTCATTTGGATGCTGCGGCTTGTTGGGGATGCATGCAAAGGCTTGTTGGGGACAAAGGCGCAGGCTTACTGACGGAAGGAAGGTTCCATATGCATGTGGCAGAGCATCGGCGACCAGCCATGAAGTGGCTCACGCCGACTCAGATACCACAATGTATTTAGAATCGGTGGCAGTTGACAGACTGGGTCACTCCGTGGAGGCAATCATGTACCTGACAATAAGAACGAAGAAAAGGAAGGTAAAGCCGGCCAGCAACGGCCTTGAAGGTAATACAGTCTTTACGGTGGGAATCCCGACGAGGACCACCATGCCGGTTACTGATCGGCAGAAGGTTTGTTGGAATAAAAACTTTTACAATGCTCCGAAGTATAAGTTATTACTTGTACTTATTCGGGCAAAAAAAAAAAAAGAATTGCACCGTCTGAAAATGACAAGAAAATAGGGGGTAGTCTCAGGGACCAACTAATGGGGGTAATCCAGACGACGATTAATATCACAATATCAGTCCTCTATATAGCTATCAATGCTGCCACTAAAGCAGAATAAAAATGACTCCCTCTGATCTTCTCAAGAAGGATGGCAGGAAAACAAGAAAAGAGAAAACAAGCAGAATCCTCATATAACCAGAATTATATGAAAGCTTCTCTTAAATGCGTCGGTAGCTTAAGTTCTGGCTCAAACTCATCAAGCGGGGCAAAGTAGCTCTCCACCATGTCGTCTGAAGCATGTTGCAAGGTTGGAGGATCCCACTGTATGCAATAGTAATACGGTTTTAGTTAATAACCAAAACTAAATCCTAGTTGATAAATCCTGCTCGAGCGGAATATGGGAAGGACGCTCAGCGTGGGTAACCAACAGTCATGCACATAAACACAAAGGCACACAAAGGTACAAGCATACAAGTCGGAAAAGTATTATTTCACATCACACACTTAAGCGCTGAGAGAATGAATATACGGCAAGAAAGCGTAAAAGAATTAAAAAAAAAGGATTAATACAATATTGCTTGCAAAAAAGAACTGGTACAATGTGAATACCTTTGGAGCCAAGTCTTTATCTACTAGACGTGCACGAACACCCTGTAAATATATGGCCAGTTAGAAACAACATCATGAAACCATTATAACTCAAAGGGAATAGATACCTCAGAGAAGTCCCCAGAAATATGTTTTGAGATACCATGAAGAGACATCCGGTATTCACGAATCAGACACTGATCCAACGTCTGAAATCTTCCTTCACGTATCTAATAAGCAGGAGGACAACGATTCTAACATTAAGTGTTTAAGATGTAAAGTGATTTTCAAAGAGCTAAGGAAGCAACTTACCGATCTCAGGGAAACTTTCAAGCTCAATGGAGAAGCCTCTTTGAGCTTTTTCAGTGCACTTGTACACCAATCTTGGTTCAATCTAGCAGCCTCAATTTCCTAATCAGGAGCAAACATTGTGATTCAAGGTTCTTAGAAACATCAGTAGAAACATCTGAAATGTTTTTCTTTAAAAAATTGAAGGAAATGAAAAAGGGAAACTAGAAAGAGCCTTTGTACAACATCAACAAAATTTTTAAAAAAAGAAAAAAAAAGAAGAAGAGAGAACTAACCAATGCGTCAATTATCTCCTCAACTGTTTCACGCCCAAAACATTTATCTATCACCTCAAGTCTAAAGACAGAAGAAGATGGAAGTAGATATGAGTAATTCATGGCTTCAAAACATGGAGTAGCAAAACTTCAATGGCAAATATTAACATGTTAATCTTCATACCCACATCTAATCTCTTTACAAAAAAATTGACACTCTTTGCTCAACTTCTACTCTTTTTTAAATTTATTTTATTTTTACTTTTTTCAATTATGCTGTAGGAATTGTTTATTTTCAGGTTTTACCAGACCTTTCATCAACCTGCCTTTTGTCCACAAACACAAGCAGATGAACATCTTTACTCCTTAAGGAGTTTTAATCTATCACACCAACACTTTGTCTGAATCAAATTCACTTGCATGTTATCATGATTTCTTGCGTCTTTCGCATGAACTAGAATGTGTTGGTGTTGGAATATGTGTTTCTTTCTTGTAGTAAAGTTGTAGGCATGCTGTGGTCATTAGAATATCCACATTCAGTCCAAGCAGTAAAAAGAAGAAAAAACATCATGTCAAATAACATAAAATCTGATTGTATCATTTTTTTTAGTTTTAAAACTTAGAAAAAGAAAACCATGGTTCCATGAGATGAAAGAAGGGAATTTTGTGAATCCAGATGAATCACGAAAAAGCAAAACAAAGCATGTCATCCAGTTAGCTTAAAGGATTTAAAAAATTATACTGCTGAACATCTGGCTAAACCAATAATGCTTGCAAGAAGAGCTAATCTTCTTTATTATCGTGCATACAAACTGTACTTAGTTTAAGCCATTCCAGAGATTTGGCATGAAGCTTGGCTTCTCCATAGAAAACAATCTTAGCACAAGAAAGATTGTTAACCATGAGAAGAAGCTTTTCCTCACCGAAGATGAAAAGGAAAGTAAAGAGCTCTGAAACAAAGCTATGAGCGCAAAACAACAGTACGGTCTATAACCCAACCTATGCTACCTTAAGGGACAATTAAGTAAATAAAATTTTAAGGTGATGAGAGTCTAGATAGGAGAAGTGATTATGTAGGCGTGTAGCCAAGATTGATATTCTGGTAATAAATTTGGCTGGCAAAGTTGAATATAGCATTCAGTGATAAAAAATTAGTAAAGATAAATAACAGCAATGTACCTTGTCTAGACCGAAGAATCTTAACAAGACTTGGACATCAAGAAAGATTCATTTACCAAAATTACAAGATGTCATCTTTCTATAAGGGCTTATTTACTTAGAAAGAAAATTGAGAAAATAAACTAGTAAGAAACTGAGAAAGTGAGAAAGTCAATTTCTTTGTTTATTTTTTGAAGTGAAAAAAATGACTTTCTGATTTTCCTTTCACTTTTCCACTCTTTATATAATTTTCACTTTCTCCACTTATTCACAAAAAACTAGGAAGCGGGATGAGAGTGACTGTCATTATTATTTTTAATGATGATTATTAATAATAATTACTCTTAGAATGATTGAACATTAATATATTATTACTAATAAATTTAAATTAAATTACAAATATTATGAATTTATTGTGTAAAATTATTAATAAACTAAAAAAAGTTATCAATTATGAATTTTAGAATAACTTATTATTAGTAGTTTTTTAAAATTATTAAATATATACATATATTAATCAATAATACATAAATAAAATAAACCATTTCTATTAAATATTAGTAATACATAATATAATAAAAATTATTAAAATATGAAAATACTTATTAAATGAATACTACTTTTTGAATTATATGTTACAATTCAAATAAATCTTACATCCAACTATATTTCTAAGTAAACCAAAAAAAAAAAAAATTTAAAGTAATATGATAAATTTTCATTCCTTCTTTATAATTCAAACAAACAAGAAAAGTTTTTTCCACCGGCTTCTACTTTGCTTCTATTTTCAAGTAAACAACCAAAAACTTTTACACCATTTTACTTTCACCCCATTTCACAACCTAAAGAAAACAAGAAAATTCGAATCCAATTTTTCTAGCACTTTCAACTTTACCACTTCTTTTTCACTTTTCTACTTCTTAGCCAAAGAAAGCAACCCTTAAGGCTAACCACAAGATTGGAGAATATAGGGCTGCAGCAATAGGTCAACACTACATGCTCGCGGATCAGAAGCTTGAAATTAGGATTCAATGGAAGCTGGAAACTAACTGAAGACTGCATTTTCAGTGTCTTTACTTGATGAAGAAATTCCCAGCCTATAAGCGTAGCTCATGGACACAGCTAAACAATAGCGTGAGCTTGGAACCTATAAGAGCTTGATGGTAACTTATGAAAAGAGAGAGGAAGGGAGGGAGGGAGGGAAGCGAGCATATATAACCTCATAGGCAACACACTATTTTAAGTCCACTATTAATACTTGCAAACAAATTTTATAGCAACACTGACTTCAACAAGGTAAGAGGTTTGAATTATTTCGAAAAAGACGGCTTGCCAGAGGTAAAAGTGCCATTCTCCCTTATAATCGAGACTTCGAATGGTAAAGAGGCAGTAAAACATCAACGCACAAAAACTATAAAACAATCTTAATAAGTATAAACTACATAAGCATCACATGTCTTCTTGAATAATAACTGACTGAGAACAGTTCAAATGATTAGTACAATAGCTTGCAAAACATTTCTCCAAGTAAGAATAATGATACCTATGAATAATGCTTTTCTTATCAGGATAGACAAGATCACAATATTGGGCTAAAGAAGTGTCTATGACGGATGGATCATCTGTAACCAGTTTTGCGAGTTGTTCATCAATCCAATCAAGCCTCTAAAATGGAAATAAACACTGTGAGGAGACGAGTGCAAAAACATGGTCATAAAACATGAGTTACATAAAAAAGTTCACAGAACAAACTGCATTCATTGAAAAGTGTGTGGCAAGGCCAACAGCAAGCATGTCTACCCCATTCAGCCTTTCACCTGTTAATGCCAGGTATTCGCCTGAAAGAAATATAAGTACATGCTGAACGTACATATCAGTAGATAGGACACAATATATGATGCAAAATACTGTCTATATAGATAAGTAGGCTTCAGGGACAAAAGAACACGAGAACCAAAGTTAAATAGTTTCCTATAGACTGTTCTTCATGAAATGTGAAGGTCTTTGGCAGTTCACATTCCACAGAGAAGTCTATATTTGTCATTGTAAAAGAGATGGATATGTATCCCCCACCATCGATGGAGATAGAACCCTGTATGATTCAAAATAATCCTCTACCTCTATACAACTAGCTAGGCTTCAGGATAAAACACAAAAACAAATATAGTGTATGATTTCCTTTAGCTTCTCTTCCTATGAGAAGGTTTATGCAAAACCTCGCAATCAAAAGAAATGTATTACAACGGTCATCATTACAAAAGATGAAATTCTACCGTAATGCCCCACCACCCCCCCCCCCCCCCTCCCCCAAAAGAAAAAAAAAAACTACTCTCTTCAACAAAAGGAAAAGTAATTGAGTTCAAAACAGCCAGCCCCTATGCTTTGCGAAGTTACATTTACGCCTTAGTGTTATACGTATGGTTTGTTGTGCACCTTGGCTAAGTCTTAGATAATTGGAAAAAACAGGCGGGTCCTCATGCTCTTTGAAATGACATTTATGCCATAGTGCTTTTATATAGCTCACTACACGTTTGGCTAAGTTTACCATCTAAGTGCATTGAACTTATGTTCAAGTGTTTATTCAGCCATGTCTATGTGCAGCACCACCCACATTTAGATATAACTGTAATAAACATTTAGAATGTAAGTGTTATACACTTGTATAAGTACTAGAGGCTTAGAAATACAAAACATAAGCTTCAAGCACTTAGATATAAGTGCTACATATTAAAATATAAATTGCTGCACAATTGTACATTAGTGCTACACTTTTAGACATAAATGCTATAAACGTAAACCTGAGCTACACATTTACTATGGTGAACCTGCTAGAGAAACATCACGGACGTATAGTTATGTTGTGAGGCAGGCGCTGATTTTTAAAATCAAAAGTCAAATGCGCCAAGTAGCGCTGTTATGCGCCGTGCAAAGTGCCAACTTCTCTAAGTATTTGCCCAAGTTTGCAAAGTACTTAACTTGCCAAAGTTTGATTTATGCTCTTTTTTAGGCAGCTCAATTTGCAATTGACATCTTTGAAGCATGTGAAAGCTTAATGAAGAGAAATGAACATATTCTTAGCATGAACAAATAATGGTCTTTCTGTGTTGGTTCACCCAAGAGAGGGCGCATTGTTATAAATACATTTTATAAATGCCAACAAATTGTTTGTTGAGCACACATCCCCAGATTGCAAACAAACAACTTGGTCAATTATAAAGGTTATGTTTGACTATAACATTTAAGAAGTGGTGCAGAGATCATACCTACATGGCCGGTCAAATGCGAAAGATAAAATGAAGCTCCTGCGTCTGGATGGAATCCTATATGAACTTCTGGAGTAGAAAAAATCTGAATTGTCAAGAACCACAAATATGTCAGCCATGTCAATCCAAGATTTTTTTTTTTTAATAAAAAAAAAGAAGCAAACACTTTTAGCATACTGTGAACCTAGAACCAAGTTCTGCACAAGAATTTTCAGCTAAATTCAGTTTGGGTTGTCAGAGAAGAGGAAAGAAGCAAAACAAAAGAAAAGGGGAGGGAGGGAGGGAGGGAGAGAGAGAGAGAGAGAGAGAGAGAGAGAGAGAGAGTCTTGAGATGAAAACTTCTACATTAAATGCTCTGAAGGCTGGTGTAACCTTCCACAAGGATGGTGCTGAGCTAGAAAGTAACTCCTGAGTAAGATGAATTATCCATCGATGCTTAGGGAAACAAAAAAAAACAAAAAAAAATAGCAGAAAATGAATGTTAGGCCACAATGATACTACGAAATTCTAAGACCTAGGAGCATCATTACATGACCAATTATTGCTTAAAATAAAATGCTGAAATCTCACGGAACACACTCTTTCACATCCCAAGCCAACTAGGTGTCATTACCAAAAAAAAAAAAAAAAAAAAAAAAAAAAAAAAGAAAAAAGCAGAGCATAAGGCCATGTACAGAAATCTTACAGTTTTATCGGTTGCCACACGAAAAGTCCCTGGGACAGAAACACCAGCTCCTCCACCCATAGTAATACCATCTAAGATAGCCACCTGTATAACAGCAGAAGTCATATGTCAACAAATAATGTAAGAGCATTGGCACATAACATTAACTAATAATAGGAGCTTGTTATTCTAACCAAAAAAGATATTCCTGAGAAGTTAATTGAAAAAACAACATCCACTACTTTGATGCCAATTTCAAAAACCAAATAAAACTTTTTAAACTTCAAATTGCATGGAAGTTTGAGAACTGATAGTCAGATAAGCCTCCCAATTTATACATACTAAAATGAGCTGAGACTTTAGAAAATAATTGCCTTTGTGACAACAGAGAGTCTAAATCTTCAACAACTGCTAAAGTGTGGAAGCTCTTACAAGCTCATGAACCATGTCTGGGATTCTACTTCATAACTATAAATGTGGCTCTTATTCCATTCTACAAATCTGCTTCAAATGTATATAATGTCAAGTCAAATTTCAACTACAGTGCAGCTAGGCAAAGGTCAAGAAGATGGAAACTTAAACCCAAATGTAATGAAACTAAAGTTGTGTGATACTTACAACGAAATAAAAAGTAAGGTCTTATAGTCTCAAAGGTTTAGGCAACAAAAATCTACACATACTCACTTCAAGTAAAAAAAAAAAAAAAAAAACCTCTATGCTTCACGGTCTGAACCAAAGAAAAGGAAAAAAGAAAAAAAAATTTCTATCTTGGGTATTATTATAGATGAATATTTACAGATTTATAGGATCTAAGCCAATATAAAGGGATTCCATCCATGTAAAAGTTAGCTCTAAGTAAAGCTATTTATCTTCATCAGATTCATCATAATCATCCTACCAAACCATCCATCACTGAGAAAGTAGATCTAGTTTCCAGCTCCTTGACAAATAAAAACTATTAGCAAAAACCTTTTCACTAAAAATGACTTCATCACTAACACAACGCGAGAAGATAACTACTTCTAACCATCCAGCAACATCCCTTATAACTCCAGTAATAATCTCCGATCTATTCACCCCACATTAGCTAGAATTTACTCTCTTTTATAAAAAAAGGAAAGCTTCAATATGAATGAACTTAATATGCTGAGAAGACAATGTAAACTCAAAAGCGTAAGACCAGTAATAAAGTCAATAGGGAAAAATGTGTATTCAATTCAAGCCAAATGTCAATAAATGTACTCCAAATCAGGTTGGAGTGTGGAATCAAGTCGTAATATATCATACAACAATCCAAGGTAAAGAAAAAAACAGCTCACAGCTGGAAGGAATTGAAAAGTGAAAACTCACGTGTGGCTTCAAATACGTGCCTAGAATGTATATAAACATATATAAATTCCTGAAGAAATCCTTGCAGTCTTCCATTTTACCTGCACATAATATAGTGAAACAAGTATCATATAACAATACAAAGAATAAAGAAACTTGACATTAACTTAATGTAACTAAAGATGAAAAAAAAAAGGAAAAAGAAATATGCGATTTCTCAACATTGCAAAATATTGGAGAGATGTGGCCTCTGACTGCTCAGTCAAGGGGAAAAAAAAGCAAACTCCAGGGAGTGTTAACTTATACTAAGCCGCAAATAGTAGACGAATATTAGGAAATTCGAAAATTAATGCTTTGTCATGGCAATTCTCATTAACCCATGTTTATCATCATGTTTCACAAACCTTTGCATTTAATGATATGTATTTATCAGATGGTCAAAAACCAAGCCCAGTAATGAAAATCAGGCATTTGATGTCACATTTCTGTGGAGTAGAAGTAACAAATGGTCACAATGAATTTATGTTCACTCAGTGATGCCCTAGCAAACAGGGAAATATTTCAACAACTAACTTCTTGAATTTTATCACATTTCAAAATACCATATTTCTTTCTATGGACGTTAAGGGGCCGTTTACTTTGGAGAAAGTAGGGCAAGTGAGACAAGTGGATAAGAGGAAAGTGAGAGAGAAGTGGGAGAATGGAAAGTGGTGGAAAAGTAGGTTTGAGTTTCTTTGTTTACTTGTAATTAGAAAGTGGGAAGAAACTGTGATGAAATAGATTTAAATATAATAAAAATAATAATTATATATTATTAATAATTTAAATATATTAATAGTATATATTATATATTAATTTTATTAATATATATAAATTAAAATATATATAATTTAAAAAATAATAATTTTATTAATAAGTATATTTTATTATTATATATTAATAATAATAATAATATTATTATTATGATTAACAATATATTTTATTATTATTATCTATTTTATAAATATATAATATAATATTTTATTATTAAATGTTATTTTATATTATCATAATATTTTATTTTTTATTTTTATTATTATACTTACTAAATTAGATACCTAATTATTAATATATTTTAAATGATATATATTATATTTATTATATTATTATTTATTTTAATAATATATTACTATATTATTATTTATAATATACTAATATTTTTATTATAAATAATTTATCTTAATAATAAATTAATATAGTATTATTATTATTATTATATACAATTGTATGCAATAATGACTTCCCCCACTTCTCTTCAATTTGGAGAGAAGTGGAGAAAGTGAAAAATGCATTGAAATGAATAGTAATTGGAAAGTGGAGAAAGTCACTTTCTCCACTTTCTTTTTCAAATAAACAGAGAAAGTGAGGCAACTGAGGCAACTGAGTTTCCCACTTGCCTCACTTTCCTCACTTCTCAGGTAAGTAAACAGACCCTAAGGAAACCTCTTTCATATAGCTTATAAAGGAATTTTTTTCCACATACAAGAACCTTTACATGTAAGAGTATTTTTCAGGCAATTTGGATCCTCATTTTGGCCAACCAGCCGCATAAGCAAAAGAAAAAATATTCATATGGTAATATTAAGAGCAAGCATAATACCTCAAACTTATAAACAAATTGGCACTCGATAACTAAGGACTTTCATTGCCTTGTTACAAAATAGCAAGTTGAAACTAATAGTTGATATGAAAAATATTGAAGAAGATTCAAGCAAAAACATTACTTTCTCTAAGAATGTGTAAATAGAGTAGGAATCATAGAAAATATCCTGATATTAGTGTGAGGCATGTTGAAATTTCTAATTCTTTCAACTCGAATAGAACTCATCCTCAACAGCATAAGAAACAGAAAATTCTCAATACAGAAACTTACTGCTAACCTTGATTCATTAGATTATAAAGAGTAACAACATCTCCACCAGCACAGAAAGCTCTCCCACTTCCCTTCATTGACTCAAAAAGGTGGCATTGTTAATACTAATTTTACAAAAGTTGTCCAAAAGAAGCCAACTTTCAGGCAACAAGTACAAGGTGATCTACAAAATGAACATCATACACCTTCATCATGACAAAGCCAATATCTGAGTTATCTTCCCACGACTCATATAGCTTCTTCAATCGCATTGCCTGGAAGATAAACCAAGCAACGCTACTAATGATCAACCAGCAGTTATATCGAGCCTGTATTCTACTACACATTTAGACAAACACGTTATCTGCATCATACTTAATGTGTATATTTAAGTACCATACTGGTCGTGAGCGCATTTAAATACTGTGGTCGGTTGAGTATGGCTGCGCGCGCGCTGGCCTTTCCCTCAACAAGCACCTGTAAGTAACAGTATATAGGATTCATTAGAAATAGCAAAAGAAATTTAACAACGAAACGTTTTAAAAAAAAAAAAAAAGGAAAAAGAGACGTGGATCATGAAAATGGTGAAAGAAATAGAAGTAGGGGAAACGAGGGAGAAATGAGGACTTCGGTTTGGAGGTCATCTGGCTGAGGATGAACGGAGAGGCCGCGGCAGTGACGGCTGAGTGTGCTGCGTGAGGAGCAGCGAAGTAATGCCAGAGCTCGCAATCTCTGCATACTGTGATTGATCGGTGCTATGAGGGAAGAAGAAGAAAAAGAAAAAGTGAAATTGGTGTCGGCCTATAGGCGACGATCAAGTGACTCCGCGAGCGTAGCCCGGGGAGAATATAGCAGGGTTTTCTAATTCTATATTGCAGCCTTTGATGGATTCGGTTTTATGGTCCAACGGAAGTTGGGTCCGTATTTCGCAATCGGAATGCAATTAAAATGATTATTTTACAGAAATCGAAATTAAAATGATTTTAACTCCTTTTAGATAAGGAAATTTTCTTTTTTAAAAAAAAAGCGTATTATCTGCACAAACATATATAATCGCCACTTTCCAATTTTTCTATTGAAATAGTTCTTAACCCGTATTAATTATGAAATTATAAATAAAATAATCTAATATTAATAATTGAAAATAAAACTATTCAAATAGTATAACATCTAATTGAACATTATATAATTTTAATATAATATTGGATAATCGTTATTCTATGTGAATGTAGCTAAATACAAAAGTTATTATCATAAACAATAATTAAACATTTATATGACTAAAATTTATAAACACTAATTTATCTTCTAACTTCGTTAGAGATACATTACTTGATATTCATTTATTTATTCTAATAGAATCGATAAACAATAAATAACATATTATCTTAAATGCTAAAAAAAATTAAAACACATTACACACACACACACACACACACACACACACACATATATATATAGTTTTGTCAAAAAATCCTCACTTTGCAAAATTTGAATAAATCAAAATTTACTATACATAATTGGCTCACTAAATTTGTAATATTCTAAATAAGTTACGAAGCTTTATATACTTAGGTGTATCCAATGCATCCACTTATTTCAGAAATCATAAAATCACATATCTCGATTTGCTGTAAATAAATTGATAAAATGTTGATAATCTCAGCTCTTAACAAACTTATATATTTTATCTATATAGAAAATTATATATATATATTTCTATGTCCATAATGCATGCCATTAATTTTTTATATCTTCTATATATTATATGTAGCAAATATACAATTATGCAAAATATCTACAAATTACAATATGCACTACAAATTATATTAATAACAAGAAATGAAGTTAATGACTTTTGTAATTAATTCTGACATGACATGTGGCATGATAAATAAAATAAAGTGACATGGCATAATTTAGATGATAGGAGATGTCATGTGACACAAAATTACTTTGATACTAATTATATATATTATATATATATATATAATATATATATATATATAGCCACCAAATACCCTTAGTATTGTCCGTTAAACTACGTAACTTCCTTATCTCCTGCACTTATAATGGTCGTATTAATCGAATATGTTTGCATATGAATCTGGACACTATTCCAACTCATGGACTAGAGCTTGCATCGCAAAATGGGTCCATCGCGAACCTTACACTGTGACATTCTTCTCACATCACCGACACCCTTGTTGCATCCTTCAAATAGTCTTGCTCCATTACATCTTGGTTGTCCCTTCCAACAAGTACTCAAATCTTCATGGTGTCCTCGACTGTATGATGTGCAACAACCCTCTTGAATCCCTCCGAAGGCAGCATTGCGTAAAATATTATACCTTGGGTTGATTCTTCGCATGATTGGAACAATGCTTGGTCTCCTAGATTGGATAAGAAGAGTGTCCCTCTTTGGAATGATCACCATATCCAACTCTTCTCCAATGCCTCTAGTCGAAGCACCATGTCATAGTCATTTATCAATGATCGGTTTGAGACATGACTTCTGAGACCTTGGCTCTTTCCAGACTTTAGGCTTCATTGCAGGTTTCTTGACTCGTGGTGTCTCCTTCCCAACCATTGTCATCTTACTGTTCGCTTTCGGTTTTCTTTTACCCTTTCTGAAGCCAATCAAAGGCTCCCCTTACTGATGGCAGTTGCTAGAGTCTACACACCCCATCGTTTGAGCTCTGATTGAGCCTAACAGCTCAAACCGTCCATGAGTGCAAACAACAAATCCTACTCCGACATGTACAAGATCTCATACATTAGTTGTATATGATTAATTACATCTTTAATGCTACCCATTAAGCAGCTCTTAGTGCCACTCACTAATTATTCTTAATACCGTCTATTAAGCTACGTACTGATGTAACTCCTGCAATTATGATGATTGGATCTATTGAACTTAGTAGCCTACAAATATGGACGGTATTCTGTCTCGAGGGATGGAGCATGTGTCGCAAAATAGGTCAATCCTAGACCTTACTCTGTGATAACATGTAGCCCATGCCAATAGACATTAATGTTTAATTAGCACAAATTAAGAAAAAAAATATGGGATAATATTTTGTATCCCTCCCATCTCTCCTCTGTCTCCACCCTTCATCTCTTAGCAGTTAAGACCATTTTCCATCCATTTATCTCACCAAATTTCACCCATACATCTAAAAGTTGAGGAAAATGAGGAGAGAAACTTGGAGGGAAGCTTACCAGTGCTAATAAATGTGTCTACTGCCACTATCATGATAAGACATTATATATATATATATATATATATATTGCATGGAAGTCAGACAATTAACACATTTTCAAACAAGAGTGCATACTGATCTAGTTTTATTGTCAGTCCCTCTGTTTGAATTGCTTTCTGCTCCTTGCTCATCATCTCTTAAAATTTTAAATAAAACCTTCTTTTTTTCAAGCGTTCTGCAGTGTACACGAAGTTTTAGCCAAAACTTTGAACTGAAGTTCATATTTCTTTTGGCCAAGCTGCGAAATTCACTTTGAGTTTAGTATGAAGCACCTAACTTCTAGACTAATTTCGTATAAAAAAAGTATCTCTTTTGGACCTAGTTTCTTCAAGCTCCGAAATCTTTGTTAGCAATACAACTCTTTAATGGTAAGCATGTGAACATATAAAGATAAGCATGTGACCTACTTCAATGATTCTGGAATACAACTCCTATTTTCTCCAAATCAAAATGAAACAAGAACATATACATCATTTTTCATAGTTTTGCTGCAGCAAAACTAGCACTATGACGAGCCATGACTTTTCAGGTTTGCTACAAATGAGGTATGCATAGAATGCCATCTAATTCTTCTGAACTTTGAAGTGTTCTGAATTTTTATTTGGTTAGTAGATAAAACAGCCCTCTTTTATTCCATGAAAGTATTTAATCTGATTGAACTTTTGCTTTCTTCAGTATTGAAGAGCGCTGTTTAGTTGCCCTTTTTGTTTGACACTTTTCTTTTTCCTTAACCAGAAGCGGGCTGTCGGGTTCTTTCGTGGTTGACATGTCGATGCCATAAGTTGACTGCTGCTTTACTTTGTGGTTATATTCGTTAGCTTTATGTATCATACTCTTGAGGTGGTCATCAAAAATCTCTTTGCTGCTGGTTCCTTTGAAATCCTTGCACAAAGAACAAGACCATGTAATTGCTGCTGAAGCTTTTTCCTTCTCTCCGGTCAATTCCAGCTTATGATCTTCCTGCAATGAAATTAAAAAAGAACTTGGGGTTGATAAAGGTAAATGATCAAGAAACCCACAAAAATAGTGTAGCTCTTTGCAGCAAGCTAAGACAATTTTAGAACTATGGACTGTATTTGAGCAAGGACTGATTCATTTCAAAGGTAAGACAATTTTAGAAGCTAAGACAATTTTGATAAAGGTAAATGATCAAGAAACCCACAATTTTTGAAGTCTATTTGGTTAATTGAAGCAATTTTTTTTAATCAGATATGGATTGTATTTGAGAAAAGCTTAGGAATTTTGATGTTATGTCGAAATTCTGTTTGAGTTATAAATTCATGAGTTGAAGTGTTACTCCAGAATTGATTCATTTCAATCCCTTTTATGTGAGAAATTTGAGGAAGATACCGATTTAGAAGAAACTACGCATAGCTCGTCTTTTGACTTCAGGGCAAGAAGATACTTATTAATCATTCTTTTGAATAAGTATGGAAATCATTCCATGTTAATACTTACTACGTGCATGGAATCATAAACAAGACATGAAATATGAGCAATTTTATCAATTAATATGGAAGCAAAGAATATAAGATCAAGAAATCACCTCCAGCGAGGTTGAGGACTTCTCTTCCTTATGGGACTCATCGTTGGGTTCGGTGGGTAGTGTAGGTGGAAGCTCCTTTTCAGTCAGAGCAGGCTTTGACTGAACTTTGAGAGCTGATGGCTTATTGAAGTACTCTCCCAAATCAGAGGCATCATGGACAACGGTGAGCCCCAAAGCGTCGTTTTCGTACTCGGTTGGCTTAGCGTTAACTTGTGGCATTTCTTCGTCGAAGTCTATGAAATCAGATGTATCATGATCATCTGTATCCGGAGAAGGCTTATTTTCTGACACAGTTGGTTTGGACTGGGCATCAATATCATGACCATCACTACGCGTCAAAATCTTGTTTGCACTTCCGTTTATCCTGGAGTGCTCATGAAAATTATTCGAAACTGAGGTATTATAAGCCTGAGCTGTCACTGAAAAATTATTTGAAGAAGCATTGAGCTGAGATTGTACTCCACCAGGCACTGATGTAGTAAAGTTTATCAAAGAGGAGCCATTACAAACGGACGAAGGTACGCAAACTTTTTGTGCAGCACTAGAAGGTATAAAATCCTTCCCAAATAATAATGGATCATTAAGCCTTCTCAAAGATTGCATTTCTTGAGACATGGGCTCACCAAAGTTTCTCAAACAGGAGTCCTTAAGAACTGAAACAGGAGCATTGTTTCCAACCCCACTGGGAATAGAGTGCTTTCCAAATAATAACCTATTAATATGCAAGGAGTTACCTTTGAGCCTAAGACCAATATCAAAACTTATCATCTTTCCGAGATTGTTTGCTCCTGCATTGACATCTGTTTGCTCCTGCATTGACATCGGCAAATTGGCGCTGCAAGGCTCTCTCTATCTTTGTCTCCTCATCCATGCATATCTTGCAAGAAATTTCTCTTAAGATCAGTTCGTCTTGGATATCCTGCATGTTCTGATCCTTCTGCACTTTCTGCCTCTTAGGCATCACTACCTGTGGTTTAGATCCCTGGTTAAAACTCTTCGGCCCTGCTGCTTGGAATCCAAAAATGGATTGAAGAAAATAATTAACTTATTAGTTCGAATGCATCAACAGGTGAAGATAGTTGTCTATCTCTATAATAATACAAAAGCATTAAACAAAAGTTGTCTATCTCTATAATAATAAATGTAAAATAAAGAAAATTTACAGTTATTTGCCACGAGGATATTGTGGTTATATGTTACGTGACACTCTCATTTAATATTTATTGAATTTCATTTTGTAGATTTAATAAATAAAATGTGCTATCCGTCTTCCTCTGCTAAAATTTAAAAAAAAAAAGTCTATTAATCTTCCACTTTGAACTTAAAAAGTTTCATTTTTTGCAATATGAAAGGCATCTTGATTTAATATGTTTTATCAACTGCACCAGTGTTAGTTAGGTTAACGTTATAATTCTAAAAAAAGAAATCATCTCAATGACTATAAGAATTTATTACTTACTACTACTCAATCTTGAATTTTTTTAATTTTTAACATAGATTTGTTATTAGCACGGATTTTTAACTAGTTTTTAATTAAAAAGTAAACATTGATGCTTAATGTCAGATTCCGATTAAACAAGAGCACTTCATTTCATTTTAACCACACAAACCTATAAGAGGTACTAAATTTTAGAAACAAAATAACTGATCCTTACATTCCCTCTGTGGAGATCCATAAATAACTATTTCCTTTCTAAAGCATTTGTTCTTTTTCACTTATAACTTCTATATCAGTAATTGTTCAATTGTGTCGTCTCTTTTGGTATATCCAAAATTTCATTAAACTGGTTCGGTTATAGAAAGAGCAATTTTTATCACTTAGAGATAATCATTGATCGTGCTTCGGAATTTCATAGTTCATAGTGCCATCGCTGTACCAGTGAGAAGAAGACCCAGATATCATATAGAACACTAGTATGAAGCTGGAAAACTGAAACCAGCGATCCATTTTCATCAACTTACTGAAACCAAAAAAAAAAAAAATTCAAAAGGGGATGAAGCAAGGGATATCCGATTACCGCCATTGGCCTGAGATTCTATGAAACAGTTGGCGGAGACAGAGGAGGAACCCAATTTGTTCTCCCTGACCTTGCTGGCTCGGTAGTGGAACTCCATGAAAATGAAACAGAGAAAGATAGATCAAACTGAGCTTGGATGATGAAATTTGATGATAGGGGGATAGTATTTGAAGGGAGCGGAAGAGTCTAGTTGGATATTAGCCAGAGCAACTTTCGGAAAGGCATTATTTTAGGAGCTGCAAGGGAAGTTACACCGGTTTAAAAATGGACCTTTTTTGGCGCCAAACTTTCCAATTTGGTACCATGAATAAGGTTTTTTAATAATGTTTTAGTAATAAGTTTTAATAGGTTTAAAAGTAATTTGTTAAACTATAAGAGAGTGATAATGTGCATAAAATAAAATATTTGATTGAGCAATGAAAAGTTGCATAGACAATTTTATTTGGAATTTTCCAAATTAAAATTGCTCAAAAAAACTCTATTTAAAGCTTCTAGGAGTTTGACCTATTCATAACTCATGCAACACAAAGGCAGGGACGGACCCAGTACTTCGGCAGGGGTGTCAAGCGATATATATATGTATATATATGTATATATATTATAGCGGGGATTTCATAACATTAACTGTAATAGTTGCTTGTCGCAGCGAAAGGAAAAGAACCAAACGGCCACATGACTCAGTTTTGAATCCCATGTTGTTTGTGGAGTTTTTTTTCTTTTTTTTTTTTTGAAGGCCTCAAAAGTCCTATTCAGAAGTATTTTTTAAAATAATTTTGAATATAAAAATTGTAAATCAAAATTTATAATTTTTATGTTAAATTTTATTTTTCTAAAATATTCTTCTAAATAAGTATTTTTCGATGTTTTAACTATTGAAAAGAGGCTAAAAAAAAAAGAAAAAAAAATATGAAGGTTAAAATAGAAGAAGTTTTCAAAGCAGGAGTTATCCGCGAAATTAAATAATTATTATTATAAAAATTAAATAGTTTGACTTTTTTTACTTACGATATATTTTGTTTAGTTTGTAAAATTTTTTTACTTATATATATATATATATATATTATATTTTGACACCCCTGCGTAAAATTTTTGGGTCCGTCACTGCACAAAGGTACCAGAATTTTTGGTTTATGATCTTCATTTTTTATAGTAAGTATAAATGGCCGGAGTTGATTTCTTAATTATTCATCCTTTTCTTACGTAATCTTTAAAAGAATAAGCAAAGAAACTCAAGCATGTTATCCACTAAATCGCACTAAACCCTAACAAGTCCATGCTAGTCAAGATAAAATTATAAATTATGCCTAACAAAAGTAAGATAAAATAAGATAAACCCTACATTTCATCAAAAAAAAAGGTAAGATAAATAAGGGTTAAATGCTACATTTACCTTGAGATCTAAAACGTGCGGACGGAGATCTTTCAATTTAATCCATCGGCATCTGCATCATAGAACTTACGCAGAACCCATAACATAGTAAAAAGTTATTAAGCAAGGTCTATGGTCCAAATACATAATTAAGAAGAGAAAAATCATTGGATCAGAAATATTCAAGGACCCATCACAAGGTCTTCTTTTTTTTTTTTTTCTTTTTTTTTTTGTTTGTTTTGAGGTAACCCATCACAAGTTAGATGTACATCAAAAGATTGCTAATAGAGAAGAAATCCCTAAACAGGAGGCTAAACCAATAGCTTGGAGAGACCATTTTATATTAGGAAATAAGGCCAAAGAGCCGTAGGAACAAAAATCAAGAGAAATCATCTTATTCATATGCAGTGATTAGGCAATATGTAACAAGAAACCTTGCCGAGGGCCCACATAATTATTTCTTATAAAGTACTTATAGAATAATATTTTAAATGTATTAAGTGAAGTATGAACCAAATTTAATTTACTGAAGTTTTTCTACGACAATTTTGGATTTCATTTAATAAATATATTATAAGAGTAACTATCTTTTAAAATCCTCATAAAAGAATGTCATAAGTATTTATATTAGGAGAGACATTTTTTTTAGAAGTTTTAATTCAATTAACATTGATTCAACTACTATTAATAAAATTTGAGATATATATTGATATCAAATTTGAGATGAATAAATGTGCAAAATATTCTTGACACATAGATAGTTAGTAAGATTAATTTATATAAAAAATTAATACTCGTATAGTTAAATAAGAGAAAAAAAATATAGATATTATAAAAAGAGGTAGATGATATATTAGAGTGTAACTTAAATTTGTCACCACTCGTAAAGAGTGTTTGTTTCGTTAAAATATGATGTCATTTTGAAAATATAAAAAAAATAAATATTTAGTATTTTAGCATCATCAATTATATATTTATAATTAATTTTCGTACATCGTATAAACACGAGACTGGATGTTCAATGGGCGCCGGGATGACTATTCTAAGAATTTTTACGTGTTTGGATAAAAGTAAGAAAAAAAATTTTGCCTACCAAAAAGCTGTTTTATATCAGCATGGAATTGGAGCTTCTAAAAGGAAGCTCTTTTGCTTCGCATATGTCTAAATAAGAAGTTACCAGACATTTATTACATGTATTTCATATTTTTACATTTCTTTTCTCAAAACGAAAATTATATATATATATATATATATATATATATATTTCGGTCTCAAAATATAGTCGAGAGCCATGTGGCACTTTTTATAACTCACAATATGCCACATAACGTCTCTATTATTTTTACCATTTGACATATGTCACTTAGATATAATAAATATATAAATAATCACATATTTAATGAGAGATTGAATTCAATGCATACTTAATATATTATTAATAATTTTATTAAATATAAAAGCTCAATATAATTTATAATATTTTATTTTATATATTAAAGATAAATTATAATAATTTAGAAGAATTTGAAAAGTCATTATTAAATTTTTAATAATCTATATATAATTATATACAATATATATAAATGGGTAATCAAAGTCATAACTTTTATAATGTAATGAAGAATTTTAAAGGTCATTATCAAATTCTTAATAATATATATATAATTACATACAATATATACAAATGGGTGATCAAAATAATAACTTTAGGTATGTTTTGCTTTTTTTTTTTTCTCTAATTACATATGATAAATATAGTATAATATTTTCATAAAATTGAATATTAATTTATATAAAATTAATATATTTCAAATAGATAAATAAATATATATATATATATATAATGAAAAATTTATAAATATTTACAATATGTAAAATTGGCTGGTCATAATGTCCTATCATGTGTCATTTCATATTTATTCTTTTTCTTAAAAAGATACATGTCATATGTATTATTTGATAAGAGTTTAAAAATTATTTAATTAATTTAAAGAATATAAAATATCTAAAATGCATTAAAATAAAATATAAAAATTTATTAAATAACAATTATTTTATAAAAAATTTCTCTATACACATACGTAACTATTAATATAAAAATAATAATAGTGCATATTTTATAATAATTTTTTTAAAAAATATCCATATTGTAAAACAAACAATAATATATATATATATATATATATATATATATATAACTGGATATTACCACTATTTCACGTCTATCAAATAATTTTATTATTTTTTATATACCGTATGGTAATTATTTTGTTCTAATAATATGATAAGTAAAAAATAATATTTTAATAAAAATAATTATTAATTTATATATTAAAATATAAGAAGTTTTTAATATTATCATGTGACTAACAACCGTGTATCACACGGGTTCAAAACTAGTTAACTTTAAGAGTGCTGCAATGCGCAGGAACAGATATAAATTTTGATAAAACTTATGACATACATACCGAAAAGTTTTTAAAAAATCTTCTAAATAAGTATTTTGAGATTTTAATATTTAAACGGGTTTCATAATTGTTCCTAAAATTCAATTAAAATTGGTTAATTTTTGGAGCTTTAAAACATCTATTTAAAAATATTTTTTTTTTAAAAAAAATTTAATATTAAGTTGTAGATTTTATTTAAATTTTCGATTTTCATATTTAAAATTTATCCAAAAAATATTTTTATATTTTAATTATATGAATTATTAAATTTTGGTGGATTTTTAGGTGGTATGGTGGTGGAAAATTGGAAATAGTATTTTTCCAATTTTAACATGACAACGCCCATGTAAGTCTTAGTCAAAACAACCTATTCATTTTCTTCTTACAACATCGTGCTTTCTGCTACTTTTGCTCTGACTCGGCGCACCACCAAGCAATTTACATTTTGTTATGTAAAACATCATTTTTTCCGATTCATATCCAAGTACTCAGTAGAAATAAAAGTAAACAGTTTTCGAAAATTATATTTAACATTACAAATTTTCAAAAAATATCTTTTGAGTTCAAATGTTTTAAATAAAATAGTTTTTAATTTTTTTTTAACTCATGACTGCTAATTTTAATTTTATTCTATATTTCGATCGAATACTAAGTAATAAATTTTAGAAATTCTCAACCAAGCATTGTTGGGAGACCGTAATTTTTTCAACATTTAGTCATATTAATTAACTGGATCAATATTAGTGGATAATAAAATAATTCTTTTAGCATAAATTTAACTATTTAATAATGCACTGTAAATTATTATTTTTTTTTTTTTGGGTGTTCTGCCTCTAAGTTGACTATCTCGTAGACGTGCTGACCCGGATTTCATTTAAGGGGTTGTTTACTTCGCGCGGAACTGGTGGATCTCGTGGAACTCGGAACTCAGAACACAGTTTCGCTGTTTACTTCGCCGCGGGAGCTCGCGGAACTCAATTCCGAGTTCCGCGAGTATATAATAAATTGAGTTCGCCCACTTCGCAGCTTTTAGCTGCGAAGTGGGCGAACTCGTTTTGTCTTCCGCGCGTGAGTTATGTTGTGTTCTTGCGATTTCTTCTTCTTCCTCTGGCGACTACTGTAGTTAATGGTTGAAATACTTGTACAATGGTGTAATTTTTTTTTTTATTTATTTTTTTTTATTTTATGGATACATGTATATGTAATTAATAAACTTTTTGGTAAAATTTTTATTCAATATGACAAAGTCTTGTATTTAATACTTTTTTGTTCAATTTTAGAACTTATCTCTTATAATTTTATATTCAAAGAATATAATAAAAAAAAAAAAATATTTATTAAATATATATTAATACATATAAATAAAAAAATTATACTTATAACATATCCTTGTGTAATATAATATTATATATGTATAATATATAAATTTAGATATAAATGGGAGAAGATACATACAAAAATATGATATTAATATATTAAATTTATATAAATATTTAATATAAATTTAAAAATAATATAATATATTTTTTATGCCTCAATTTACTTCCAATTCCAAGTAAACAAAAAAAATTATCTTTCAGCCCTCACTTCTAACCCCAAGTAAACAAAAAAACTATCTTCCAGCCTCTACTTCACAATCCCAAGTAAACAGAGAAACTCAAAACACCACTTCTCACCCACTTCTCAGTTCTCACAGTTCACCCACTTCTCACTTCTCACTTCTCACTTCTCAGGCTTCCGCGCGAAGTAAACAGCCCCTAACCGTAACCTGCCGCGCTGACCGTTGACAGACAATTTTTTTCCTAAGGAAAATTACATCCCAGCCCCCCTTTTGAAATTTTTTGCAAATCAGCTCCCCTAAGTTTTACTCCCTCATTTCAGCCCCAATTTTTCCTTACATCAGCGTTTTTTTTTTTTTTGAATTAAATGGATGAAAATGCCACTCATAGATATTATGACTTTGATGTCCAAAAATATCTATTTTGAAAAAAAATTTAACATAGAAGATATAGATCTCATCAAGATCATCTATCATTCTTACAAGTTCTACAGACAGTTTTAGACTTAACAAAATTATCCACTACTTTCATCTTATTTTCTCTGTGGTGAACCGAATGAAACTACCCTCATGCAATGAGAATTGCAAGTTCTCGTGGATGTTATGGCAGAAGCTGCTGCGACCTACTCACTGGGCTAAATTTGCTTCCTTGAACATTACTGAGGGGATCAAGTGGAATTTGCATTATGAAGCAGGCATAAGTAGTGACATTGATTGGTACGCAATTTTTGCAGCTGCAATTTTACTGATTTGGCGATGGAGGAATCTATACCTCTTCGAACGGCAAGTCATTCCTTTACAGGCTAAACTATCAAGAGTCTATCACATGGCCAATCCTTACATGGAGGCAGCATCTAGTGCACACGAACAACATCTTTTAAAAAACTTTACAAACAAACAGATTGCATGGATGCCTCCCGAGGAAGGTTGGATCAAAGCTAATTCTGATGGCGCCCGAAGAGGGAACTCTGGGGAGGCAGCGACAGGAGGAGCACTCCGTGATTATTTGGGTTCTTGGCTTGGTGGCTTCAGTTCCAAGTTGGGCATTTGCTCAACAACAGAATCTGAACTCTGGGGGTGTTTGAAGGTGCTAAACTAGTTTAGGATAAGGGTTACAAAAAAGTTAAGTATGAATATGATTATGCTCTTTTGGTCCAATTTATTAATGCCGAGAAGATACATGATGGTCGTTGCAGAAATCTAGTGATGGTATGTAGGGAACTTCTCGCTCGTAAATGGGAGGTAAATGTCAATCATGTTTATCGGGAGGCAAACAAACTTACAGATTTCTTAGCTGGTTTAGCTTTCTCCATGTCTTTAGGTCAGTATCATTTTACTTCGCCTCTTTCAGAGGCGCTTTGTTTCTTCGTTGAGATGTCTTGCGTATGACATTTTCAAGATTAGTAAAGTTGCAGGGACTCTGCTCCTCCTTCTGAAAAAAAAAGAAAAAAGAAAATTCTCTAATTTCCATTATAATTTATCTTGTAAATAAAAATAAACCAACCAATCACCTTCTCCAAAACATGGTGCAGTTGACTCCCACAACCTTCCCCTCTGCGGCGGCGATCTGATTGATTTCCCGGCGAGTAATGGCGGGCTTCCTGTCATTTTCCGCCGCCGGCATCGCCTTCCTCTTCCTCGGCGCTCTTGAATCCCTCTCCCCCTCTTTCCTCTCCCGATCCCTCCGCCCTCTCTCCCTACTCCGTCTCCGCTTTCTCGCCGCCGCCGCCATCTCCTCCGCCTCCTTCATTTTCTTCGTCTCCACCTCCTCCTTCTCCTCCGCTGCCGTCGCCGCTCTCTTCCTCCTCTACTCGACCACCGGCCTTCTCGCTCTGTTCCCCTCCCCCCTAAAACCTTATCTCCCTCTACCACCTTCGTTCACCGATCTCCTCCTATCCGCCGCCTTTGCCCAAGAATTCTTCGCCTTCCACTTCAATCCCCAAAGCTCCAACGGCGTTGAGACTCGCTACTTCGCTCTGTTATCAACACCAGTCGCCACTGCCGTCCTCTGTTCACTCCTCTGCATCGCCTGGCCAAACTCTCCATCTCCCAGAATCGCCCGTGGTATTTCTCTTATTCTCCATGGAACCTGGCTTATTCAGATGGCGTTCTCATTCTTCTCCACCGCAATTGCTCATGGGTGTGAGCTTCATTATAGGAGCTGGTCGAATTATGCTATAAGATGTCAGGGCCACGCTGCTGATCACCGGAGTAAAGGAATAGCAACGTTACAGTTCAATTGCCATCTCGCTTTTCTTGTTGTTGTGGTTGTGGCAGCGTATTCGGCTGTTACGGAAGAGCGAAAAAGAGAAGGATATTCGTCGCTGAGCAAGGATTTGCAGGGAATGGCGAATTCGGGTTCGCGGTTCACCTTGGATTCTGATGATGATGAGGAGGGGAACATTGTGAATACAGAAGAGAAGAACCAGGTGAAGCAACAGGATGTTGCAGTAACAGTGCATGAGACCAATGGGGATAGATCTCATTGATGTAAGTGAAATAATTTTCTGTCAAGTTGATAATACACATTATATTATGTCACTTGAATATTAGATTTTTTTAGAAACATGTTTTCAAGTTGGTTACTTGATCAGCTATTATTTCTTCCTCTATCTGAAAGGATATACCATATCTGGACATTCGCAGTTCATCTCCTTCACCATCACTATTTTGAAGCTTATCTAGATTATGTGGGGGAAAAAAAAACGATGCAGCACAGTCTAGTTCTTCTCTTAATGCTAATTATATTTACTATTAGTTGTCTATGCGCTATGTGCCCGCACATTTGCATTAGTAGTTTGTCGGAAATGCCAGATTCATAACCAATTGTCTACATTTGCCAAAGTTGTAAGTGCTTAGAACTTTTGTAGCTTGTATACAGAGAATATCTATCAGTTCTAAAGAGATGGTAGGATTCATATTTCTCGTTGGTTTAATTAGATTTCTCTAGATTAAAGATGCTTTAAGTGTTGCGATTTAATATGCCTAGTTGAACAGAAGAAGGAGTTGAGGTGCTTTTGTTTCCTTCCACCGTCTCTCTTATCTGTCTGTTTAGAATCTATGTGGACATCCTTCTGTCTCCTTTTACCCTTTATTCCACTAACATCCAGCATCTCTATTCCATTTGTTTTTTGGTGCTTTTCCTCTCTCATTCCCCTTGATATTCTCGCGTCCTCTCTCTCTCTCTCTCTCTCTCTCTCTCTCTCTCTCTCTCCTTGTGAATATATAACCATTAGCCTTCCTCATATTTCATTTTACCCCTCATCATGCTTGCTGTTTGTAATGACCTCAAATCCCATCTCATGTCCCGACACGCTATCTGAACATTCATTTTTTTGTCTCCTTGACTCCCTATTCTGAAACTCATCTAGATTAAGTGGGAAAATGATAACGATACAACACCATCTAGTTGATGGATAATGCTAACAGCCTAGTTCTTGTCATAATGCTAATTATATTTACCAGTAGTTGTCTCGACATCTCAATTGGCTATGTGCTTGCTCATTCGAATTAGTAGTTTGTCACAATGCTAGAGTAATATCACCAGTTGTCTGCATTGGCCAAAGTCATACATGTTTAGAGTTTTGTAGTTTGCATTCAGAGAATGTTGACCAGATCTTAGAAGATGGTACATTGACTATGATTCGTTGGTTTATTAGATTTTGCTATTAAATGATGATCTATCTTTAGGATTTGATATGCATAGTTGAGCAGAACAAGGAGTAGTGGTGCTTCCATTTCCTTCCACCATCTTCTCTTGTGTGTCTGCTTACAATCTATGTGCGACTTGCTTTGTCTCCTTTTCCTTTTATTCCATTGCCATCCAACATCTCTATTCTATTTGCTTTTTCGTGCTTCTTTTATGACAGTCTCGATTCTCTCACTATCTCGTAAAAACATAACCATTAGCCTTCCTCATCTTTCCTCTAAACCCCTCAACAATCTTGCTGTTTTATAGTGGTCTCAAATCCCATCTGATGCCCAGGTTATCTAAATAATATGATCTGTGTTAGGTGGATTGTAGAAGTTTTGGACTTGTTAAGTGACTGACTCGTCTGCGTCAACTTTTTCATATTTTGTTTACTATGGTCAATTTACTTGGACATGTTATAATCGTTGAAAATTTTCTTTTAATAAAATTATTTTAATAAATAATTATGTTTTTTAATATCAAATTTTGAAATTTTACGAAAATAAAATCGGGTCACCTGTTGAACAGGTGACCTCTGCCAGCGGCGGCCGTGAGCCCGGTGGCATGCCACGCAGGCACATGTCGCCTGTTAAACAGGCGACCTTCCGTCTCAACCCGAGAGCTCACCTCTCCCTCCCAACCTGGTCTTTCATATCCACAATATATCTGACAAATATTTTGTATACATCCAACAACAATAAAATATATAAAATATCATATTTAATAAATTTTACACTATATTTAAAACATTATAAAATACATATCACAACACTAAAGTTAAAGTTATAAAACATTTAACCATTTTAGTAAATAATATTACAACATCAACATGTTAAACACAATTATAACCATTTATGTTTTATATACTTGTTGTTTAGGTTTTCTAACTTGCTTTGACCTCCTTTAAACAACCCCATAATACCACCACCATGCTACCCCTGTTGCTGCTCTAGTTCTTCAGGGGCCTCAATTTGCTGTTGGTGGGGGCTTCCGTGTGATGTTGTCAGGATCAACTGTAGAAGCTTCCTCGTTGTAGTGCGATGACCCTTGACCATAATCTCCAAACTGCGGAGATGGACCCTGCTTGTACGTACCATAATAATGAGCAATGGGGTCCCTGTTGTTCCACTTAGTTGGTGGACGCATCTCATGCACGGGCTGCTGCTCCCACAGATTGTCTTGCTGTATTCCACCAGTATTTTCATTTATCGTCGCTGGCTGATCAAAATATGCTGCAGGTGGCTGAACCATCGGCAATATATCTTCCCGTATTCTAAAGGCATACTTGTGATAGTTTTGTAACATTGAGTTGCAGATACTTTCAATGTATGCGCCGTGAGTGTAGCTTAAACAAGTATTCTCTTCGGCAACATTGTAAATCTCTCTCATACTCTCAATATGTTATTATTATTATTTTTTTAAAAAGATACTTAAGCATGACATAAAAGGCATATGTATGCATGTTGTGAAATAAAAAGCGACGTACCATGTAATCAGTCAGACATTTACGAGAGATGAACCTTATGGTGATCTTTTTGTACCAGTCCATATAAATATGAATGTCATCACCTCCTCTCTATACGATCCGGTTCTCTGTCATTTTACATCTAAATGTATGGACAATATTTCATATCTCAGTTTGTTCTGAATGTGAAACTATTATGGTGCAAATTCGTATCGGTATGTATAGCGTTGGGTATATTTTGGAGGAGGCCAAACTGACGCAGCACTTGGTTGGTCGCATGTAACTCAATTTTATTGAAAAATATAAGGGGCACCTATGCTCGCCAAATACGTCTGCCATTTGTACAAAACATACTACCAACATTCACAAATTTAGATCTATAATTTCAAACTCAAAACACATATATAAATAATTGTAGATCTAAAATTTAAATTTTAAAATCGTAGATGATTCACAAATATATTGTATCTATCAAAAATTTCTTCGAAACTTGGTAGATCTAGTTATAACTAAGTTAGATCTACAAAATATTACCAAAAAAAATGAGTTTTGTAATATTTTGTTCGAAACTTGGTAGATCTACTTATAACTAAGTTAGATCTACAAAATATTAAGAAAAAAAATGAGTTTTGAGGTAGAAAATAGAGAAAGTAGGAGAGAGGTCGGTGGAGCTCGCGGGTGTGAAAAGTGAAGAGAAGGGAAGGGAAGGCTGGGCTCGGTTAAGTGAAGTGGTATGGTCGCCTGTTTTCAATGTTAAGGGAAGGCGACCATACCGCGGAACCTGTGGGCTCCGCCGAGTCCTATTTTCTCTATTTTTCACCTCAAAACTTTTTTTTTCTACAATTTTTGTAGATCTAACTTAGTTATAGCTAGATCTACCAAGTTCGAAGAAATTTTCGAGAGATACAGTATATTTGCAAATCCTCTATGATTTTAAAAGTTAAATTTTAGATCTACAATATCTATAAATGTGTTTAAGTTTGAAATTGTAGATCTAAATTTGTGTATGTGGGTAGTATATTTTGTACAAGGGGCAGACGTATTTGGCGAACGAAGGTGCTCTTTATATTTTTCAATGTAATTGAGTTGCATGCGACCGACCAAGTGCTGCGTCAGTTTGGCCTCCTCCAAGATATACGCAACGCTATACATACCGATACGAATTTGCACGATAATAGTTTCACATTCAGAACAAACTTGGATATGAAATATCGTCCATACATTGAGATGTAGAGTGACAGAGAACCGGGTCGTATCGAGAGAGGTGATGACATTCACATTTGTATGGACTGGTAAAAATATCACCAGAAGGTTCATCTCTCATAAATGTCTGATTGATTACATGGCACGTTGCTTTATATTTCACAACATGCAACATGCATATACATATGCTTTTTATGTCATGCTTAAGTATCTTTTAAAAAAAAAAAAAATAGATGGAGAGTATGAGAAAGATTTACAATGTTGTCGGAGAGCATACTTGTTTAAGTTACACTCACGGTGCATACATTCAAAGTATCTGCAACTCAATGTTCAAAAACTATCACGAGTATGCCCTTGGAACACGGAAAAATATATTGATGATGGTTCAGCCTCCTGCAGTATATTTTGATCAGTCAGTGGCGATGAATGATTATATGCTGGTGGAATACAACAAAATGATCCGTGGGAGTAGCAGCCCGCCATGAGATGCGTATACCAACAGAGTGGCCCAGTTGGGACCCCACTGCTCATTATTATGGTACGTACGAGCATGGTCTTTCTTATCCGTAATTTGGAGATTATGGTCAAGGTCCTACAACGAGGAAGCTTCTACAGTTGATCATGGCAACATCACATAGGAAGTCCCCCACCAACAACAAATTGAGGCTCCTGAAGAACCAAAGCAGCAACAAGAGTAGCATGGTGGTGGTATTATGGGGTTGTTTAGGAGGAGGTCAAAGTGAGCTAGAAAACCTAAACTAGAATTATATAAATGGTTATATTTGTGCTTTTTGTTTAACATATTGATGTTGTAATATTATTTACTAAAATGGTTAAATGTTTTATAACTTTTAATTTTAGTGTTGTGATATGTGTTTTATAATGTTTTAAATATAGTGTCGTGAATATGTTAAATGATATGAAAATTTATTGAATATGGTATTTTATATATTTTATTGTTGTTGGATGTATACAAATATTTATCAGATATTTTGTGGATAGAAAAGACCAGGTTGGGAGGGAGAGGTGAGCTCTCGGGTTGAGACGGAAGGTAACCTGTCACAAGGGGCGACCTTAAGGTCGCCTGTTTAATAGGCGACATGTACCTGCGTGGCATGCCACTGGGCGCATGGCCGCCGCTGGCAGAGGTTGCCTGTTAAACAGGTGACCCGATTTTATTTTCGTAAAATTTCAAAATTAGATGTTACAAACATAATTATTTATTTAAAAAAAATTCGTTGGACTCTTGGAAAGTGTCCGACATTAGTGTGTCGAATTTTTCTATGATATTTTACGATAGTTGAAGGATTATATCCAAGTACCTACATCCATTTGAAGTGTCAGATATGTATCTGACATGGAGCGGCATGTGTAAATCAAGAGTTAAAGTATCATAGAGTATAGTTAAAGGATCATTCTCAAATGTCCATATCCATTCGAAGTGTCGGATATGTGTACACATGGTGCCGCACGGTAAATCAAAGAGTTCGAGTAGCATAAAAACATAGCCAGTTAAGCAAGAGTAAATTACCAAATACCCATACCCATTTGGAGTGTCGGTTATGTATGCATATGGTGCGGCATGGTCAATCAAAGAGTTCAAGTAGCACAAAAATGTGACCAGTTAAGCAAGACCAACAAATTATGTAAGCCCATCTTGTTTGTCGTCATTCTGTAAGTATACTTGATAAGCTGGCTGAGGTGTTTTGCTTGCTCCGGAAACACTAAGCCTCTAGACTAGAGTTTGCAGAGTGCTTAATACACTTTTTTTCTAAACCACAAGCAGAGTGGGCTAGCCCTAACTTTCCAACTATAGAAGCTGCAAGAAGAGTGACTTTTTTTTATGATTATTGTGGGAAAACTTGGTCCATGAATGGCTTATTTTTATATGACCTTTAACATCACGACTGGCACCGATCCGTGTTCGACCGACCAAGGAGTCCGGCTTTCGGTCTGGGTCGTCTCCAAGGCCCGTGTCACCCTCTACGCGAAGAAGGATGACAATTTACTTCTTTTGAAGTAAATTTAAGGATTTCATGTAGTCGTTCTTTCCAAACAGGAATTTCTTGCTTGGTTGATGGTTTACCTTACACTGCCAAAGTATCTTGCCAGATAGTTACATGCATAGGCTTTCTCTAGCTATGTGCTTTTTAATTAGTTGCTCGTTTGCGCCTCATGGAAAATAACTTAGATGCGCCTTCTGAAAAATCTAATAGCTTCTGGAACAATTCCTTGATGTATTTTCTGAATATTCTTCAACAAAAGTGTTCTCCTTCCTTTTGAATGTTTCTTATGCTATGTATTCGAAAACATTTCAGGTCCACAAAGAATGAAGACAAACACAGCCTCACTCTCGTATTCCACAGCTCACAAAGCCAAGAGTTATTGGATTTCAAGTAGATAGTTGCTAGCAAATGCTTTTGTATAGTAGCTTCTTTAGATGATCTACAAACTATAATTCGCAATTAGAAAAAAAAAAAAAACTTGAAGAAGATATCATTTAGCCTCATTTTTAAAGTATTGTGGAAGCAGGGTAAGCTTGTTTTACAAATTGTTTTACTCCTTTAGGATATGGCTGCATTTATTTTTATCTTTTTAGATTCGGCCCATGCAGAGGATATGACTAGAATATTGTTCTTGTTGCTGTTGTATCTCTATAAATGAAGCATAAATCATTAATACAGGAAATGGTATAATCATTAATACAGGAAATGGTATAAGATACTGACGATTTTCTTCTCATTTATAATATTTGAAATTAGTAGCCTTGTATTAAATTCAGTTGTCACAGCAGGGACTAATTAGGCGATTTGTCTGCAGTAGGCAAGTTTTCGTCCAAAAGCACAATTATTACACACTTCGAAGTAATCAACCAATAATGTTGTATTTTGAACCCAAAAGATCAAATGCATGTCAACTGTGAGGATATGTGTTCATTGGCTATTACACACCCTTTATGGGTTGCTGGTAACTGGTTGCCTGTTGGCTGGTTTTTTGTAACAGAGCCATTGTCTTGTATGCAGGATCAACTTATTATTTATTTCATTATAAATGTAGCCACTAGGGGGGAGCGTGCCACGTTCGAATTCTTACTTTTGTATGGGCAGTTGTTGGGATAATATACCACTTTCGCTACAGTTACACACACCCTCCTGCACGTGCAACGATTCCATGCTTCGTCGTGCCTCTTGATCGAGCCAAATTTAGAGAGTTTGGCCGATGTTGGCGCCTTAACCCTAGGGGTCTAATATTTTTTATTTGACAAATCTTTTGAAAATTTTCATCTGATCTGAATCGCAGTCCCCAACTTACATCTACTTTAAGATTTAGACAGGCTGAAGATTCGAATGCTTTGATCTTCTAGTGGCTACATATATATATATATATATATATTTTGACAAGAGCGACAATGTCATGCATTTTATTTTATATTCAATCATTAAAATTTTGGTATAATATCTTTTGCAGTTCATTCTTGTTTGTATGTTTTCTCTTGAGATTAAATTCTACTTCGTGTTCAACCCGCGATTGTTTCTGATGAAAGAGTAAGACTCATTGCATTGCTATTCTGTGCCACTTTTCGTAAGTTTTCAGGATTGTCTTCTAATTTCATTTTCTTCTCTGTATTTTGCGTATCCGCCTCGGAGATGGGGGATTATTATTATTATGTTTTTTTACTGTTTACAATCTAATAGCCATAATGTGACACATAAAATATTGACACCAGACTATAGGTATTTGTTTATAAATTTATAAAAAAAAATAACACGCATTTTAAAAAAATATTTGTTGACATATTTGGGTCAAACTCAATATGTACAAGCATCCACCCATGGTCTATGGGGGACCAGGGGTATAAATATACTTGATGAATACTCAAAAACTAAGCCACCTACATAAGAGCCGTAGGATTTGGAGAGTTCACTAAGATGATGACTCTGATAGCCATCCTCATCGCCAGAGTAGCACCAACGGATGTAAGTACGAACGCTACGATCCGCTTCCGCACGCAATTGAGGTAGTCCGAGAATTCTATTTACTGTAAAATTCATACCTAAGTACTATTGATTATCTTCATTGGTAGCAGAGCACATAAGTTTATGGTTTGCCATTGCCGGCGCGGCGAGCCGCCTTTGTAGGAAACCATATTTGATGACCACGGGTTGCACCTGTGGCCATACTCGAACCAAGGCATTACAGATTCATCTTCAACCACCTCTCACTATCTCCTCGACGGCGTAAGTCATATCCGTTGATAAGTAACCATTTCTTAATCAGTTGTTATAACTGCCACCACTATTCCACTAATCCCACTTTTGAGATGACTTATTTCTTACGTGGGATTTTACTGCAACTGGGGCAATACTTTGGGCATGTTGCACCAGCTGGAGCCCATTCCAAATTCAGACCTCATGACATTTTAAGCCCAACAAATAGTCCCCTCGATTACACGCGCATAAGCTACGCATTGCGTATTAAATCGAAAATTATGGAAATTGTTAATGACTTGGTCTTGTTAAATTAAAGTCAAGCCTTAGATAATCCAACGTCTTTAGGTTCACATTAAATCTCAAGAACTTTGCCAAAACCCTAATTATATACACTTTGAAAGTCCTGATGTCCTCTTTTCTTCTTTTTTTGATATTTCCTGCGGCAAGAAAGGTAACTATGCATGAACAAGTCCAACTCTAATTTGAAGACTTCTATTAATTCCAGTCACTGTTCATGATTTCTTTTCTTTTTTTTTAATTGCCCGTGTCTTTGAGAGTTCCAGAGGAGAATTATGTCGACGAGGCAATCAAGCAAGAAGAAGCATCAAGATATCCCTCGTCACAATTCTTTGAAAGATTTTGCAGAGAAAACTGCCTTCAAACTTCCTAATTACCACGGTGAAAAGCAATGCGTGAAATATTTGAATGGTGTTTCGTTTGGTTATCCTAATCACAAGACGGTCATCTCAATACCAGGTCGTGAAGCATTCACTTTACAACCAACCGGGACGATAAAGAGAATCCTTCGTTTTCTCCATTAGGTAGTCAGATAGCCAACGAACAATCAAAGGCTTGGGGTGATATGAACTTCATTGGTAACCATTACCTCCGACCTAATCAAGTCGAACAGACCCAGGTAATATTAAACGTGTATGAATCTGAGTTGGTCCATGCTGGAATTTACGGTGCTGTCTACTGTTCTCTATATCCTTACAGCATACCCGACAAACTATGAAAGCATTTCTGGAAAATTGGAACAGTACATCTCATAGTTGCATATTGAGGGGTGGTGAACTCACTATATCTCTTTTTTATCTAAAACATATTGCTGGCTTGACATAGAAGGAGAAATTTATAACGAGTACAACCCTTGTGAAGTTGAAGAATCTCTGCAATTAATGTATGGCCATTATTCCAAACTTGCTAAGTGTGATGATGGCTCATTGAAGCATGTGACAGGTAACATACATTTCTTCCTTGGCCCAGCATGTTAAGAAATTCCTCTCTCTCTCTCTCTCTCTCTCTCTCTCTTTTTTCTTTCTTTTTTTTTTTTTCTTTTTTTATAACAAGCTTTATTATAAATATTATGTAGGTGATGATTGGATAAAGAAAACGTGCGAATACCTAACGTCCTTCATATTGATGATCCTTTTGCATGTATATGTATGGAGAAAACGTTTTGATGATCCTTATTGGATTCATCGTAATCGTCAAGGTGTGGATCGTATTACTTTTCTTGCAGCATTTATATCATTTTAGTACTTTTGTGTTGCTCGATGATGATGGAAATACAATTAGACTAGAAACTTTCACGATAGCGCATATGATAGTTCATGGTGTACAAGTTTCTCTAGTTGCGCCAGTATTGAACTTATGTTACAAAGCGTTTGACAAGATAGCGCAAACCTCAAATCCTAGTCAGTGTAAGGTTTGCTTTTCGATTCATTACTGTTCGGCGTGGATGTCATTATATTTTTGCAGGACTTTTTCTTGATCTCATGATCTGGATGATCTTTCTTTAATGATGACTATTGCAACTTGTAAAGTAAATAATGATCTCAGTCCTTATGGTGTTCGAAAAATGTTTCGATATATACAAGATGGTATTATGCCTGATGTAACTTGGAGGCCAGTTAGTAGGAGTTTTATTGGTGCAGATAACGAGGAATTACTTGATGAACCAGAAAACAATGTTCATTCAGCGAGCATAATTACGTAGTGATCAACTTGACTTCCTAACTAGCATTCGTACATTATTGCTTCCTTATTGGCGGGGGGATTATTATCCACTTGTCTCTTACTTCCCTTCAAGATGTGCTCGCCAACTCGGCCTTGATCAGGGTGTTCCTCGTAGCAGGTTGGAGTGTCCTAATAAACCTAGCATACACAACGTGCTTCTCGCCTGGCATGAATTTTTATGTAGAGGATCTTATATCAGTTTCTTTATGCCAAACGAAAATCGTCGCGGGAGATCTACTACGGAATATGCGTGGTGGTATCGGAGTAGTGTAGATGCTTATCTTAATATAAATTTTGACCTCCTAGTTGCTCAGACTCCGAAAGAGGACTTTCAGAAACTGAAGGGACAAGCACAGACTTTGAGATTAAAAGAATTCGCAAGACTTGATTATATATCAGAGCATGACAGATCAAGTAAGCCCATAAATAAATCCAAGTCAACTAGAGGCCAAGGTAATCTTTGAACCTCTCTTCTCTTTTATTTTATTTTATTTTAATTAGTGCACCATTTTTAAAGAGCCCTCTGCGAGAGCTTGCACTATATTCGATCATAAAATTTCTTGTATATTGTCCAGGATGCGCCAAAAAATTTATTGAATCTCGTATTAGAAAAACTTCCAGTCAAGATATTGTAGTACCAGACTCAAAGGTTACAAATCAGATTTCGGGACATGAGATATGCAAAATAAAAAGTCCACGTTGATCTCGCTCTCCAGACATCCCAAAGCATTCTCAAAAGAAGCACATGATAACAAATTGAAAGGTGTGGCATGAAAATCCTCCTGCATGGTCCTGTATATACTTATATTCCTTTACTTATATATATGTATATATATTTTTTAGGCCAAGATGTTGGTGCTGGAGCTTGTCCAGAATTCAAAAGTGAGGACAATCTTCAATCTTCGCTCGGTAGACATGCTACTTTTCTTTGATATTTATCTATTTGTTTTCTTTTTTTTTTCAATCTCGTCATCATGCATCACTATTTTTATGGTATTTTGAGGCGAATTTCATGACTTTAGAGCACTTGAATGCAGTCCCATATTAGAAACGTTTCGGTTAGGAACATCAAACCTATAAAGTATGTTAAGTTCCATAAACCAGATAATGTTATCAACTTTTACTTATTTTAAAGGAATAGCTTCTGTTCATCTTGTGAAATAATTTGTTGCAGCTGATATGAAATAATGTCCATGAGGATGGTGGGTCTATAGGCCCAATAACGTCAGTGCTCCATGCTACAAACGGCCAAGATGATATGGTAGGGTGTAGAGGGCAAGCGGTTGATGTATGAAGTCACCATGTATTTGACATATATAATAGTTACGAGCCATGTTGATATAGTCTCGTAACATGTTGGCCAATAATAACCTATTTGTTTTAGTTTAATTCGATCTTTGGCCCGCTTGATGTGCTCCAAAAATACTGAAATGTACTTCATCCATTGCTTGTTTCGCCTATTGAGGAGATAAACATCTCAAAAGAAGTTGATCATAGGATCTTTTATTTAATGTATCATTTAACAGTGTATAAGACATGATCCTTCTTTTAAGTTCTATGCTTTTACTTTTCTCCTCCGGTAACCTGCCATGTTTCAAATATTCAAGGAATGGGGTCCTCCAATCATCCTTTTGTGATACTCCATGATCAATCATGTCAACAACTGCAATAGAGGGTGTTACCTCAAGCACAAGTGGGAGCACTAAACGTTCTTCTACCACAATCTCTACTTGTCCACTATCAGGAAGTGCAAGAGCTGCTGCTAATCGTCCTGCTCTTGTATGTTTCAACAACTGTGTTTGTCATTATGTATACTTTGTTAAAATGTCAATTAGCTTACGAGATTGGCCTATTCACACATGCAATCGTCATGGTGTTTTGGCCTACTCACCCAAGCAATCGTTCTGGTGTTCAAGAAACATGTAGGATGAGATAGTGTATGTATGCTCACACTTAAGTAGCTGCAAGTATGCTTGTGAAAGATTGACATACACAATTATCGCCTTGTGATACGGGAATGGTTTGAAAATTGAAAAAGGAAGGAAGAAATCCACCACCAACCGGAATCCACCGAACGGATACAGGATTAAAAGAATGTTCACCACTCAGTGGCAATAAACCAAAGAGATACAGAACAAAAAAGGGCACAAGACACAACTTTTACTCAAATGGATAATTTGGAATTCAAGTCGTCCTTCACCACAGAGATACTAGGTAGTTATAGTCATCTTGGAACATCCCTCCAAGCATGGGAAAGCGAAATAATTAAAGACATTCAACTAATACTAAAGAAGACACTTAGAGAATGCCAAACGTCCTGTTGAAACTAGAGAAATAGTAAAGTTCGGATGAATATGTCATCCTGCACAGTTTTTAGTAAAACACACATAACTTCTTCCATAAACATCCAATTAATGCAACGTTTGTTGCGTAGGAAACTGGACTTCCAGGGCTTTCCAACCATATATCACATGCATTTTTTGGGGGTTGCAATCAATACACTGTGCAAGTTCACCTAAAACTGGATGACTTTCAGAATTCTTTTCAATCTCCAAGTATCCAGAACCTGACTTTATTTGCTCTGCTCCTGCATTGTATACGACCAAGATGAGAATATATGTGAAGATAGTTGCAAATATGAAACATCGAAGATTTGTTCTTTCCCTAATTGAGCTTATAAATGCAGAGCGTGAATTCTAAGTAGTTACTTAAAGTGTGACTAGTTTAAGAAATCAGGGTAGATGCAGACAATGTCTACATTAAGGCTCGTATAGTAGGAGTCTTTTATAGTTTACGACATGTTCTCTTGTTTGAGAGAATCCCTCTATAGCATTCCTATCATATTGTATTAGCTACAGACGACCATGGGGAGCGATTGAATGGATCCCTACTTCATCACTGTGTGAGCACATAGATGCGAAATCTACAATGTAGCCATTTGGGACTTAGAACTATGGCAAAAGTTGAGAATTGATAATGCTATTTTAGTATGTGTTCAAAGGCCAAAAAAGATTCGGTCTGTAGAAGCATGCCTAGAAAAGCAATTAAAATCAAAATGAATTGTCATGAGTGACTAAGGAAGAAAATAATATAATGTCACACTAATGATTTGTGACTCACCGTTTGCGCAGTTACATCGAACTTAGTGTTCAAGAGTAACTATGAGTACAAACGCATGTGATATATCTCACTAGTGATATCTTTCTGCTAATATCTCGTCTGGTCGCGCTCTCCATTTTCTATATGATAAAAGGGTTTTAACGAAATGTAAATTCAAGCATAGATGGATGCTTGAGTAGGAAATGTTGGCGTATTTGGGTCAAGCTCAATGTGTGCAAGCATCAACCCAAGATCCATGAGCGACCAAGGGTATAACTTGTGACATCCCTTGACTTGGACCAGGATGGCCCAATTGAAAGCCTACGGGCCTTAGGCCCATGTAGATATTTGGTGGTGGCATTTAATCCGAAGCTTAGGTTAATAAAGGCCATAACTTGTTACCTTCAAGTGGATCCACCATTTTCAAAGGGACTCGCTAGTGTAGTGCGGTCAGGGCTTGGGGGTGTGGGTCCCGGGACGGATGGGGGCGTGATATAAATACACTTGATGAATAACCTAACGGCTAAGCCACTTGAGTGAGAGTCATGGGACTTGGAGAGTTCACCAAGAGAATGACTTTGGTAGCCATCCTCATCGCCAAAGAAATAGCCGGACCTTGCCGGAGTAGAACCGACAGATGTGAGCACGAGCACTATGATCAGCTTCAGCACGCAATTGAGGTATTCCGAGAACTCTACTTGTGCTAGCTAGAATTCATGCATAAGGACAGTTCGTTACTCAACTATTTAACAAATAAATGAAAAGGTAAAAGCCTAGATCCTCTGTGCTCATAAATTTTTCATTTTTCTCTTATTTTTTAAGAATAAATAAAATGTGTTGTTAATATTTAATTAAACAGCTTCAACGAAAGGGAAACACAATTGGTAAATGTTAAGGTTAGAGTACAGGTTTAAAGTAAAAACTAGAATATATTAACACCAATTTGGATGAACATTAACAAACAAATAAATAAATAACTTATACATTGTCTAAGGCTACTATCTTTTCAACATTAACGTTCTCATCTTCCCAGATCATCTCTTCTCCTTGGTTCTGATTCTCATAGTTTTGTACCTTGTATTCATGCCTACTTGCTAACAAGAGAAAGGCGAGAAAATTCACCACCCCTAAAACCGCAAGCATCCAGTAGAAGTAGTCCAACCTCCCGATGTTGAGATTGTTCTTAATCCATCCGCCATTAGTGGCCTTATCAACCATAGAAACCAACAAGCTACTGAAGAAGAACCCCATCGATAACGTCGTTAGGAACAATCCCGTGCTCATAGATTTCATCCTTTCCGGAGCTTCTCTGATGAAAAACTCGAGCTGGCCAACGTAAGCGAAGCCTTCGCCTGCACCTACGAGGAGAAACTGAGGTACGAGCCAGAACACGCTGACTGCTTTGCCGTGTTGGACTTGGCGGTTTCTTCTTTCCCTTTCTACAATCGCAGAGACGGCCATGGCGATCATGGCGAACACGAGGCCGACGCCTATTCTCTGCAGACAGGTGATGCCCTGTACGTTATTGGTGAACTTCCGAGCGAAAGGGACCAAGAGCTTCTCGTTAAGGGAGGTGATTATGAGGATCATGGCGAAGAGGAAGAAGGAGAGGGAACCAGAAGGGAACACAAAAGAACCGATGTTGCGGTCCATGTACGTGGCTTGCTCGACGGAGAAGGTTGTCATCTGCGAGTAGACGGTCCAGAAAAGTATGCAGGTCGACCAAATCGGGAGGAGCTTCAGGACCATCTTCACCTCCTCTACTTGAGTCACACTACATGATGAGTCTGCTGATGGTTGAACGACTTTGCTGTCACCATTTACTTTCGAGGTCAATACGGCTGCCTTATCAAGGCACCTGTAGGGCAAAAATGTTGGTCAGCGTACGTAAACATACTGATAATTAAGCGTTTGTGTGTTATGATTCAAATCATCATTTTTCATCTGGCTCATGTTGTACAGTTAGTTGGTTTATGAAATAATATTCCTCTTTTCTTACATAGCTAGTAGAAATGCAAAAAGTGCGGCCAATTCTTACCTGCACTGCTACCTACGGGTCACATATTAGTTCGAATTGTCTGCTATACAGGCCGAGAGGCTACTGCTGACTCGTCTCGGAGCGGTGCCCCGCTGAGCCATGACCCATCCGGGCCAGTTAGGCCCGCGCGGTTGTATTTTAACAAAAAAATCATAGAAAAAAGAAAGTGGAAGCTCTGCACTGGCAGAGCTCCCTAGGGAGTGCCAAGGCAAAACTCCCTTGGGAGCTCTATTTTGCTGCTTTAAAAAAAAAATCCAAAAAAATTATCGCAGTATGACTGGCTCGTGGGCTAGCCCGCGGGCCGGATCGCCGTTTACAAATTTAAAATTTAGGGCGACTGTTGTGGCCTGTATGGTCGATTTGGCGGGCCGAACTGTGGCCTGTACACTTAGTGCGGGCTGCGGTTGAGCCCGCGAGCTACGATTTTTGTGCATCTCTAATAACTAGTGGACCTATCTATCAAGAGAAAAAGAAACTAGCAAATAAACAGACAGTGGGCTATACAAGCAAGCTATTGTTTATTTAATTACCTTTTACGTAGAAACGGCCAAAACAAAAGATATAACGTGTATGGAAGCATATGCAGCCAAGGATGCCCAAAAGCCAAAATATAATCTAGTCAGAAGAAACCAATGATTTGGTCAAAGAGCATAACGTGTATGGAAGCATATGCAGCTATCATCATACTAACGTATCTGGACTCCAAATTTAAAAGTGTAATCAACTTAAAGTATATTAAGAAAAATTCAAAATTAGAAAAAAACATGACATACCTACTCAAAGTTTCTGTGCAGCTAAAATCATATTAATCCAAGAATAAAGTGATTGTGTTCTATGCTAATCTACGCTATGCAGTCGAGCTCAATAGTGTTGTTGGCTTGCCCTTCTTACCTCAGCCTCTCCGTGTGGGGGACCTTAGATGTGTGGTAGTCCTTGAGCTGGCTGGGATCTGAAGGATAGCCCAACTTCCTCTTCTTCCAAGCCAAGTAGCAAACCTTCCAGATAACAGTTAACGGGCTCCCCTTCGGCTTCTTGTACCGATAATACGGCATACCGACGAGCAAGACAATCACCGCAACAACCATTGTCGCGGCTGAGATTCCGTACCCCAGTCCACGGCTAACGTTGTCTTGGATGTAAACGAGAACTGTAACGGCGAATAGAGAGCCGATGCTAATGCAGAAGTAGAAGCGGTTGAAGAAGAATATCATTGCCTTCTCTTCCTTCGGGTCGCGGATGTCGAATTGGTCAGACCCGAAGCCCGAAACGTTCGCCTTGATTCCGCTCCCGCCGAGGGCGGTGGTGTAGAGCGCCGCGATAAGCAGAGCTAGCTGCCTGCCAGTTGCTGGGATGCAATCCTGCTGCTTCAGCTGAAGCCCGCTGCATTTCGGCGGTCTCATACTACTTAGAGACGTCGCTATTGTTAGCAGGCTCACACCCTATATTCATGCAGCACAATGAGCAACACCAAAGTTAACCATTACTGAAAAAGACGACTTCGGAGCAGTTAATGACTTACAATGGCGGCGATGGTGGAAAAGATGGCAACGGTCATGAAGCGGCCGAGCTTGGCGTCGGCGAGGAAGCCGGAAATCAGAGAAAGCAAGTAAAGTGTACCCATAACGTTGGTAACAATGTTCGCGGATCTCGAGGTGGAGAGATGCAGATCTCCAGTTAGATAGGTTACCAAGTTCATGGAGATTCCGATCAGGCATATCCTCTCCGACAGCTCTGTACCTGTATTTATCCATATAAACAGCACAATCTGAATCCTCCTGAATTGGTGTGCTTAAATGTACAGTTAATAAGCAATGCAAATTTTTAACAGTACCTAAAATGAGGCCGGCGGCGAGCCATCCACCCGTACGGGATTTGTCTACCGGGTTCCCTTTGAAATTCACTACCATTTCTCCGACATCCCCATCACCATGGCCACCGGCTAGAGCCTGCAAATTAATTACAACGCAAGAATGAATTATTGCAATTGGACTGCATACGTATATATATAAACAAACGTGCATGTATGCATGCATACTTACCATAGCGAATACCCGAGAGAGGATGGGAGAAGGTTAAATGGTTATAGTAGAACAAGATATAGGCTTTTTGTTTTGTATATTTATATTAGAGAGATGAGGTGGAGTAAAGCAATGACCAATGAGGAGAAGATTTGGTTGGTATCGTCCACAATACGGGCAGTAAGAGTAAGACGGAAGGGACAAGTCGCTGGGCGGCTGGAATATTATCTCGCACTTTGATGATGAGGTCTCAAACTCGAACTTGGCTATATATGGATGTGTGGCAGCGAATTCCAGTAGGTTTCGTCGGGACTCTAGAGTCTGGCCGAATTAACAGAAGCCCTGATAGCCCACGTGTTGGGATGTGAAAGCTCGAGGTTGGGGAGTTGGCGTGCCCGCTGCTCGGCTGAGAATCAAGGGACTGTCAATGTCGTGCCTGCACGAAGATCTCTACGGAGTCGCGTCTTTATCTTTCACGGGAAGGAAGATGGAAAGTATCGTGTCCTTTCACATGCTGCGGCTCGTGCTCATCAGCCCTTTGGCTGAGTCAATGGCTAACTGGCGGGTTTCTGTGGACTCGTCTTCTTCAAAGTTAAAAAGTGAACTTGCCTTGTATGATTGATTAGCTTCTTTCCTGTCGGAGATTTATCTAACGTAGTAAAATGGTCAACATATTTATCATCCTAATCATTAAGAATTTCAATTATATATACATACGATAGATATTATTCATGTAATCCTGATATTAATTATAAATTATTTCAAATATATGTATGTAAATAATTTGAAATGTATGTGATATATGTCAAATATTTGATACATAACATGCAATTATAAGTATATCGACTTCGGAATGTTCCTAAAAAATAAGTAATACTCTTATATATATTTGTATATTATTATTTTGAGAAAAAGAAACATACTGCCATCTAGAATTAAACTCACAGAATTAACATCACTAAGACCTTACCAGAGAATCAGCATAGAAATCTTAATATAGCATGCAAAAATCTACTTACAAAATAATGAAAGGTGAAGGCTCAGCATATTTATCGAGAAATTAACCAAGACGCAAACTCCTTAGCTATTATAGCTTTAGCCTTACTAATAATTTCTACTATTTCAAGCATCCTCTGACAGAGGCTTTTTAATAGTTTGGAGTTTGATGTAAGTGATTTTGATTCTATTAAAATACTAATTAAGAACTACATTACAGAGTTTTTCTTTTTCGTACCAATAAAAACCTCACAATTTATCCACACAAACTTTTTTAAATCTGTACACATCTCATTGTTACATGACGAATAACTTTAAACATGAAATTCAAAGTATTTTTAACAAAATATTGTTAAATATTAAAATTGACCAACGTACTGAAATGTTTTTACTATTTAAAAATTTAAAATATCTTAAAAATAGATGTGTCATACTTCAAATTAGTGTATTTTAAAATTATTTTTGAACCTACTAACAGTTTGATTTTTTTTAAAATATTTATTTTGATATATTCTTTTTCTAAAAATTTTTAAATATTGAAATTGTAAAACATATCAAATGTTTGTCACTTAGTGAAAATATCTTGAACTAATTATTTGGAGGGTTGTTTGCCTAAATAGGTACATTCTTATACATAGAAGTAGTACTAATTTTTTGACCCAAAAAAAAAAGAATAAGTTTTAATCTAATTAGTACCCTCTTCAACTCATTCATCTGATAACTATCTCAGAATTTTCAAATTATACTCATCATGAGTAGTTACATTTCATGATCAGACTTGACGTATCATCATTTGATATATTAGGATGGCACCAATCAGATTTTGACATGAGTATTAATTAGTTAGGCAGTCAATTTTTAAAATTTCAAAAACGTTTGAAACTTTTGAACATACAACTTACTTGCCTACCGTTTATATAATTTACAAAATTTTACAAATATTCAGATTACAAAAAGTTGGTCCGTCAAGTAAGTATCACATATCAAATTTCAATTGATGCTACTCTGACATGTAGGATGATGATATATCAACGAAGACATTAGATATAATTTTACCTAATCAATCTGTTCACTCTGTTTAGGGTGGTAATAGTGTAATAATCAGGATGTTTTAGTAATAAGTATTAATTCAGTTGGTTAGCAAAATTAAATTATGTAGTTGAGTAATCTTTACAAAAGTCACGAGTTTGAGTGTTGAGTATGCAGAGAGAAAATTATTGTAATTGTTCTATTTTACGAACAAGAATAGTCTCCTATCCAGTGGCGACGAGGATACCCGTGGGAAAAAAAAAAAAGAAGAAAAAAACAGCAGAGGCTGAAGCATTAACTTGCATATCTTGGCTCCCGAGACATCTAAAGCTAAAGAGCAAGTTAGACTCACGGGCATGTACTCAGGCGTAGTCTCTCCTACATGCTAGATCAATCTTAACATAACTGGCAGTTAATGATTTGCGTTTCCATTTACATCATCCGGCTCTCAAATCAATAATTTGAATTGGGAAAAGAATTAAAGGATAATTGCTTATCAGCCACCCTAAAATCAACAATCTAAAATTATCCCAAGAATTAAATATATTACTGATCTTGCCGGCAATATGCTAATAATCTTGTTGTGATCAATTGTAGCTTATATGCCAATCATATCACTACGAGTGTGTACAGTTCACGAGTGTATTAGACGTCTATTTATTTATTTTTTTTTAAAAAAACATTTTGAATACAAATATGTGCATTTTAATGTGATTTGCAGTTTTTGTATTCAAAACTGTTTTTCAAAATGTACTTCAAGAATTTTTTTTATTTAATAAAAAATTATCAAATTAGTATCAAAAACGAAATTTTACGAAAATAGTGCCGGATTGCCATTCAGAATTACGACTCGGTGCCAGTGTGGCGGAGTGGGTCGACAGGATATGTCTAGCTGGATATCGCCATTCAGAATGGCGACATCCTCTAAGCCTTAACGGAGATCGCCATTTAGAATGGCGACATCTACTAAGCCTTAACGGAAATCGCCATCTGAAAGCTAGCTCAAATAGCTTTCTAACAGTATATAGATTGCTAAAATTGGATAAGAAACGAGGAAGAACAAGATCAATAAAATTTGCAGGTGTTCGTAAGTGTTCGCGGCGGTGTTCGCAGGTGTTCGCCGCGAACACGTGCGAACACATTCGTTTTCTTATCCATTTTTGGTAATCTATATACCGTTGGAAAGCTCTTCGAGTTCTTTTATATGAGACTAGATTTTGGAGCTCTCAATTAAAAGTTATGCTAAAAATACCGAGATGGTGTCAAGCTGCTATGGCATTTGACAGCGTATCGGTATTTTTTGTATAACTTTTCGTAAAGAACTCCAAATGAGATAAAATCAGTTCATCTAAAATGTAACTCAAGGAACTTTCCAACAGTATATAGATTGCTAAAAATGAATAAGAAACGAGGAAGAACAAGCTCATTGAAGTTTGCAGGTGTTCACCGCGAATACTTGCGAACACCCGCGGACAGCTTCTTTTTATTATCCATTTTTTGAAGTCTATAAACTGTTAGAAATCTCTTCGAGTCTTCTTTAATATGAGACGAGTTTTATCGTATTTGGAGCTCTATACGAAAAGTTATACTAAAAATACCGAGATGGTGTCAAGCTGCTACGGTATTTGACAGGCCTCGGTATTTTTGGTATAACGTTTCGTAGCGAGCTTCAAATGAGATGAAATTAGTTCCATCTAAAAGCTAACTCAAAGAGTTTTCCAACGGTATATAAATTGCTATAAATGGATAAGAAACGAGAAAAAACAAGCTTAATGAAGTTTGCAAGTGGTCGTGGCGTTAAGGCTTACCGGATGTCGCCATTCTGAATGGTGGTATCCAGCTAGACATGTCCCATCGACCCGCTCCGCCACGGTGGCATCGGGTCGCCATTCTGAATGGTGATCCGATATATTTTCGTAAAATTTTATTTTTTTATACTAATTTGATAATTATTTATTGAATAAATATTAAATAAAAAAATTTCAGTACTTCAAAGTAGACATTTTGGAATTTAAATTCTTAGTGAGTTTAAAATAGTTTTTAAACCTGTTAAAAAGTTGGAGTCCAAAATATTTATTTTAAAGTATATTTTTAAAAAATATATCAAAATTATAGGTCACATCAAAATTTAAGGCTTTAATATTTAACTTTTTTAAAAAATAAACTCTATATAGACATTTGGTACACTCTCGCATGTACCATATCCCTATTCTTTGATAATAGTAGCCAATAAGTGAACCACTAAGATGATAGGCTTTTAAGGATAATATGAGCGACCACATACCATATAATCTAGGAAGGAATTGTTTTAAATTATTTAATTAATATTACATTCTAAAACCGGATCGCAAGTTAACTAGCAATATGATGCCAGTAGGCCACTATGTAGATACGCGTTACTACATTGGCATAATGTCACCAGTTTAACAGCGACCTTAAGGTCGCCTCAGTGAAAGGCAACTAGCGCTCGAGTATAGCACAGCCACCCCTCCACCCCCCATTTTTTTTCACTTCTTTACATACTCCTCCCCCATTTTTTTCAAATTTCTCATTCTAAACACTATATTTTAGTGGGATTCGATATATCTAAGTTTATACTAGCTAGATCTAGCAAGTTCTAAAGAAAACTACGAAAATACGGAATATTTTACATATTCATATGATTTGTAAATTTGGATGGTAAATCTATATTAATTTGTTTATATTGTTAGTATATTTTGTGCAAATATTACGTATTTGTATGTATGTATATATATATAATATATATATATATATATATATATAATATATATATATATATATATATATATATATTAATATATAATTATATAAATATATATATATATATATATATATATATAATATATATATTGATAGTATATTATATAAAAAATGTGTATTAATTATAGATCAACCGTAATTAAAATATTTGTAATTAGTAGTTTTTTTTGTGAAAATATGGTCTATATTATATGTATATAATATAAATATTGATAGTATATATAGTGAAAATGTACTAACATTTATCTTAGTAAAATGTATTGTGATATTTTAATTTAGTTTACTACTTTTGTTGGATATTGATAGATGTTGTTGATGCGTAAATTCTAGCAAGCGCACTAGTCGCACAAGTAATAAAGAGTGAGTAGAGTATCGTTCCCTCGGAGACTGAATTTATTGATTAACGGCCTAGGCTTAATTCTGATTATATTTAACAACCGAAATGATTAAGAAATATAATTCAAATTGATAAAAATTCTCCAAAAGATGATATTGAGATACACAATTTGCATTCGCTATGATAATCTAAATTCTTTTATCTAATATTCTGAACAAGATTAATTCAATTTCCAGCAAGTCCTTTTTATTATTTAATATTCTCTCTTGATAAATATTAAAACTATTTATCTCTCATCACCTACTATATCTCTATGCAGGTTGATCGGAAAGAAACGCAGTATCTTTTAGGGACTTCATTTGCTGCACGAATTATAATGTTATCTCTATTGTACATTTAATTTCTGTATGTTTCACTAGAAGTATATTTAAATGATGTTAAATTTCTCAATCTCATCATAAATCATCGTTTCATTTAAGTGGTGATCAATCACTTAAAAGCGTTAAGAACAGTGAAATATTTGATATTGAATTAACTATGTTCTAGAATAACTTGATAAAGGAATTCATATTTTCATAGTTAGATTACAAATTGTGTCCTCGAAGATTTTATTCCATGGAGAAATGATAAAAATAAATTAAAATTACAAGCTTTATTCCCCCAACGGGATTCTTTTTCTTATGCATGTCTCGAAGTGTTCGCCGAGATCTGGAGTTTTGCTGAGGTCACCACTGCTGTAAATTACCGATCTAAGAATCGTCGATCGCAAAGATCACTATAATTCACCAATGCCTCTGAGTCGCCGAAGCTATAGTATCTTCTGCTGACGCCGCTGCAATTTGCAACTCCTGATTGTCATGGTCGAACCCTCATCTCCGGCTGGCAAGATTTGGGCCGAGCCGAGCCAACATTGCAAGTCCGACGTGACCATACAGGGGCAGAGCCAAGGTAGGCAGAACCGAGGTCACGAATTTGAGGCGATGACACAAGTTCAACGTAACCCAACAAGGGAAACACTGAGGTAATAGAACCGAACAAAGGTCACGGATCCAAGCTGATGCCATGAGTTCGAGATGACCTATCAAAGGCAAACAGTCGCTTTACCATACTCTAGAGTCTACCTCAGAATGGAGAGTGTAAGCATGTAACGATTTCTAAATACAAACAGTCGCTTTACCATACTCTAGGGTCTACTCCAGAGTGGAGGTACAAGCCTGCAATGAGTTCTAAATGCAAGTCATCATTATCCTAAGTCTCTCTGAGGTCAAAAGCCTCGCCGAGATGCGGAGCCTCAACAAAATCTGGAGCATCGAACCGTTTGCCGAGATCGGGGAGGTCTGATGCCTTGCGTTGGTCTAAAGCCTTGCTGAGATTGTTGTCGGAGTCCGAAGCCTCGCCGAGACTACCATCGCCTCAATCTCATCGGATCTGTGCCGATCTACCTGCTGCCATCTCGTACATTGTAGATCAAGAACCCACATCAACGATCGGCCAACCAACTCGTCTTCCACCTTGGCGATTTTCAACGCCTCTCCAGCAGACGTTATTGTCGTCTCGCCAAGCCCTATTGCTTGATCCAAGCTCAGCCCAAATAACAGATTTGATCAAGCCCAAATTTAGACAAATCGAAGCCGAGGTCACGGGTCCTAGCTGATGCCACGAGTCCAACGTGACCTGACAGGACATAACCAAGGTCATGAGTTAGAGCCGAGCCGAGGTCATGAGTTCAGGCCAAGACTGTGAGCTCGAGATAAGCTGAGGCAGGGGCAAAACTAAAGTCGACCTTGCAAAGCTGAAGCTACAAGTTTTGGACAAATGAAGACGGGAGCCGAACTAAGGTCACGAGTTCGAGCCGAGGTCATGAGTTCAAGATGATCTGATGCAAGAGTATTTTTTGAAGACCGACGGTCGCTTTTCCTTACTCAGGTGTCAACACCGGGGAGGAGAGTGTCAGACAAATTCTTAAGACAGGCCAACACTCTCCCATACTCCAGGTTCCGCCAGAGAGTGGAGGGTGAACGCTGAGGTATCCATTCGGAATAGACCTATACTTTTTATACCCCAAGGTTTACCTCGAAATACAGAGCGCAAGCTAGATAATTCTTTGAAGAATATTCGTCAGATCCGAAACTTCAGGAGATACCTAGTGGCATGGTGGATTCCGATAGGCGCGCCGATATATGTCGCCATCCCGTCGGGGTGCATCTGATAGCGCATAAAATCATTTTTAGAGTGTGTACTCTAGATTTAGAATTTGCCCCAGATTTGGAGTCTGAAACTTTCTTTATTAATAGAATTATCTCCTACAAATAGAGGGAGAAGATGACCGCTTAGGGGACTCAACGAAGGACCGCTTAAGATAGCACGAGAGGGAAGACCAAGGTTCTGAGAAGCTCCGGTCCCCGTGCTTTAAAAAGAGGGCTTAGAGGAGATATACACCAAGACTCTTCGAAGCTCGGTACTCAAGTCAATTGAAAGATTATTATAATCGATCATTTTATATATTTTTAGTGTATATTTTTACCGGTGCCGATCGAAGACAAAGTCCATAGTTTTACCTCTGGATTCTGAGAGTTTACACCTAAAAATTCATGTGTCACGTGGATTACTAATGTCTCTTCATAGCCAATTTTACTTTCGAACACTCAACAAAGTCGAGATCATACTCGATCACATGCGACGTATAGCCTAAGGCCTAAACCACTAAATACACCTAAGATGAATGCTCTGAATACGTGCAACTTCCTGCACATTTTCTCCCTTACGGGGAAGGTGCTGAGGTCAAATCCCAGGGACTTCTAACAATAGGAGGTGATGGTGTTTGAATCAGCAACCAAGCACGGTTAAAATGGGAGTCCCTTAGGATAATGCAGAGGGGCCTTGCTGGATGAAAATTCAAGTTATATTGCAACTTAATTTAAGTATAAATATCAAAATCTGCTGAAACTAAGTTGAAGTTGCAAATTTTCCTAGCAGCTGAAGTATATCTTGTTCATTTTCTTAGAGCAATGATACACGAATTGGTATCACTGTGACCACGAGGACTTTGGCTCCAGTAGACGCAGATGGCAGCAGCTATTCCATGATCACTTCCATCGGATCCCGTTCCCTACGCTTTTATTTCTGACACTCGACCCAAGTGACATGAGACGTTGATTGTTCTCTGATTCGCTGATATTCGTTCACCATTAAGTTATTGACTCTGGTGTCAGCAGCAGCAGTGTGCGCTGCTCTGGTCGATGCTTCAGCCTCAACGGGCGCTGGGGATCGGCGCCCGGCCACATGCCCTCCACCACCAGTTGCACTCTCGCACAGCGCAAGTAATTCACTTCAATTTTCATTGCATGTTAAATTTAATTTTATTCGCCTGGGTCTCAGCTTTCAGCCTTTTTTTTTATTTTTCAAACTTCATTAAAAGACCATCTCCATCGCGTCGATCGATAAAAGTCACGCTGACATCCATCCTTGATATTTCAGTAGAGTACAGTTGCACTTTACAGAGCCTTAGAATTAAAGGAGTGTCAGACCTTAATCTGAGGGTTAATGCTGTAGTTAGGTTCCTTTCTGCTGGACTAGGTTACGGATGACAACTTTTTCTTCCAGATGGGTGCAAACTATGAATAAGATTCCGTTAAGAGTGCAAATAGCACGATAGGCGGACCTCCTAGTGTTTTTTTTATTTTTTATTTTTTATTTTTAAGTTTAATGATAAAAAATTGTCTAGAATTGATATAATTTTATACAACTATCGTTATAGATAAATTTACGAGTAAAATCGGCCAATATTTCATCAACCGAAAAGTCACAGTCTTTCGGGCAGAACAGATCCGAATATCCGTTTTAATCTCTACGGAATACAGAAGGATAAATATCTCACACCTTATAGACGACACCAATAACATTTGAATTTGAGACCTCTACTTCCTGAGATAAAGCCCTAACTGTTTGTTCTAGGTGCCGTTGACGCAGAGCACCTAGTTTAAAATCATGAAATTGAAATTGAATTCTTAAGAAGAGAATTATTACCGAGTCAAACCTTAGTCCAAAACTATGGTTTCCTGCACAGCTGTTTAACCAAGGATTTTAAATGGGCAAACTATGTTTCATGAAAAGTTATAAGCCCCTTACATAGTACAAATGTGATCAGGTTTCCCTAAATCATAGTTAAGTTACTAATAGTTGTAGAGGCGCATGGTTGATTCAAAATATTGAGGTGGGCCTTGAATTTATAGGTGGGAGTAGTTGCATAAAGAAGCGCAAACATTACTATTTATTAGAAAATTACGACAAAGCCATATAGCATAGCAGATTAAGACCTTACCTGCAGAAATGGTAGTTACAATGCGAAATCCTACAACTTCAGTACCATTTAATAAAAATTAAACTATTATGTTAAGAATAGTTTTTTTTCAATCCGTGATCATTGAGTTCAGTTTCTATCTTACGTTGCAACCGAGAACGGAGTATATGGTAGTCCCTCCCAACTCACGTTTCCTGAAATTCAAACCCTCCGACCTATCCTTTACTTGGGGCAGGTCGCAGTTGCCTCTCAGCATCCAATCCAACTAATTAACCGGAAGAATGCTGATTGGTTATGTTTTAGAATATTGCTAACGTGGTTGAAGAAATGATTTTATGCATAGCAAGGCAATGCCTTTTCTCTTAACCTACTTTCTCTAGTCTATATAAAGTAGAAGATGGCATTCATTTCAAAGATAGAAAAGGCAAAGGAGGAAAAAGAAACCTCATCATTATGTTAGCTAACTTTCTGCTTCCCTTTAACTTTGAAGTGGTGAACAGTATGCTCAAACCATGGGTATTCATTAATATTCATACTGAGGGGCCTTAAATCGCTTTTTTTTTTTTTTCCTTTATGGAGAGAGAGAGAGAGAGAGAGAGAGAGAGAGAGAGAGAGAGAGAGAGAGAGAGAGAGAGAGAGACGAAGTGGATTTGTCACCACCACATTACTTCGTTAAATTTAAAAAGCAGTTAAACTATAGAATATTCTTAGATATTACAAAAAATACGGAAATGGCAATGACGGTCTAGATCTTCACCGTAATGGCTTGAAGGTGTGTTACAGTACTATTGTCCTTAAAGCTTTATTCGTTCCCATGAGAAGTACAATATGAGTTGATCAGTAGCCTATATGACACGATGAAGCCCATGCACTAATGACACCCAACTATTGAACGCATTAGTGTTTACATAATTGTTTAACTCTGTCAGTGCTTTCTGCAACAAGCACTCTTAGAGACGAACTTTAGAAAATGAGAAAGAAGAGGGAATGCAGTTGCTATTGTTGTGGTCGGGCAACCATTCGACTAGATATACTAAAACTTAAGGGCACCAATTAGTGAGTAGTTGCATCCGTTCAAAATGTCTACAGTTGTAACTCCTCACAACTGTCTAGAGTTGTCATTGTCCTGATTCATCCATTTTGGAATTCAAATTCAACTTTAACTAAACATTCTAGAATGTTCTAGAAATTAAACATAAAATAATAATAGTACAAAAAATATAAAAGTATATTTTAAATCGAGTGCTAAGTGAAATCTTTTGACTATAAAATATTTAAGCCCGCGCAATAACCAATTAGCCTACTTAATTAATTTGTCCAAGCAATAATTAATTGTTGGTATCTCTATAGAAACCAAATATTCTTTCTTATTAGCTAATATGGGACTAAATAAATTAACTCTATAAAAATTATTCTATATAAATTTTGTCTCGTATAAAATTGGTCTACACAATAATATTTTTTAAATCAATTAATTTTCAATATTAACTAAATTTAACTAGATCTACCAAAACTTAAGCTGATAATAGAAATTCAATTATCATCATAATTTTACGTGTCAGTTGGCATGACCTATGCCGGATAGCACGTATATGTCAGTGGTTACCGAGGCAAGTTCCTAAAGATCTTGTATTTGAATGTTTAATTAATTTTAAATTTTTATTTTTTCTTTAAAAAAATAACAATAAATATGTATCGGATCAGTACGGTCAATACTTACCGGGATCTGAGTTTGTTAAAATCCGGCTTCGCTCGACACTCCAAACTTGGTTATATGTTCTAACAATATTCTATTAAACCTCTTCATGCACAAACTCTTTCTTTCCTTCTCTATGGCTATTGTGCATGGACAAGTACACATGGTGGACTAATTTTCTGGGAATAAATAGGATTAACAGGATTTCAGCTCAGAACTGCTGCTCACGATATTTGAGTTAATACAACTCTACTAAAAACTAAGGTACTAGTAGTCTAAGTAGAGGTAAGGTCATCATATATTTGTTAATCAATCAAGAGTTTTTTGAAGATCATATATTTTCCGCCGTTCATTTTGTAATAGAACTACCCAATGCAAGATCTAATTCTATTGTAAACTTATATTTGTTTGAAAGGATTTAGAGTGCTAAATCAAGTATGGACTGACCTGCTTTATTCCGAATAAGGCTAAACACACACACACACACACACACACACACACACATTATCCTCATCCAGGGATCTTTTCCAGCCCTACGAAAGCTAGAGGACTCGCACTGGATTGGTGGTGGCACGGATTAATGGCAGCATTAGGCTAAGTTGCGGGTGCTAGTGCTGAAGCGTAGGTATGGCTGAATGAACGGGCGCGACTTACAGTGGCTGGTTGGTGCAAACGTAGGATGCATCATCGATCACTAAAACGCCAAGTATTTTGTCCAACGTGTTGGTCATGTCGTCCATCATCATCTCCCAGCCAACATGTGCCTCATGCTGCTTGTCCTCACTGCTGGAGGTTGCTCCTCAATGTTCCATCTCGGCCGCCTAGCCTTGCACAGCTGTCATCTCTTTCACATCTCTTAGTATCACTGTCTTGGCGTATTTGACCATCCACACGTTAGAATACTTTTAGGCTCTAATACCACTTGATCTAAACTGATTTTGTGAGTGACTAATCAACCAAAAACAAGCTTTTGTATGTCTATGTCTCGAATTGAGGTTACTAGATTGTTTAAGCCTGCGACTGCAATAAATGTTATGGCCGACTAAGTTAACTGATGAAGAAATTATGAATGTTTTGGGAATCGAGATGGTTTTCTCATTAGCTCTGCTCTAGTATGCACATGTCTATGGCATACATACAATTAACAAAACTAATCACATGGAAATGCCTATTCACTTGCCACATAACTAAACATCACTAATCCCTTTTTTCTATTAGAGAATCCACCCCTAATGACTGCCTAGCTGGACTCTAATTATTTTACAACAAGAACAATAGAAAGGGTTTGTAAACACCACCTAGTTTTTTAATAACATCTAGAATGTCTCTTGAGCCTGATCTTGAGGAATTTTCCACTCACTAGTTCCATCTGGCCGATTCCTCCATGCGCCGGACCTTCCTTGCACCGCCCAGCCACATGTACGCCACGTCCGGCCGTCCTACACTCGGCCTCCTTGTTCCTGGCCTCCATGCAGCTGCCCCTTGTGCGTGTGTGCCCGACTTCTATACGCCGGTCCATATACTCCGGCCTTGAGCGCCCCCTTGGCCCCAACCCCCTCGTGCTTCAGCCCTGGTACTTGTGCATAGACTTAGGGAACACAGGGTCGGCTAGTATGGCCTTGCGGTCGGCCAGCCTAGCTTGGCGTCAACAGGCAAGGCCTTGGAGTCAGTAGGCCTACGACGGGAGGTCGGCTGGTTTGGTGCAGCGTTGGCTAATATATGATAGGATCACGTGGTTTAGCCAATGCATACGTCACGAGGGAGAGAGAAATGAATTATTCTGCTATATGCAAAGAATAGTACATAATAGACCGTGTCCTTATACCCAAATGATACATGTTTGTGTAGTGTTTGCAGAAACAAATATCCTTAATGTCACAATTGCTGAAATCTGAACCGTCAATGTTAAAAATATGTAATCGATATGCAATTATGGTGTAATAATCAGGTTTCCTTTTAACGCCTGACTCTGTGTTAATTGCATTGAATGCACTTTTATTTCAAGAATAATAAAAGCAGGAAATGTTTGTCATTAAAAAACAATAGCAAGTAATGTAGCAAAAGCAGCAGCAGAATATAATAAAGACCTAGAGCTTTTTCATTTCTATAACCTAGAAAGAAATATAGACAAAAGAGCCGGAGAGCCACGGTTTCACATTAGCGTTTATCTGAAATTGCTGGGAGAACCAACACTTAAAGAGCCCAATTTATGGTTATATAGAGATAGTAAACTTACGGTGTCATGGATCAGAGTTCTACCAACGGAGGATGGGTTTCATGATGGTTGTCCCATGTGGGACCTCTCTCCATCAGCCTGTACATCCAACTAACACTAATAACCCTCCTTCCATCTCCAAACCCTAATTTCTTTCTCTCTCTCAGCTCAACGAAGCAGCAATCATGGCGGCCACATCAACCCTCGAGTCGACATCATTGCACTCGCCTGATACTGTCTTCCCTATCTCTCTAATAAAGAGAAGGCTAAGAAAGAAGGTGAAGAAGAAGAGCAGATGGTAAAGCAGGAGATGCTATTAGCTTGTGAAGAGATCAAAGAAAGCTATCATCTACTGCAGTGCTTGCTTATTCTGGGGAATCAAGCGTCATGGTCCGATTGCATAAACATGAAGAAAATCACAAACAAGTATTAGATAGCTAGCTCTTCTCTCTCTCTCTCTCTCTCTCTCTCTCTCTTTCTCTGTGGGTTTATCTTCTTTCTCTTCCGTTTGGTTTCTGCTAGTCATGGCAGAATTTGTCCTAGAGGTATACTGTAGACTAAATATGTAAGAATTGGTTTGGATCAGGAAAAGGGTGCTATTTTCATTTGATAATCTCGCTGGGTCTAATTTGTTGCCTGATCAGTGATCGTGTGTGGTTTCCGATATCTCTCTCTAGTTTGTTGCCTGGCCAGTGATTTGTGTGAATTTCGGACCACCCCCACCACTCCCGCCGCTCTCTCTCTCTCTCTCTCTCTCTCTCTTTCTCTCTCTCTGTGGGTTTATCTTATTTCTCTTCCATTTGGTTTCTGCTAGTGAAGGCTGAATTTGTCCTAGAGGTATGCTGGAGTGCTCAATATGTATGAATTGGTTTGGATCAGGAAAAGGGTGTTGTTTTCATTTGATAATCTTGCTGTGTCTAATTTGTTGCCTGATAATTGATCGTGTGTGGGTTTCGCATTTCTCTCTGTCTGAGTTGTTGCCTGACCAGTGATTTTTGTAGATTTCGAACCTCTCTCTCTCTCTCCTCTCTCTCTCTCCTCTCTCTCTCTCTCTCTCTCTCCTTTTTTTTTTTTGCAAATGCTATTGGCAATGTATTATCTACATTTACATGAATGCATTTCTTGTTTTGGATAATCATTGCTCTACAGGAAGATTTTTTTTTTCGTATAGATTTTGCTTATAGATTTATAGATTTATAACTTTAAAAGAAACATTTTGCTTGACAAAATACATGGCTTTGTAGATCCCAATCCACACTGCTGCTTTTGGCTAAAATTAAGGAACACATGTATGCCTTCATAAATTACTGGTCACTTGAGAAACTTTGGATTCTTATGGTGATGATGGTTGTCTTGGACTCTTGTAAGACTTCAGTCTTTTTACATTTTCTGAGCATATGTTTGGAGAACTATTCTCCCGGCAGCCAACCTGTAACTTTGTTCGCATATGCTGATACAGCGGCCTAAGTTTTGGCTTTTCCCAATATCTTCTCAAGCTCTAGATCATATGTCAACTGTTGTACGATCTGTATGTTTTAGGATATTGCCACTGGAAGGTGTTTGCGTGTATACTTAGCCACCGTTGTGATGTCTGTGATCCAACTTCTATATGTACAGCTTAATTTAGCATTTGTGCCTGTAATTTTTTCTAGATTTTTGTAAATATCATTGATGCAATCCCTAGATCAACAGCTGAAGCATCTTCTTTTCTGGAGAACTCACGGGTTCAAGTCTTGAAATGACGCCAATTAACTTAATTTGGTCTCCTAATGCTTTCTTGACTTGTTAGTTTCCTGTGTATACTTGGAATTTACTTGTAATTAATAAATAACTCCTCTAGGTTTGTTCTTAATTTTCTTACCAATTATATAATTTCATACTTAATACCTTGACATGGTTAGTAGAAGAAGCAAGAACACATTCATAATTCATGTTATGTAAAGATTTTACCGTGCATCATATGCATGCTGTCGATTTAGCCTATTGCTACATATATGATGATATGATGAACAAATACAATATCTAATTGTGGAATCTCAAACACAAAATACTTCTACTTTCAAGAAACTAATGGCTAGAATGTTTTTTTATTTTCTGTAATTAAGTTGTGACATTATAGGCTTTAGATTTATGTTGTGTCTTAGTTATGTTGCGACACTATGACTAAGCATTGTAGACTTGTGCTTAAATTTCATACATGCTTCAAAAACACTATATCATGAATGAACCCTTTCAGTATCCTTGTTAAGGACTAAGGACTAATGTAGTTTTCTATTAAGCTTTTGTGTACATTATTCACTTAAAATGTTAATATATCTTGTACTTTAGAATATCAAGGCTCTTTTCTACTCATATATTCACAGGTGATGGCTACACTTCAAACTCACGGTTCCGTTTAGTAGCCAAACTTTGGCTTGGCATTGTTTGGTTCAAGCCGAAAAACTGAACTGAAGCAAACTAGATTATAAATTTGGTTCGGTTTCTCAGATTGGATGGTTCTGTTTTGTTTGAAATGTCGAGATTGGATCATATGGCTCACATCGGATTGGAAGATAAACATTTACTTGGTTTGGTTAAACCGAAACTTCTCAATAAGTAATGATTTCAACTTGGTTCCAGTTCGCTGCTCGAAAACTGAAATGTCATATATATTAATATGTATATATATGACATTTTCAAATCTACAACACAAAAAGAAGACATCAAACTACTGAGCCTTCGTGCTTTTTTTCCCTCGGTGTAGCATTGTGCGTCTCAAAAATGTGGATTATAGTTCATAGTTCGCTTCCTCCTTTTTTAACCATAACATGTAATGTCGATGATCACATATTTGTTCTTGTCGATTTTCGTTGACCACATTTAGATTTGCATAATTTGTTACTTTGGGTCATTCTTTTCTCATTCAGTCAAGTGATACGTTTTTGTTTTATAGGATCTTCATAGAGCACATAGTTGCGGAACATATAGATTATAACTATTATTTTGAGTAGTATATGCCAATTATGATAATAGTTACGAACCGAGCCAATTGTTTTTATTTAACAATAGTGTCGACACCACATTTTGTCCGGGCTGCAAGTTCACATTTGGTCCAGATACATCAGTTACGATCCACGAAATACAATTAAATTCAACCATACTCGTTTGGTCCAATCAAGGCCAATTAGACCCTATTATGCTCGATCGATCCAACCGAGTCCAATTAAACCCAATTGACCTAATTAAGCCTAATTAGGTTCGATTAAGTTTAATTGGCTCGTTAAATCCATTTATGTCCAATTAAACTCATTCGGCTCTTTCAAGCATAATTGGTCTAGTTTAAAGCCCAACTAGTTTATTAAAGCCCGATCAAATCGTGTTCACGCGCTTAAATTCAAATTGGCTTTTTTTGAGATTATTGGAGCTGAGAGAACCGCTTTGAACTTTAACATACTACACACGAACAAGATAAAATTGTCATAACCAAACTTTTGTACACGTGGGGGCTATCAATGCCTAATTGCAGTGTGCTGGACCTAAGAATGCAAAATTTTGGAGGCCGTTTTTGCAAATCTGAAAATATAGGGTTTTTGTTTGAAATGTAAGAAATTCTATATAAAGGATATTAGGGTTAGGGTTTTGAGGAGGCAGCCACTTTTGAGAGGGAGGGCACAGCCGCCGAGGCGACCAAAAGACAAAAAAAAAAGCAAAAAAAAAGGAAAAAAGAAGAAACGAAAGAAAAGAGAAACGAAGGAGATGGAGGGAAGGGTCGCCGGTCGCAGTCCCGAGCTCCGTTGAGTCACCGCCGTCGGGCCGCCCCCGTCCCCTGCCTCGAGCGGCCGCGACGTTTGTCGCCTCGCCGAACCGGCGCTGCCGCTTCAGATCCAGCCGCCGTCGTCTTCGTCGCGCCGCCTCTAGCTCGAGAGCCATCGGCTCCGACGTTCAAGCAGCTTGCCGGCCCCGAGCACCAAGATCTAGCCGACCTCGACGCCGCTTCAGATCCAGCCGCCGCCGATCCCCGTCGTCGCCGTAACCGCGTATCCCGTCGCCGCCTCCAAGCTCTTCGACGTCGCATCCTCCGACCGACGCCGCAGCCACGAGCGTCATCTTCACTGACTCGCGTCGACTTCGTGCAGCTTTCGCCGTCGCCGTCATTGCTACGCCGCCGCGAACAGAGATCCGCCGCCTCGAGCTAGAGATCCGCCGCCTCGCGCAGCTTTCGCCGCCCGATCGCCCAGATCCGGTCAACGCCGCCGCCGTCTCCGCCGCTTCGCGTCGGCCGCGTGCAGCTCGCGCCGCCGGATCCCGCAATTCCAGATCTCTGCCGCCCGCAGCTCCGAGCCCAGATCCAGCGCTCCTCGCGTCCGCGTGCGCGCGCTCGAACCCGACTTGGGAGCCCGAGCGTGCACCCAGCAGCGCGGGGCTGATCCCGTCGCGATTTGGTCTGAGTCATTTTTATTTAATTTCTGTTTAAATTAATTTTATGTCGATTTTGGTATGTTATAAATGTGTACTAGTAACCTAGCATATACTTGGAGGTGTATACTTCCAAATTAGTTTTTTTGGCTTAATGTACTCTTTAATTCAAAATCTCAAAAAAGAACATTTTTATAGCATGTTGAAATGAGTTATCGGTGTATACTTGTAACTCGATATAATTAGAATTAGAGGTGTATACTTCTATTTCTAGTTATTTTATTTACATAAAAGAAAATTAATTTTTGGGGCGATGAAGAGGAAACGGCAACGCGCTGAGCCCAACACTAATAAAAGATTTTTTTCTTTTTCTCTATCTTTGGCATGCACTCTTCGACAACGAACACGCACAATTTTCGAACCGCACATTTATTTATTCATTTATCATGCAACGTCTATAAATATATCATTATTTGAGATTGGTCTCCCTCGGTCGTATAAACTAAGGAATAAAACAGTGGTGTATACTATTGTTCCATTTTCCTTAGCTTATACGAACGAGAAATTCGCATACGTATGTAGCTGCAAAGGAAGTGGTGTAATACTAAACCACTGCACATCGTACTATACGTATTGGAGGAAGACAATCCCATTTAAATAATGGAAAGTATGAATATAAGATCGGTGTAATACTGGTTCAGTAATCATAAGTTCTATTATTTAACATGTATTTATCAAATACTAAAATGAGAAAATAGGTGTACACTTATTCTCTTTTTACGTATTGGTAAAACAAAAACGATATATTTATACGTGTAAAAATTCATGCAAATATAGACCCAAAATTATCGTAATCACTTATAGAGTACCCTCTCTCGAGGGGCGCTGTGGGGGTGTTCCGCCTTCCCCACACGTAAACGACGAACGAGCCATTTGAATCTCGAATATGCCTTATCCCGGTTTCCTAGATTTCCATAAATATCTAGGTGGCGACTCCAAACCCTTTTCCCCTTCGGAGGAAGGTCGTCAACAAATAGGTTCAGTTAAGTCCGGAAGAGTATTTGGTTTGCAAAAAATATAATACCGTTTGTTCCTAAATAGGCTGAGGTTTGATTTGGTTTGGTTTATACACATTGCTGAGCAGTACCGAATCTGAAGTCAAAAGTTGGCTGGTACAGCCTTCAGAGGCTTTACCATGGATAGGCTGCCAATAATGGTGCTATACAATACATTTCAGGATTATGTCTATAGGCATTTTATACATGTATGGCGGGATAAGGATTATCTGCACCGACTTCTATGCACCGCTTTATGCACCGACTCTAAATAAATATTTATATATATTATTTGAAAAAACTTTCACAAAAATTATAGATTTTGATTATATCTACAACTTTTATTTCGAAATTTTTTTAAAAAATAATTCTCAAAATGTGTTTTAAACTCCAAAATCTTAACGGGTTTAAAAACAGTTTTAAAATCCGTTAAAAATTTGGAGTCCCTGAACATCTATTTAAAAATATTTTCTTGAAAAACTTTCAATATAAAAGTTGTAGCTCTTATCAAAATTTATATTTTTTATATTGAAATTTTTTTTCAAAAAATAAATATAAATATTTATTTAGATATCAGTATACGAAGCAGTGAATAGAAGTCAGTGCAGAAGATTCTTATCCTGCATGGCAATATGACCTGTTGCGGCGCCGCCACCGGGCGGCGGCGGTGTCGACGAGAATAGTTAGAGAGACGGCTAGGATTTTCGAGCCCGCTCTGATACCATGTTAGAAATGAGATTTATTGATAATATTTCGATTCTACTTACATTGTAAACATACACACATATATAAGATTTGACTCACCCTAAACTAAGAAATATACTAAACATTGTTTAACGTCTCGGTCGGCATGCTTTGTAACGACCGAAACGTCTCGGTGCCGCCACTTGGCGGCACCAGAACGGCCAAAACGGCTGTTTTTCGGCCATCTCGGCCTGTACCGACCGTTTCGGTCGGCACGGTGTGTTTGTGCCAACCGCTTCGGTCGGCACGGTCGGCACACTTTATTTTATTTTATTTAAATAATCAATATCATCATATTTATTCATGGGATAGGAGGTGTATTATGTTCGAACAACGCACGGGTAGATTTATATGTTTTAAGTTTCGTTGATATCAACCACACCAACACTCAATGTGGTAATACTTTATGATATATGATTTAAATTTTAACAAATGAATGAGACTTCTTGTTATTTAATTTTTATTAATATTTATATAATAAATCTTTTTTTTTCTGATAATTGTACGATTCGGCACGGGTCAACACATCTCGAGATCTGAATTTACCGAAACTCGAAACGGCACGGCACGATAAACCTTTATACTAAATAGGAATACTCAAAATAGAAGATTCAATATGGAAAACTACGAAATAGGAATTTAGTATTTCGCTTAACATTTTGCATGTGTTCTGATGCCTCAAAAATGTATTTAAAGGTTTACGTATTTTTCAAAATCTTATGCGTATGAGCTAAATTTACATAAAATTATTTAAAAAATCTATTTTTTGTGCCGAGTGAGATGTGATTTTTACGTGATTTTTGGCAATTTTTTATTTTTTACGATTCAATTTAAGGTCCGAATTTATATTTCATTGAGAGAGAGGAGAGAGAAAGAATTATATTTTTTTGACGGAAAAGTACAATCAGAAAGAGAGAGGAGCTTAGCGCATCTATAAAAAGAGACAAGGATATTTTGGTCATTACGCGCTAAAGAGACAATGCTGCTAAAATCAATTAGCGGGGCATATATCCGCAAAATCTAATGGGGGAGTATATATCCGCAAAATTGCCTATCTTAATATGCGTGGTCATCCTTTTTTTTTTCTGAGATTACCGTGAGAAATCTCTGCCCGTAACCATCTCACTTTTGTGTGACCATTATAATCGACAAATCCACGGATGACACCGACTAATATTCCACCAACCGAAAAGTCCTAACCTTTCGATCTGGATAAGTCCGAAAGTATGGTCATCCTTGTTCTAAGAGTTAAACGATATTAAGCAATATAACTTGACCAACAAAGAACAAAAATAAAATAAAATAAAGGAAAAAAAAATAGTTGACAAGCAAGAATAACTTTAGGATAGATTGTAATCTTGGAAACAAAAATGTAAACTCCTAATTAATATACTGATCCATTAATGAACAACATTTTGCAGATTCCTTCTTTTACTGTAGTTTTATAAGAACTTACCATTAGCATTGAGTTGAACACTTACTTTTCATGTTGTAGTGTTCTTGTGCAAATATAGTAGTTGTCATCATTCCGATAGCTGAAGTCACCAGTTGGTGACTTGCAATTGTCATCGGTGCTGTTTGCTCTTTAGCTTTTTCATTTTTAACTTTATTTAATTCTAGTTTTTTTTTTGTTGGGTGACTTGCAGCCTCTCTCTTGAATTCCGTATTATAAATAACTCAATCGTTAAACTTCATTATATTTCGCCTTGTAAATATCTATTTAGAAATATTTTTTGTAAAAAAAAATTTGAATGTAAAATTATAGGTCATAAAATCCTTTTTCTGATAATTATTTTTTTTTTTAAATATATTTTTAAATAGGTGTTTTGATGCTTCAAATTTTTAGCAGGTTATCATATTTATTTTTAAGCCCGTTAAAAATTTAGAACCTCAAATTTCTGTTTAGAAGCTTTTTTTTTTGGCACATTTTTAAATAAGAAAGTTGTTATTATATCGAGATCTTTTTTTTTAATATTCAAATCTTCTCCAAAGAAGACTTAATAATAGCAAAAATATTCCAACTACAAATTTTGAGACATGGACTATTTTATAAAATTTTTGAATACATAGGATTAATTTAAATATATTTCTAAAATCATGAGTTGATATACAATTATCTCTTCTTCTTTTTTAATACTCTGAACACCGAACTACTTGGATTGAGCAAAGTCATGAGCATGTCCAAGACTTGTATAGATTCCTTTTTAAGCAATCCATTAGAGTTCGGATCCGGTCCTTTTATGCAGTGAGATACATGAAAATAAATTACAACGATGATTATATTTGCATATAAATAATAAATGAAGTCGCGATCCAGGTCCGCTTGTGGGAGAAATTGGAGTGTTTTATAGAGAACTAAGCAAAGGAAGGAGGGCGGTTAGGCAAGTCGGACTACTTTTGTTCCCATATTACAAAATGGTGCATCTTCTAGCCAGGACGAAGGGATACAGTAAAAAAACAATTTTGTCGTGTATAGTCTCCAATACGGATACGCTGCACATGATAGAATATATATTAGACATGCCAGAAATTTTTTTAAAAAAAAAAAAAATCTTGGACGGACACGACTGATAAGAGTGTTAGAATCGTGCCGTATTTATTTATTTTGTTATATAAATAAACTAACACATAATATAACAGTACATAATATAAATTATTAAGTATTATTTGTTTCAGATATTTAAATATTTAATATAAATTATTTTTATTATTATTTTGTACTTTTTTTTTTCTTTTACTATATGTATTTCCTAGCTTCTGCCCCATCTGAAGTCCTTCGCGGTTGGATGGTCTTACACACTAAAACAAGTACCGGGCTAGTACTTATGTACCTGCTTGGATAATTTCTGCTAACACTCTGGTAGGGGGCGCGGCTCCCCTGATTCGGCCGAATCAGGATTTAGAAAAATGGACGGCCGAGATCGGCCGATTTAAAAAATACGAATCTCGAAATTTCGTATAAAATTTTTGTCGACTTATTTGACCTATTTTTAGTATTTTTAGAAAAAATTTTAAACTAAAAAGTTAAAAATTTTGATGAGATCTACAATTTTGTAGTTGAAAACTTTTTGATAAAATACTAAAAGATATACCGAAATGATAATAAAAAATTTTAATCATAATTTTGGTATACTTTTTGGTATTTTTTCGAAAAATTTTCAACTACAAAGTTGTAGATCTCATCAAAATCTAAATTTTATAGTTCAATTTTTTTTTTTCAGAAATACTTAAAAATAATCAAATAAGTCGACGAAAATTTTATATAAGATCTCATGATCCGTATTTTTTTCGGATCGGCCTACCTCGGCCGTCCGTTTCCTGATTCCTGATGCGCATCAGGGGAGCTCGTCCCTCTGGTAGGTATTGATTAATCAGTTATGATTGGACGGATAACCTCCCTTGGTACAGTTAGTTACTGCATTCAACCACAAAGGACGACGATCCCATGCGAAAGCTATTATTTAAAAATTAAAAAAAAAATTAAGAAAAGGTCCGACATTGTAAGGCCCCCCTAACATCAAAGATAAAAAGGAAATTAATATATATATATATATATATATATATAATTTCTAGAACTCCACCAAACTGCACTAGCCAGATCTAGCATCAGTTGAACGACACTGACAATCTAACTAACAGGGGCCTTGTCATTCACTGCACTAATTTCAGGAGTGCTACGTGTATTGAGAAGTTAGTAGCTGCGCAGGAAAATACAGATCAACGATGATGATAACATAAATAAAGAGCGTGCAGACACAACCAGATTGAGTTAACGTGAGTAGGAGACTTGTTATATTACACGTAACAAAATAATAATACAGTTTAGATTTGATGTAGTTTGCTTGACCTCTACCCATTGTGTCGTCCGCAAAAAAAAAAAAAAAAAAGATATATTGACCGTAGTAGACAGCTCCTTCCCATTCATATATATATATATATATATATATATATATATATATATATATATATAAACTAACTTTAAGTGAAGCAAATTGAGTAGAACATGAACCAAATATCAATTTCGGCAAACATTAAAGATATGGAGCTCGGTACCCCCTAGAGAACAAAAGGGCCTTTAGATTCGGTCAAATCGAAAAATTATAACTTTTTGATTGCTAAAACATAAATCAACACCATCTGTGAATTTATCTTTTATAATGGTCGCACAAAATGGGACACGGACAATGTTTTCCATGATAATCTCAAAATAAAGTATCAATTTGTCAATTACAATAACAAGATGAAAATCATCTCAACTGTAATAGAATGGGAAAAATATACACTGCATTTGGTTGCAGCTTGTAATTTATGCTTTAATCTAACTTGTATAGCTTGCAATTTTATACAACTCCAACTAGCATATAAGTACAAGCTACAACTACATGTTTACACGTTAAATTTTGAGTTGCAAGCTAAGGAATTAGCTAGTTTACATACAGAGTGAAACTTTTGGTTGCAGCTTGTAATTTATGCTTTAATCTAACTGTATAGCTTGCAATTTTATACAACTCCAACTAGCATATAAGTACAAGCTACAACTACATGTTTACACGTTAAATTTGAGTTGCAAGCTAAGAATTAGCTAGTTTATCATACAGAGTGAAACTTTTGGTTGCAGCTTGTAATTTATGCTTTAATCTAACTGTATAGCTTGCAATTTTATACTGCTCCAACTAGCATATGAGTACAAGTTAAAACTACCTGTTTACACGTTAAATTTGGGTAACAAGCTAAGAATTAGCTACTTAATCATATACAGATTGAAACTTAAACTTTGTTCTACAATATAATATTTACAAGTTATTTAACATGTTTTTTATCCTGATTTGATTAAATGATCTAGATATACTTCAAGAAACATATACATCCATATCATAAAGAAAAATTGAAAAGTAATCTACTGGAAGATATCATCTACATGTTTTAAACTGAGAGCAACAATGTGTTGTGTACTCGGAATGATTTCTTAAAGCATGCTTTTACAAACTTAATTTAATGCTTCTACTCATTAAAGTTTGCACAGAGTCTACATTTTAAATTGGTTAAGCCTGATTAAATTAGGTTACATGCATATAATTCTTCTGCAAATGGACGTTGGCATTGTTTAGAAGTGGAAAATTATCAAAAGGGCTCAAAAAATAAAAGTTCCATCCCCAAAAGGGATTGTAGAGCAATTGTAGAGTAATTGTAGAGCGCCACCGGACTGCCGGTGTTCAACATTTGCCGCGTCTGGGCAACAGATGGGAGCCGACCAGATTGGTTCATAACATACGCATACAAAAACTAATGAGAAACGGCATACAACTGGAAACAAAGTAATCTAACCATTTCGTAAAGTAGCATTGACACAAGATGTCGTAAACCACGTAAACCTTATAATGGTGCTTAGAGCAGATGCTAGAATTTATAATGTCTTTCACATCTCTCAACTAAAGGATGAACTTGCAGTACCATCATTGAAGCTACTTCACTACCACCTTTTACTGAGCATGGGGGCAATTTACTCCGTTGTCATAAGGTTATCTTCATGCCTAGACCTTATGTGGCACTTAGCAACTTTCCTCTTAAATAATGCCACTAGTTGCTAAGCTCAGTCTCTCAAAGATGACCTTAAGCACTTGCTACAGAGAGTAAGAGGGAATGCAAAAGCACTTGGAAACTTGAATGCTTTACTCAAGTCTTCATTCCTTGATTTTTGGATGGTTACAAATGCAGAACCAATCCGCTATTTATAGGGAGCCAAGGGCACAATGAATGGCTTGTATGCATTTAATCCTACGGTTAAGATTACACCTCTAGAGTATTTTGTTATGTACGGGATCAAAGGGATCCAACCCATCAGAAGATACGGATCTGAGATTGAGTCAAAGATTAGGATTTTCGGCAGAATTATATTAGGAGTTTTATTTGGAGAGTATTTAGGAGAATACTTGTATTAGAAAATCTATTATTTAGAGGAGGATATTTAGGATTTCTTTTAGAAGGATATTTAGGAGTTATTTTAGGAGGATTTTTTGGAGAAGAATTTGGTAGGATCTTGGAGGGCTAGTCTCTATAAATACTCAATATATTCCTTACTTTATGGAAGAAATATAGTAATTTTAGTTACAATAGTTGTAGTTGTAATTTGTAGAGCCGCCACCAGACCGCCGGTGTCTTATCTTCGCCGCGTCCGGACCGCCGACATGAGCCGATCCAAGTCGGTTCATAACATATTCCTACTTCTTGTCCAAGTGATCTCGACCGAATTTTTGATGAACTTAGGATTATGCGGATCTATCGAGTAAAATACTATAGAGATGTCCTATATGAATCTGAGAAAATATAAATTTCATTATATCTCCCTTCTCCTCCCTTTTTCCTATTACTTGCATATTATAGGGAAGGCCGCGGATATCCCAACGAACCTTCTAGTCTTTAATTACGCCATTAACTCTCTCTTAAATACATATTAACGCTCCATACCTCTCTCTCTCTTAATGGCGTTTTTTAACCGTCACCCAGGTCATATCTTGGTCTTCCGCCTCTTGGTCTCTTTCGGTCTTCTACCTTGGGGTCTTCTTACCGAGCTTCTATGCACTTTCTCGGCCTCAGTCTCACTGTCGCATCTCGGGCTGTCGCTTCTCTGTGTCAACCTTGATTCTCTTCATTCCTCGGTCATGTCGACCTCGGCCTCATATATGTTTTCACCTCGGCTTTAGCTGAGCTTTGCCTCGGCCTCGGTTATGGTTTTATCTGGGCCTCGGCCTTATTTCACCTCGGCCTCAATTGTGTTCTTACTTTGGCCTTGGCCTCTTCTTGATGCAGGATCCTCCTGGATCAAGCGTCACCTATTTGTTCCATTACTCCGCAATGGGTTTGGTTATAGTTGGATTCTCTTCTCAAGGGGTCTTGGATTCTATCCGAGCCATGAGCACCACCGCAACTTACGAACGAATATCGAATGGTTGTCATTTGGTATGGTTTTCGTATGCCTGATCATATAGTCAAGTCCATCCTTCATGAACCGATATCTCTGTTGGCGCCAAATAATAAACACCATCTCGATCATAATAAATGGAGCTACGTCGCAAGTGACCTCGTCTATAATCTTCTAGTAATTGAGAACTTGATGGTACATTGGTGATCTATCCTGATATTGAATCCCTCCTAAACCACCCAATTTCATACGGCCTAGGGTGAAGTTTGGTTTCTAGCTGCACCTCTCGGACCAACTCCTCAGAGATAAAATTTCTCTTACTTCCGAGGTCGATTATGGCTGCAACAAATCTCTGTTTTACTTGTAGATTCATATCAAAGGGTTCTTCTTTCACGAGGCCTTAATCGGAGTTCATGTCTGAGCTCGATGGTTCGTCCCATATAGGTCTCCTTGCACGCACCATCAGCGAAAGTGTAGGGTCTACCTCATGCGCCATAAGGGCGTTATCTTTTCTTCTTCTTCGGTCACGACCAATGTCCTTATGTTGTTGAGACCGTTGTTCTTCCAAGGTCCTTCCTTTCAATGCTCAGGCACGAGGTCGGGTGAGTGAACCAACACTTCGGCTCCATATGCCCCTCAAGCTTGCAATGTGAGCACTTGGATCTTCTACCTGTGTCCTTTTTGGTCTCAGCTCCATCTTCATCTGCTTCTCCAACCGAGCCACCCTTAGCCTTGGGTGTGATCAGTTGGGTCTTCGTCTTGATATACTTTATAGGGTGCAACGTTTTCTCGATTGTCGTCCCCTTCTCGTATGCATCATCTATATTTTTGACCAGTACATCTTGAGGTGGCCATACACCTCGTCATTCAGGCCAGCCATGAATATCTTGAATACTTCGGGCTCGGCCAGGGGTATTCCAAGCATGAGGGCACGATGCTTGAAATCCGTAACATATTCTTGCATCGTTTGATCGACGTATTTGTTTGATATATATCCCTTACGCCATTGTTCTTCTTGAAACACAACTGGGTAGAATTATTTGCACACAAGTTCTTTGAATCCGACCCATGTCATGCATTGCACCCCATTGGGCTTCACATGCGCGTTCCACCACACCAAGGCATGAGACTCCATCATCACGAGCTCGAATGTTAGGCATTGTAGATCGTTAAAATCGTATAAAGAATAATACGCTTCTAATCGATCCAGCCACACATCTAAGTTTCCCCCATTAACATCTCCACTAAACTCTGAGATCTCAATCTTCTCCTCGAGCTTCACCAATCTTCAGGCTCATGCAACCCGATCACCTCAACGAGCTCTTTTCCGGGTCTATGTGTGCTTGACTTCTTTCCCTTCTCAGAGACGATTCTTGGTTCTTCTCGGACTGTTGAAACCACGAGTGGTGGCACGGCAAACTGTTCGGCTTTTATCGCGCTCAGTGGTGTGGAGTTTGCAGGTTGGCTCATCAAATGCTGACGTATAATCTTGATCTTAGCTAGTTGGGTCTTTATTACTTTCAACAATCCTCCAAAGCTCTACCTCCTGATGACGCTTCGTCTCTTTTCTCCTAATTCATCAAGTTTGATACCTCAGTTTTCCCCTAGTCTCTTTCCCGTTGCAAGGCACAAACATTTTTTTTTCCGAGTTTTACTTTTCACCTCCAATCCTCAAAAGTTGAGCCTAAGCTCTGATATCACTTAAATTGGACCAAGTTCTTGACGAAGAACATTGGAATTATACGGATCTATCGAGTAGAAGACTATAAGGTGTTCTATATAAATCCAAGAAAATATATATTTTTCTATATCTTGCTTCCTTCCCTTTTTTTTCTATATCCTCAGGTCGGGTTATTTTTTGAGCACCCCTAATCCTTTCCCCTTTGCCTCTTCCTTGTTTCACCTCGGCCTCGATTGTGTTCTTAACTCGGCCTTGGCCTCTTCTTGGCTCGGGATCCTCCTGGATCACCAAGTAATCAAGATATCTACAAAGGTTAATGGAATTCTAGAGAATTCCCATAGATAGGTCTTGGCCAAGGCCCAAGGCAACTTTTAGAAAATTCCCATAGAGAGGCTTTGGCCTTCCTTGCCTTGGCCAAGGCCTAGGGTAGCTTCAAGGGAATTCTCTAGATTTCTCTTGAGAAGGCTAGGCCTTGCGTTGGTCATGGCCCAGGCACTCCATAGGCACAGACCCAGTCTTGGTGAAATGCCTAGACCCATGACATTCTTCCCTACCCAATCCAGCGACGCCCTCATCACACGCTTGGCTCTGTGCTGCTCTATCACTTTTCGATTGCCCCTTCCAACGAGCCCTATACTTGTTGGTGCGCCCGTCCACATGATATGCAACGGTCCTCTTTTGCCCCTTCAATACCTGTAACAAAGATAACCTTGCGCCTTCGGTCGTTCCTCCTCGTAGGATTGGCACGATGCAAGACTTCCCCCATTTTTGGATGACGAGGGTGTTTATGCTGGAAATGATAACGACAACCAGATGTTCTTCCAAGAACTCTAGTCTTAGCACCACCTCATAGTCATCAATGTCCGCAATAATGATGTAAGGTTCCGGATTTTCGTAAGTCAATATTGGTTTTAAATTGATTTTTATCTCAAGTTGTTTTGGTTTTGTTTCGAGTATTGATTTAGAGTTTTATTTGGTTTTTGAGTGCTTGACTTGTATTGGAAATGATTTGAACTTGTTTGGTTTGATTTTATGTGTTTTGGGCTGATTTGGGCCCATTTGGGTTCGGACCCGGTCGACCAAGCCAAAGTGGCTCGGCCCAGCTTCATTTCTCTGCATCTCTCTCTCTCGGCCCGATCTCTCTCTCCCGCGCACGTCTCTAGTCTTCCCCTCATCGCGGACCCGATCGACCAAGCCAAAGGGCTTCATCTCACCCCTCTTCTCCTCTAGCTCGCCATCTCTATCTCTTGCGCATGTTTTCTCGTCTCCCGCGAAACCCTAGATCTTGGTCGCCGTCAATTCCAGCGCCTCCACGGCTCGCCGTCGCCGTCCGTGACCTCGACATGTCTCCTCGACGCCGCTAGAGCTGCTGCGAAGTCTCTCCGCCGCAAATCGTGCGCCGCCTCACCGGATCTCTCTCCTTTGGTCTCTGTTCTGTTGAAGGTCGTGCCGCTGCCAGCCGCTGCTGTTGCTCCGGCCGTCGTCACTAGGGTCGCCGCTGCCTCCTTCGACGTCTATTCGCTCCGACCGCCGACCGTCTCCGGCGAACTTCTCCAGCGAGTCCGATCGCCCCATCGCTTCGTCTCGTCATAGGAAACGCATTATTGGAGTTGTTTTCGATTGAGTTCCGTGGATTCACGCTGTCCGTCGGGTCTTGGTTTGGTAAGACCGGTTATGTGTATGCTAGCATATGTTGATGTGATAATTTATTCGTGCGAGTACCTTAGCATGTGGTTGAACCAAAACCTTAGTAGTAGTGACATACGGTTATATTATGACTTGTTCGGATATCTAGATAGACGTGATACCTTTTGGCTAGTTGGCATGACACTAGTTATGTATATTATGTTACCGACTTTTCTATGGTTTGAGTGAGTAATAGGGCATCACTGCCAGGTTTATACTTGCTAGGGAAGTTTATATTGTGACATGTTGAATGCGTTGAACTGTACTTAGTGATGTTGAGTGCCACATGCGCTTTAATTATACCTGTTGTAGGGTCGTTGACCTAGTTGTTACTTAGAAGAGTATTAAAGCACGACTGCTGATTTAATACCCTTGGTAGAATTTTTTCGTGTGTGTGGTATTTCGTTGTATCGCCTGTGTGTGCTTGTTCCTACCTAGCGATTGGGTGTGCGCCGCATGCGCTCGTTATTTTGTGTTAGAGGTGCGATGTGACTTTTAACTTGTGTTGTCCGCGTGACTAACCTACTTAGACAGTATGCGAGCCGATTGCTCTAGCGATACCGTTAGTAGAGCGGATTGTTGTGCTGTGCGTCGTTCCCTTGCGTGTTCTTTCACTTTCCCTTGTTAGTTCGGAGTTGCCGACTAGGGATAGGCGTGAGTTGAACAGGTTAAAGGGTGCGGGCTTGATCTTTGTTTTGATACTTTTGTATGTACCCGTGAGAGGGTTTCGCCTTTCGGTTGTTTGAATGCTTGTGATGTAAAGCATGTGCTTGTGATTGATTATGTCATTTCTAGCATGTATGATATTCTGATATTCATGTGGGGTGGTTGACCCTATAATACGTGATATATGATTTGTGAGCATGCTTAGATGGTTAACATGATGTTTATATGAGAATGATATATGCTAGATTGATGTTGTGCCTATTATGATGCCATGAGATGTTATTTGGCTTGGGCAAACTTTGGATATACTTGCTTTATCTTGTTATGTGATGATATCAGGATAGAAATATGTTTGTAGCGTGGATATCGTTGTATGTCATTCACTGCCCTTGGTAGGTTGGTGCGTCCAACTAGGGTGATGTTTGTGAATTGGGACATGTTACAACGTGAGCGCCTGATAAGAGAGTATATATGTATATTCGTCTAGGCTCTTTCATTGGACTATATCGCTCATGTTCGCTCTCCCGGTTGTGTTGAGTGGAACCGACCTGGGATCGAACTGGAGCTGATGTGGGCGCAAAAGTTGCAGTTTTGAAATTACGATGTCTCTAGCGAGAAGCCAGTGGGTGTAGTTATGGCCAGCCTTCGGCCAAGGTGGCAGCTACGAATTCAGGCGAGGCTCGATTCGTCAATTCCGGAAACGAGTGGAAATGTCGAGTATCTCCCATAGGACGTCAATGGGATCGCCCCCGCTGAGGGTACTGGGGGTCGCTTTGGTGCTGCAGCTGACCCAGATCCTTGGTACTGCGGTACCTAAAGGGGTTATAAAATATGAGAAGACCAACTGATTTGGTAGTTTAGTCCACGCTGACTTAAAAAAAGAGAAAAGCATAACTGGATGGGTTTTGGGTGATCGATTACCTTATGCTTTTATGATGTTGTTGATGTTATTTATATGCCAAGTATGCTTCTTGTTTGTTGATCATGGCTTACTTGTTACATTGTAGCCTGTAGCTTATACTTGTTAAGCTTAGCAAGCATGAATGAGGTATGCGTTGAGGAATGTTGGCATGTAAGTTATACAATTGAGTGCAGACTTGTATTTGCATGCATATATGCCTTGATGTGTGGTACTTGTGTATGCATACGAATTTGGTATTGCATGTGCGCTTGCTTTTGTGTTTCTTGTTTGGTGTGTGACCGCAACCCTGGCTGTTGACTTTGTGGGGTTGCTGAGGTGAGTCACTCACTGAGTATATTTTATATACTCACGTTACTAATTTTCCCCTCAGGTTGTTGCGAGGCCGCCGACGATCGTAGAGCAAGCTTCAGGGTTCAGAAGTTAGTTGGGGAATAAAAATGTAATACGTATTTTTAGTTTTTGCTGTGTATTAAATAATTTATAGTTAATGTATTATTTTGGAAGTATTAGCTCATAACACCCCATATTATTTGTATTGTCTTCTTCTTCTTCTTCTTCTTCTTCTTCAAAAAAAAAAAAAAAAAAAAAAAAAAAAAGAAAAAAAAAAGAAAGAAAGAAGTATTGTACCTTAAATTCCTGACTCCCGGACACGGGGCATCACAAATGATGTCCTGGCGTCCTATCCATTCCCCGAGCTGGACATGTACCGGCTTGGTCATGCCTATAAGCGGTCTTGGTTCTGAGTTCACTGTCTTCATGGTCCCCTTGGCCCGCTCAACCGTAAGCCCTATTTAGCCAACGATCTCCCTTAAGGTCATGATGTCTGAGGTGTATGTGTCCACAAACGCCTGGAATGGCTGGTCATTCAGCAGAATCTCCACGAACATCTGGCCCTTACGATTGGTCTCTCTTTTGGCATTCATCTCACCAAGCAACAGTAGTATAGTCCCCATATTCTCTTGGCCGTTACGACTGGTCTCTTTCTTAGCATCGCCCGTGCCAAGCAGCCGCACGACCCTCATGGTCTCTTGCAGCTGACTTCGCTGAGAAGTCCCCCTAGACTATTAAGGCAGCGAGCTTGTTGCAGCTTGGGCACTCTCGTGCCCTATGTGGCCCATCGCAAATGAAGCACACCAATGGCCTTTCTTCCTGTCCTCTGTCCTAGGATCGTTCGCTGATTCCTTACCCTTGTTGTTGCGCTCTACTCCTCCACCAGTGGCGGCGTCGTTCTTTTAAGCTAGCTTCTCCTTGGACTCCTTGAACTCTATGACCAACTCGACGACCTAAAAGCATCCGCCAAGTTTTGCACACCTCGTCACTTGAGTTCAAGCTTTACTCACCTTGCAAGGCATCCATGAACGCAAATAACGTGTCACTGTCCGGCATTTCGGGGATCTCAAGCAAAAGCTCATTGAACTCCTTAACGTAGTCCTAATGGTGCCCTCCTGCGTAAGGCACTGTAGTTTGGCCCTTGCCTCGTCCGTCGCACACTCTAGGTAGTATTGACGCTTAAGCTCCACCTTGAACTACTGCCATGTCCCAATGGCAGCGCGCCTTTCCTTGTCAACGTCGTTGGTCATCCTTCACCACTATAAGGTCAGTACATCCCCAAATACAATAAATCCATGCGCAGCTTCGTCAAGTAGAAACGATGCGTCGAACTAGCGCCCCATCTGGTGTAGCCAGTTATCTAACTCGTGTGCATTGCTGCCTCGTTGAAGGCCCTTGTCTTTGGAGCCTCCATGCGCCTTGCTAGCTGCCCACCCGTACCTCTTTGAGCTACAGCAGCCTCGCATACCTCTAAGCGCCCTAACAACGTCATGCATCACCCGCTCCCATCCGAGCCCTGCACACAACCCCTTATTCTCCTTGCACAGCACCTCCACGCGGGCCTCCAAGACCACAACTTGCCCTTGCATAGTGCCAAACAAGACGTTAAGTGCCCCTTGCATCCGCACCTCAAGCCCCTCCTCCGAATCGTTGAGCAATCCAACCTCCGTCTTCAAGTCCTCAAGCGTATCCATTAGCTCGCCCACAGCACATTGTATCATGGCAAACTTGGCCTCAAGGTTGGCACGGCATCCTTCAGGTTGCCCTCCCCTTGAGTGCATTCTCCGGCAGCACCACGGTGAAGACGTTGCTCTTGTCGGCCATCTCAAGCCAAAATCTCTGATATCACTTGTCACAATATTATGTTCACGCCTAGACCTTGGCGGCGACGGAGGCAGGACGAAGAAGGATATATAGAAGTCGGGCAGAAGTGGGGAGAAGAAGGATAAGGAGAAAGGTGGTGGTGGGGGCGGAGGATGATGAAGATGATAAAGATGATAAGGATGACGAGGATGGGGATAATCAAGTGGTGCCATGGGTAATGGATTCTTCAATGCCCTCTGATTAGAGGGATTAAAGAAGACAAAGATGGTAAAATGTCTTGAATGCCCTCAAATAGGCAAAAACTAAAAAAGTTCAAGGTTTTATCGTGAACATTTTTTTAAAGTTCAGGATTATCGCATGCACATTAAAAGTTCATGGTTTTATCGACGTAGTGGACTAAACAGTAATTTCGCCTTAATCATACCGCTTCTTAGAATGCCACTCTAAAAATGTAAAGACAAGCCTGTTCTAAACATATACGCCACAAGTTGTGGAGAATAAGAATTTACTGTACATCTTCTTATTAATGCCATTCTATCTACCTCAAAAGTATGGATTCAAGGCTTGATTGCCAATGTTTGTTCAGTGGAAACATCTGTTGGCAAAACTTTGGTAACCTACTAGAATTAACCAATGTTTCCAGGCATATACATTAACCCAAGCATATGCGGAAAACTGACACCATAACCACCAAATTTAAATACATTGTAAAAGTTCTAAAATATGAAGGATAATGTGTGTTTTGACTGCAACTTAGTTTCGTAATAGAGATCCATCCTATCAAATGACTATCAGGGTCTAAATATTTTTGTTTTCAGATAACACGTAGCTTAATAAGAATCACATTAGTTTAAAAAACTATGTATCAGGAACCATCTATATGGTGAAAGAATACAAATTCTAGAGATATTTAACAATCAATCTAAATTTTAATGAAGGAGACATGCATAGGCACAAATATTAAAAACAGCTACCTTAATAACTACAGAAGTAACACTCAACATGGAAGTATGTCCCAGATCGAGGAGCATACTGCTCTGACAAATTCCTCATTCTCTCAACAGACTTCACAGATGGTTCTGCTGCAACTGCAAATGCCATTTATTTGTCAATTTTTCATCCATAGGTCTATAAGTAAGAAAAGTAACCCCTTTGGCAAAGATCATGAGGTAAGTTATTCCATTTTACCATCAGTAGCATCTATATACTATATTCACAATTAGGATTCCGTTTCAGCATATCAATGATCCAATATCAATATCCATACACTATTCCTAACACATTCAAACAAAATGCTACTTTTCATCTTAGTTAAAGATTGGTAGCATCCATTATGTTTCCACATAGTGGTTAAGATGACATTCAGACAACCATATTGCATTTGGAGAAGACAGAAAACCAAACAAGGATAAGGTTGGCATCAAAGAAAGAACCACTTTATGTTTAGTCCCTTTTGTTCAAGTAAATGCCAAACCGTAGCATTCTATAACTATATTAATTATCACGTAGACTGAATTGACTTAAATATCATAAGGTCACAAGATAATTTTTTTCAAGCTTCAAAATATCCTAAACATCCCATAAATACAGCAATAACACAACATGCATATCTAAGCAATGTATTTTCTAAGCACTATAGTTGCTGTTGCAAATACTGTTTAACCAAAAAAAAAAAAAAAAAAAAACTTCGGCTCAGGTTCAATATAAGAGGACAAACCTTTCAAATAAAAACATTAGAAAAAAACCTTTTAAGGAAATAAATGACACAAATAAGATCTACTAGGAAACTAAGGCTAAAATTTGCGTGCACAAGACAGTTAAACTAAGTTTTGAGTTGAGTTGACTGTAAAATGAATGAAAACCTTCTTAAGAAATGGTTACACATACTAAAGATGACTGCAAGAAGCATGCTCAACAAAGTATTTACAATACCCACAACAATCACATAATAAATTACTTGATAAAATACTATAATATTTTGTGTGCATTATAGCATGGGCTGCTGACTTTAAAAAACTAAGCAAGATTCAGATATGCCCAAAAAATCCACAATTTCCATTTTCCACATTCAAGCGTTCCTCCAGAGTTACAAACTTGCCAATGCATTAGCACATGTTACAGTTATGAGCTGGAAAGAACTTGAAAACGTCCTGTCCATTTTCTCAGTAAAATGAAATAAATAAAGGTATTAAAACTTATCAATGGAGACTTCTATATCTTTAACAAAAGGTTAATTAACCACTAACTACAAATGTTTCAGTTAATTCAATCTCTATGTTGTCCAAATTAAAAATTTAAAATTATATAAATCAGAAAGAAAAAGGGAAAACAAAGGGAGAAATGGATCTCGCCTTGGCTAGAACAACAAGAATTCAAGATCGCTTTGGAGATGATACAGGGACGAGGCGAGGAAGAATGACGCAGAAGACGGCGAATTTATTGCTTGTCATCACTGCCAACTCCAACAAGAATGAGACGAGGCGAGGAAGAACGACGCAGGATCGTTTTGGAGATGATTCAGGAACGAGGCCACGATGCAGAAAACAGCGGATTGATTGTTTTGGAAATGATACAGGGACGACGCGAGGAAGAACGATTGCTTATCATCACTGCCAACTCCAACAAATTCGTTTTGGAGATAATACAGGGACGAGGGGTGGAAGAAAGACGCAGAAAAAAGCGGTTTGATTGATTGTCATCACTGCCAACTCCAACAAGATGTCAAGAACGAGACGGGAGTTCCATGGTTTCGAAATAGTGGTGTTTCACGGCTCTCTGTCCCAACGGTCGCAAATAATTCTTATGCTGGTCGGTGCGGCCCCTCGTTGAATCAAATTTATAGTCTGTATTATATTTCTTATTATTATTTAGTTTCTATACCTTCTAGATCTGCACCTATATTATATCTTTTATTTGGCAATTTTACAGATGTATGTCTTCTATCATTGAATTTTGTGGATATATACCCTTCTAATTTATTCTAGTAGATTGTTCTCTTTTAGCGCGTAAAATGACTAAAATATTCTCTTCTTTTTTTTATAGACGCGCTAAATGTCTCCCTCTTTCTGACTGTACATCTCCTCCCAAAAATTCTAACTCTTTTCTCTCTTTTCGCTTTTCGCTCTCCTCTCTCTCAACGAAACACAAAGTCAGATCTTAATTTAAATCATAAAAAATATTAAAAAAAATGCCAAACTCACCAAAAATCACATCTCACTTGACAATAAAAAGGAGATGTTTTAAATAATTTTCTATAAATTTAGTTCATCTGCAGATGATTTTTAAAAATACATAAATATTTAGATGCATTTTTGAGGCACCAAAATACATCGAACACATATTAGTCTTTATGTCCTAACTTTCTGCGGAGATCTTCAAATGATGTGAAACAAATTTCATATGAAAGTAGACACGAAGATCTTTCTAACGATATATTGTTTGCCTATAAAGAACACCTACAAACACATAAGAACACCTGCATATGAACACATATAAACACACAGTAATATTTATGTAATAACTTTCTGTAGAGATCTCCAAATAATGTGAAATTAATTTCATATGAAAATAGACTCGTAGACCTTTCCAACAATATATTATTTGCCTAAAAAGAATACCTACAAACACTTAGGAACACATTCGAACGCATACAAACACATTAAGATTTACGTCATAACTTTCTGTAGATATGTCAAAATAATGTGAAACAAATTCCATGTAAAAGTAGACTCAAAAACCTTTTCAATAATACACTATTTGCCTAGAAAGAACACTTATAAGTACTTACGAACACATGTGAACAACTATATACTAATATGTGTTCGGGTGTATTCGGATGTGTTCGTATGCAGTTGTTCATATGTGTTCGTAAGTGTTTGTAAGTATGCTTTCTAGGCAAATAATATATCGTTGAAAAGGTCTTCGAGTCTACTTTCATATGGAATTAGTTCAAATCATGTAGATATCTCTATAAAAAGTTATGACGTAAATACTAATACGTGTTTGTATATGATCGTATATATGTGTTCGGATGTCTTCGTATGCAGTTGTTCACATATACTTATAAGTGTTCTTTCTATGTAAATAATATATCGTTGGAAAGGTTTTCAAGTCTACATTCATATGGAATTGGTTCCACATCATTTAGAGATCTCTAAAGAAAGTTATGATGTAAATACTAATGTGTATTCGTATGTGTTCGGATGTGTCCGAATATAGTTATTCGCATATGTTCGTAGTGTATGTAGGTGTTCTTTCTAGGCAACTAATATATCATTAGAAAATTTTTTGAGTCTACTTTCATATGAAATTGTTTTCACATCATGTCGAGATCTCTACAGAAAGTTATGACATAAATACTACCATGTGTTCGTATACGGTTGTTCGTTGTGTTCATAAGTGTTTGTAGGTATTCTTTCTATGAAATTAATATATCATTGAAAAGATTTTCGAGTATACTTTCATTACAAAAAGTTAGGACGTAAATACTAGTGTGTGTTCGTATGGATTTGTTGTGTTCGAATATGTTCATATGCAGTTGTTTGTATGTGTTTGTAAGTATTTGTAAGCAATTTTTTTTCTATACAGATAATATATCATTGGAAAGGTTTTTGAGGCTACGTTCATATGGAAGTAGTTTTACATCATTTGGAGATCTCTATAGAAAGTTATAACGTAAATGTTAATATGTGTTTGTATATGTTTGGATGAATTTGTATGCAGTTGTTCGCATGTGTTCGTAAGTGCTTGTAGGTATTTTTTCTAGCAAATAATATATCGTTGAAAAGGTTTTAAGGTTACTTTCATATGGATTTGGTTTCACATCATTTGGAGATCTCTACAAAAAATTAGAGGAGATGGATGAGGTGAGGCACGGCGACGCGCACCAACGGCGGGCGTGGAACCAGAGACGAGAGAGATCGCCAGTGAGAGAGGGAGACAAACGAGCGAGAGAGAGTGAGGCAGGTCTGAATCAGGTGAGCCCTTTGGCTCGTCTGGTCATTCGGGCTCGGCTAGGCCTAGCCACTTTGGCTCGGTCGGCCGGGTCCGAACCCAGATGGGCCCAATTAAGCCCAAAATGCCTAAAATCAATTTATAATCAATTCTAATACAAATCAAGCACCCAGAAACCAAATAAATCTCTCGATCAATACTCGAAACAAAACCAAAACAACTCGATAAAATCGATTTAAAACAAATATTAACTTACGAAAATCCGGGACTTTACAATGGGTCTGATTGCATCTTATTTAGAGCTCTCTACGAAATGTTATGTAAAAAATACGAAGACGTTGTCAAACACTATAGCAGCTTGATAGCATCTCAGTATTTTTGGTATAATTTTTTGTAGAGAGCTCTAAATGAGATAAAATCGATATCATATGAAAGTAGACTCAAAGTCTGTTTATATGGACTTAGTTTCATCACATTTGGAGGTCTAAAATATGTTATGCCAAAACTATTAAACTGCCGTCAAGATATCAGGTGTTCGCAGGTGTTCGCGGATATTTGCAGGTGTTAAAAAATGTTCACTATATACCTATGGAAAAGCTCTTTGAGTCATCTTTTATATGGAACTAATTTCATCTTATTTGGATCTCTCTATAGAAAATTATGCCAGAAATAAGAAGACGTTGTCAAACACTACAACAGCATAACAATGTATCGATATTTTTTGTATAACTTTTCGTAGAGAGCTCCAAATGAGATAAAACAAGTTTCATATGAAAGTAGACTCAAAGGCCGCTCATATGGACTTAGTTTTATTGCATTTGGAGATCTTTGTAAAACGTTATGCTAAAACTATTAAGATATATATCAAGATATCAGGTGTTCGCAGGTGTTCTTAGGTGTTCAAAAGTGTTCGTCATATATTTTTTGGAAATCTTTTTAAGTTCTCTTTTATATTGGACTGATTGCATTTCATTTGGAGCTCTTTATGAAAAGTTATGCAAAAAATACGAAGACGTTATCAATCACTACAACAGCTTAATACCATCTCGGTATTTTTTGTATAACTTTTCGTAAAGAGCTCAAAATGAGATAAAACCAGTTTCATATGAAAGTAGACTCGATCGATGACCATTTATATAGACTTAGTTTAATCACATTTGGACCTCTCTACAAATTGTTATGCCAAAACTATTAAGATGCCATCAAGATATCAGGTGTTCGCAAGTGTTCGTAGATATTCGTAGGTGTTCAAAAGTGTTTGCCATATACTTGTTGGAATGCTTTTTCAGGCATCTTTCATATGGGACTGATTTTATCTCATTTGGTGCTCTCTACGAAAAGTTATGCAAAAAATATGAAAACGATGTTTAGCACTACAGCAGCTTGACAACGTATCGATATTTTTAGTATAACTTTTTGTAAAGAGCTTTAAATGTGATGAAACTATTTTATATAAAAATAGACCGGAAGACCTTTCATATGGATTTAGTTGTATCACATTTAGAGCTCTTTATAAAATGTTATGACTGAAAAATCAAAATATGGACAGTTTTATCATTTCGCGTCATAAATGGACGCTTTTTAGCCAAAACTAAATATGGGCATGTTATTCGCTTAATTTCAATTAAGAAGGGCGCGATTCTCCAAATTTGCTATATATACACACACACACACACACACACACACATACACACACACACACACGCACTACGACTTCTAATAATTATGTTACTTTTTAATGTAGAGCTAGGAGTTGAACGGGCTCAGTTGGGTACATTAAGAGCCCATTCAGGCTTGGTTACTCGAAGCCTATTCCCTTTCATTTCTATTATTATGTGCCGTTGTACGGTTCCACCCAGAAAAGGTTCGCCTCTCTTCCCCTCTCCTTCCACCATCCCCTTCGCTTCTTCATCCGACCGCCGACACCGCCGACGAAGCTCTAACCTCGCTTTCTGCTTCAACCCTCGTACCTCTAAGTTCTCCCATCATGAGCAGCTTCTCTTGTGTCTTCATTGTGTGAGGTGAATCTTTAATAATGCGAATCTGTGTTATTTTAAATGTTCATTTTGTTAAGAATCGAAGTTATAGTTTCCCATTTTATTATGTTTTACTAGGTTTTGGTGATTCGGGTCCCACTAATCAAAGAAAAAGTTAGTTCGGTAGAGCAGAATTAGACGGAGCAGGAGTGTGGAAGAGATGTCTGCGCGGGGAAAGGTCACCATCACACTCGGTCAGAGTGGCCAGGTTCTCATTTATTTTCTTTCATTTTTTCATGTTTTTGTTAATTTAGTTATATCAAGTTCTGAGAATTTACCTGGCGTTTCTTTTGTTACATTTATTCTGTTAGCAACGTAGATTCGTAAGTTTTTAATTTTGTCTAGTGCTTTAGGGATTTGAGGAAGATATGTATATATACATATAATATATATATATATATATATATATATATATATATATATATATATATATTATTATTTATTTATTTATTTTTTTTTGAGCCGGGAGAGGTTACCATTTGCCAGCCGACCTGATAAGGCTCTGCCAGGCACCTCCTGGGACATGAACTGACCCAATAACTCCCTCAATGAACTGGACTCTAGATTAACCACGCTCCATCCTGCGCGTGAGGCACAAGCAGCCGAACACCAGACTGGGGAATCATTTGGGAAGTGTTCTTCATCACTTTGGTGTCTGCTAAGCATATTTGTTTGGAGCTACCCTCTGTTTAAGGTAGCATCCAGATTAATTGCTGGAAAAACAAGTCATGGTTCTACTTGTTGCAGCTACAATTCTCTGGAGCACTTTTAGCCCCTCCATTTGAAAATAGCCTAGTTCAGTTTTATCTTAGGATGATGATGTTGAAGTTAGCTGGTTCTTATGTCAAATATCTAAGAACAAAAGAAAGAGCTTAATGACAGCTGTTAGTTAAAATGTCTTCTATGAGAACTTTTAGGCCCTATTAGTGCATATGCTTTCAGATAATCTAATTATGGGGTGCTTGCTTGTTTAACTGCATGGATTGGAAATTATAACGACCTATTTCGATTGCATGTGTTTGGTTGAGAGAATATTGGAATTGTAACCGCCTGGAATAACAATTGGATTCCTGTTATTAGGGGAATTTTGATTACCGGATTTCTCTACCTGAATAAGATTAGGGAATTCACTTGGCTCATAACTACTATATTAACAATCCTAAGATGATGTGCGGCGGTGGGGGGAGAAATTACACCATCTAGCGCATTAATTTTTTGTCCTTTTTAATTTAGACTAAACATTTGTGTTTGCTTTTTTTTTTTTTTATCTTATTATTTTGTATTGATTATTGTTGATGTTTACATACAATGTACTATTTTGGTGATAGTGTGAATAATTGCTGTTTTTGCTAATCCGATTCTTTTCGTAATAATAAAAACCAATAGTGTTATTGGAATATGATTCCGATTCCTTAATATTATATAACAAACAGAGTAATTGTAATTTGATTCCGATTTCATGATGTAATAAATGTTATACAACTTTTGGCCATTCCCATTCCGATTACACTGCATTTCGATTTCGATTCCGATACCCATTCCTAGTCTGGCTTTCCAACCAACCGTCATCTTAAGATCACGGTATACACAAAACAGTACGATAATACTATCTTAAGGCATGTCTAATTGGTTGGTAAAATCCACTTTCTTCTTTTTTTTTCCTTTTTTTTTAAAAGTAGCATGGCATTTGTGTCTCTACTAAAGCATGGTGTAATAAAACAGCATGAAATCTATAGCTGTTCTCAAATTCAACAAAAATTTCCTACATGTAGGGGTAAACATATCAGGGTATTAATATGAGACATGTGGAAAGGTCATTGTATTAGAATCAAAACCAAAATCGTGGGTATAATTTCACTGTTAGTGATCAATCCCACAGTAGTTTATTAGCATATTATTGCATAGAGTACCATGATACTGGTAAAATCATATCTGTTAACAAGCCCTTATAACACAGTGGGGGTGTCGTAGTTACGAAGTAATATTTGCTATATACTAATACAATAATTTCTTATATCCTTATGATAGATTTTCTAGCAAACATGACCATTTTTTCCGTAGGTTCCACGTTATTAACGTTCAACGATAAGTTATTAGCTTCACAAACTGACAAAAGCATTATAATTCGTGTGTCCTGCATTAATCCTATGGTATTTTCTTGAACTTGCATGCCCAAACATCTTAAGAAGTTGCACCACGTCAATGGTATTCCACGTGACATACCCAGCATTCCAGTTTAGATATTATCCTGTTTTTGTTGCAATTGTAAATATCGACCAACCTAGCTTGAAACATAAGAAAGTTAATATTAGGTTGATATTTCATAATCAGCTACTTTCTTCTTTACTTGGCCTACTTGGTTCGTCTTGTCCTTATCTTGTGACAAGAAAGACAACGTTACATTGTTTAATTTGTTGAAGTTTGGAAGTGAGTGAATGCACAAAGATATGCAGTAGGAATGTTGATCTTTGTGTTATCTTTAAGATTTGTTCTGAGTATCATGTAGTTCAAGTTGATAGCCTTTTCTTCATGATGACTTCAGGTTGCTATTAATTCTTGGTGCTATATTCATGCTTAAAAATCTAGTCTTTTATTGTTTTTATATCAAGAAGAAAACTCGATTGCTTCGCTTGCTGAGTGGGATAGCCTTTGTCTTTGTGTTGTAGAGGTATTTGGGCGTCAGCAACTGCATTTGTTTCCACTGGGTATGACACTCGGCTCAAATGGAGTTTTGGAGGTGAACTTAGGTATAAATGTTTATTAAAGGGTAACACTTTTACGAGCAGATTACATAAGATGGAAATTTGAAATTAATTGCAATGATTGGATTTGAGCGAGATATTTGCAAGGTCGATAGAGAGTTGGCATTATAGCATGGATGATTAGAGAGGTGAACTCTGTATTCATTTCAAACTTCCAGTTACAGCTTGTCAGGAGGAGAAGCGCCTAGGAATAGGCTGTGGCAGTGTAGAAGAGAAGTAGAGCAAGATAGGTAAAATGAATGAATGTGGAGTTTCTTAATCTGACCTTAAAGCTAGCAAATGTCTAAACAAAAGAAGTGAAGAGGTCTAATGCCATGTTATAATATTTAAGGGAAGCATGATGGTCTGTAGGTGTCTTTGCCATCTTAGATTGGACATATTTCAGACTTGCGGAGTTGCGATGACAGAGATTCACTCTAGTGGGGGAAAGCACTTTTATCTTATCTTTTCTTTTTGCACTTGAGACAACAAATATTGATTCTAGTTTCTGCCTTACTGACTGACACTCAGCAAACACCCATTGGATGTGCTTCTGCTTTGTTCACCAGAAGAGTCCTAGTCATCCCGAAATGTTGCCACTTTTTGCAAATGAATGACTTCACTATTTTTAGGACTTGAATCGATACAGCTTTTTAAGGAAATATAGCTGTGCTCTATTAACAGAAATTGGCTTTATGGTGCATGTTTAACTGTCATGAATAGAGAAATAAAATATTTATGTAAGAAATTGTGTCTATTAGTGTTTTAACTTTCTTATAAACCCTCAAGGAAGATACTGGTAGTGGTGTAGGTGTTTGCCAGTTTTAGCACAAAGTACCAGAAAAATTTTGAACATGTAAAAGAAGGGTTTCGGAATGGTGTCAACCTCCTATAGCGTATACTTGGATGTAATTATTATCATATTTGTGTATGCATTTCTCTTTGTACTAGCCTGTTGGATAATTGTGCATATGTAAGATGTATTACCCTATTTTATATGTGCATTTAAATTCATAATAAACTAATGTGTTTCGTCATATCTATTGGGCTAAAGTCATTGTTTCTATGATATGTTGCAGTTGCATATCTTAGCATTCTTGTAATTAAATATTTTAGAAATACACTTCCTTTCAGTATTAAGACATTTCATCCAAATTTTTTGTTCTTGCACTAAGTGAAAATGTTTAATGTGGGAATTCTAAGAGGGTCCACAAGTATGGCATCATCAGCTAAAAGACTAAAGCAAATTGGTAATAGCAAAGAGAGAAATGTTATGGTTGCTGATTATATTTATGTGGTGAAAGACCTGAGTTGACCTGTTTCTTTTCTAGGTTATGATTGTCTAGACTTGATATTCCTGAATAAAAACGGTTAGTTGTCCGAATTGGAACATGTTAATGGCTACTTGGTAGTGAATCCCTTTCCTGTATGATTGCAACTTGTGAGTTCCTTTGTTTTTGGTTCATAGTCTTTGTTAGTTACTGAGTAAGGACTGCTTTGCTAATTTTTTATTCTATTGCAGGTTGTCAAGAGATCAGCATCTGAAATTGAACAATCTGGCCATGGTCGACCATCAGGTAGTAGGCGATCCCTGCGAGAGAGGTTAGGAAGCAATTTGGAGGCCTCACATTCCAATGGCACCCAGTTTAGCAGCAAAAGGTATGTCTTTATCCGTATCAGTTGTTCACTTGACTGCATGTCTTCAAACAGATGGCGAACAGAAGATTGAGATTTTTGGGTAAATAATAGGTTTTTAGATTTAATCTTTTATGCAAATCTAAAATCTACTACTAGTATTCTACTATGTAAGCATCTATTGCAAAGTACGTATATCTATACATCATTCCCTGCTTGGGCATCCAAAGACCCACCTTGTAGGCATAGTTACTGCCCTTGGAAATCGAGTACTCTTACGCTAAACTCCAGCATTTGCCATTTGCAAGAAAGTGAATCCTGAATTTAATGATTAGTTTTAGATGTCAAGTTTTGGCACTAGTAAATCAAATATATCTGAACGATAAACCTCTTCGCTCACAAGCTATGCTAATTTAGGTTTATTGAAAGAAGTGAAGTGTACTTGTTGTGCATACCGCTCACTAAAGTACATCATATGTACCTACCTGACACTCACTCATTAAATTCTTTTTTTTTTTTTTTTTTTTTTTTTTGGGTGGCTATATATCCTTTTGTTGTTTGCAGGCAAAGGAGAGATGATCCTGGTCAGGGTTCAAACGGTAAGTTATGATAGATTATTTTCTCTAATGCCCAAACTGATACTATCGTCATTTGTATTTCACTTCTTACCCTTCTTGCGCAAATTTGTGACTTAGTTCTTGGTTCTTACCCTTCTTGCACATGTTTTTGCTTTGATTCTTGGTTCAGATCGTCTGGTTAGTCGTGAGGACTTGAGATATAAGCTCATGCAGAAAAGCTTGTCTGGTCGAAGTAAAATGTCGAGCATGGAACGAGGTCATGGTGATCTTCGTGAGAAGCTCTCTCGCCATGCACAAAGGCCATTGAGATCCAAAACCCGGGAAGACATGCCAGAATCAAGGGGACCTGGCGTAGTGAGGCAAATTCCTTCAACAAGAAGTGAGGATGATCTACTGCATATGGATGCCTCAAGAAGATCACTTCAATCACGGGTTTTGGATGGACAGCGGCATATATCTCCAGATAGACTTGTAGGTTTTTCTCGGGATTCCTCACCTCCAAGAAGTTACAATGAACTACGTCATGTACCTTCATATAGGTCACTAGATGCTTCCAGAACATCATTTCCTGCAAAAGGTGTTGATGTAGCTGGGCCTCTAGTCTATATGAGCAAACCGGCAGCAGTGTTGGAAGCTCCAAAAACTGTTATCCGAGTTCCTCCAACCAGTGGTCTTGTACATAAAAGCTCTTATATGGTATATCCTAAACCCATTAGCTACTCTAATTTAGATAGATGCCGGCAAATTGAGAATGAAAGCAATCACTCATATATGTTGTCCTTCAGCTAGTAACTGGATATAGTTTATCTTACCTATAAGAACCCCATTGTTGTTTCTTATATTGCTAAACCCAAATAGCAATTACTCATGTCTACTGTCCTTCAGCTAGTGACTGCACTGTACTGTTATCTTACCTATAAGAACCCCCTGCTTATTTGCTTCTTACTATTCCACATGTTCGGTTTCATGCATTGGCGATCTGTAGTGTTTTTTATTGGCTTGTATAACAGGAGACGCATTTTGACTACGTTGTTGCTTATGACCTGGTACTAGGTAAAGCAGCTTTTAAGTTCTTGATTGCCATTATTTCATGTACTCTTTTTTTTTTTTTTTTTTAAAAAACTCGGTTATAGCTTAAGCCTAGTGAAGGTATGTCACCAATATCCTTCTTGATGAGGTTATTAAATTGCTTGTGGAAAAGAACTGGCTGTTTATTTAGCTTCGTTAATCAAGGAAAAAAGATCACGACATAAGAACATATTATTATGTCCTTAAATTTGAATAATATTGTTTGCAGAATAATAGCTCCTTGTCTCCTTTGTTGGAAGGCCTGATACTGGTTGAAGTAGATGTCAGAAGTTATACATTTTGTTTTCAGAAAGTTGGTTGAAGCAGCATTCTGGTTCTCAAAATTGAACAAATCTTTCCATTTGTTTTGCAAATTTTATTATGCAAATAGTGGAGACATTCTGCCTTTGACCAGTGTCAAACTTATAGGAGTAAGATATATTTCAAACTCTGATCTTGAGGACTCTTCTTGAAATACCTTCTTTTGTTACATGCAGTTCTGTCTGAATTCCTGTTTCCTGCTTCAGATCTGACTATTGTGTTGACCTTCTAGAAATAATTTCTTTATTTATTTTAGATATGGTTATTCTGCGTCTCGTGTCCATTGGCTTCATTTTTTTTTGTTACTGGAGAAAAAAAAAATCCACTGCTTGTAGTTGATAACAATATAGTTTATGGCCGATCTTTGTTTTTTTTTTAAATGTCAAAGAGTCGTGGTGACTTTTGTACAATACTTATCAGAAGAACCACATGGTGTATATTTCAACCAAAAAACGAGTTCTTAATCACCAAAATTATCTTTTCTTATGCTTTCCTACATTTGCAGGCTGAACAACCACCAGTTACAGTTTCTAGCTTGCTTCATTCGTTGGGTTTAGATAAGTATGCCATTCTATTTCAGGCGGAAGAGGTACCTGGTTGCTTATTTTCTTGTTTTTTCAAGGATTGAACTTGAATCATATGGTTCGTTTAGATTCTTTGCTAGGAAACCCACATAAAAGAACATAAGAAGTAGATGAGAGCAACTGGGGATACCTTCATTGACCAACGAAGACAAAATCATGCCATATACATATAATTCTTTTAAGTTGAAATTCATAATCTAAAAATGCTTTCCTTCTAGAGGCCTCACTGAAACTGCTGTCTCTGATATAGCAGGAAGATGTGCGAGTTCGTGTCCTTGAGGCTAATAATATTTTTAAAGTTACTTGTAGGGAAGTCAGCGGTCATCATTATAGATAAAGCTTGATAGGCGTACTGAAACAGTATTTTAAAACCAAACCTAATATCAAATGGATGGAGCGTACGGAGTCCAACCGGTCGATTTAAGTTTTCTTTTTTATTTCATATTTTATAGATATTAAAATTTAAAAGTCATGGGTCGTGTTTTCTTATTATTTGTTGGGGGCAAATTCAGGCCTCTCTCTCTCTCTCTCTCCCACCCCCAATGCCACGGCCAAAAGCTCCAGCTATCCACTGCCATTGCTCCACCGTCCATGTTCTGTGACGTTATATAGAAACTTGGTATGAGGAGGATGTGATTGAACTTGTAGAAAGCTTAGAAGTTCTATATATATATATACACATATATATATATATATATATATATATAGAGAGAGAGAGAGAGAGAGAGAGAGAGAGGCTATTCTCAGCTCATTGATTTTCTCGACCTGAGAATAGCCTTAATAATCTAGCATCTAAGCCGTTGATTTTCTTGATCTAACGGCTGAGATTTAACTTTATACTTAACGGAATAACGATTTACTCCGTTAAGTATTTAACGGCGCCGTTAAGTGTTAAAATTAAATCTCAGTAGATCAAGAAAATCAACGGTTTAGATGCTAGATTATTAAGGCTATTCTCAGGTCGCTCTCTCTCTCTCTCTCTCTATATATATATATATATATATATACACACACATACATATATATATAGAGATATAGAGAGGCTATTCTCAGCTCGACCTGAAAATAGCCTTAATAAGCTAGCATCTCAGCCGTTGATTTTCTTGATCTAACGGCTGAAATTTAACTTTATACTTAACGTAATAACGATTTACGCCGTTAAGTATTTAACGGCGCCGTTAAGTATTTAACGGCGCCGTTAAGTATTAAAATTAAATCTCAGTAGATCAAAAAAATCAACGGCTGAGATGCTAGCTTATTAAGGTTATTCTCAGGTCGAGCTGAGAATAGCCTCTCTCTCTCTCTCATATATATATATATATATATATCAAGGTGCCGCCCGGTATGATGGCACGAGCTGGATCGGCCGGGATCCGACACCGAGCCGGAACAATGTTGCATCAACCCAAGTTATTTTTTTTAAATGAGCCGGAACAATGCAGTGTCGACCGTAGTTTTTTTTTTATTTTTTTTTTAAGTTTGGGGGTACTGTTAAACGGGTTGTGTCGCACAAACAAGCGCCTGCTCGTGACCCTTTTTTTTGAGTTTATTTTTATTTTTATTATCTTTTTATAATTTTTAAAAAGATTTTAAAAATATAAAAAATTTATGGATCAATATGCTCGGCACGTCTGGAGTTTGGAATTTACCAAAACTCGGCATGGCACGTCACGGATATATATACACACACACATGTGGAATTAATTTGATACAGATTCAATGTTAGTATGTATCCAAAATAAATCTAGTTATCAATGCCTTACTGTGAAGTCATAAGTTTTGCTCAGCTTTATGAACTCGTGCAGACAGTAATAGTTGTGGATGTAAGTGGTATATCTTGGTATCATGCAACTAGTATGTTCTTGCATATACACACACACACACACACACACGCACACACACCTGTGGAAGTAATTTGATACAGATTCGACCTCAGTATGCATCCAAAATAAATCTAGTTATCAATGCCTTACTGTGAGGTCATAAGGTTTTTATCCTCAACTTTATGAGCTCATGTGTTGATAGTAATAGTTGTTGATGTAAGTGGTATATCTTGAAATCATGCAACTAGTATGTTCTTGCATTCTAGAACTAATGAAGGGTGTAGGTTTTTACATATTCTCCTAGAAATTGGAAGCTTGTACAGACAATTAGCATAATTAAGTTAAAATCCGGTATTAGTTGGTTTCTACATTCAAATATTGCTTAAATATTCCAACATTGTTGTCTGCTGTAGGTGGACATGACCGCATTAAAGCAGATGGGAGACAACGACCTCAAAGAGTTAGGAATACCAATGGTATGTTCATGCTAGAAACTTTTAGGATTTTTCTATAGAACATCATCTATTTGTCAAACTTGTATAAGAAAGTTCATGTGATTGTAGCTAAAGGAACATCACCTGTAGACCAAAAAAGGAAACCATTCTGAAGAGTTCATTTCGCTTAAAATCATTTTGAATAAATGGATACTTGGACCTATTTCATCTGTAACCTTTGTTGTCGAATTCTCTTGCTGCTGTTATCATCAAATTGCAGTTCATGCTAGAAAATTTTATGATTTCTATATTATATCAGCTATTTTGGCACATTTTCAAGTTTAAATGAAGGTTCATGAAATTGTGTAAACAATAAAGCAAACCCTTCTGAAGACTTAATTTGCTTAAAAGAATTCAGATAAACGGATTCTTTAACCTATTTCGTCTTATAACCATTATGGTTGCGGAGCGTGAATATCAACCAAGTTTTATCTGGAGACTTCATTTTTGGTTTGCATTTTAGTAAATTCGTCTAGTGAATATTAACGAGTCCAGGGTTGTTAAAGACGCTCCTCGCCTTGCGCCTCGGCCCGCCAACGAATTTGCTCCTGCCTCGGCCAATGAAGTTTGCTCCCTCCTCGGCCAACGAAGTTTGCTCTCACCTTGGGTTAGGGCGGGCTCATGTTCAAAAAGCTCGCGCCTTGTGCGCCAAAGCGCCTTGCGCCTAGGCTCGCCCAAGCACGCATTTTAAACCCTAAGCCATTGGCAACCCCAACAAAAAATGAAAAGAGAAAAAGGATTCATCGGAATCCTTAACTATTGAAACCAGTGTTGCCTTCAGTCTAACTTAATCTGGCTAAAAAAAAAAAACACGCATACCTGCTTGTGACTGAGAGAGTGAGAGTAGAGAGAGGAGCATTTTGTCCCCGCTGCTATCTATTCCTTTTAATTTCTTCCTAAACTAAATACTAGTATTCACTAGTGGCTAACCATCTACAGACTTCCATATTAGCTAACCATCACAGGCAACAATGTAGCCTGCATTAAATTGTAATATTCTCTTAAATTTTAACTTTTTAGACAGGCAGTACTGAAGTGTACTATGGATTTATATTAACTTATCAGTAACAAGTTATGTTATCTCGACTTAACAATTAAATTGCTAAATCATCTTAACAGATACTAATGCATATCATATTACTCCTACTACTCAGCTTGCACCCGGGCTCGCGCCTCGCCTTACGCCTTGCGCATAGGCTCCAAAACCCTGGTTGGCCTCGGAGTGCCTTGCGCCTTTGACAACATTGAACGAGTCGGCTCCATTAAGGCTTGATATGCAAACTAATCGATTTACAAGAGATTAGTCCTTTTTTAATCAGACATTCGAGTAGTTAGCCAATTCCGTGTTGGCATTGTTGCAACTTAGCTGCACTAGTTTTCAAAAATTTGTTGGTCATCAAAAAATTGAGGGACTTGCTCGCCCAATAAAAGAAAGAAACTTGATGGACAATAGGTAATTAGTTTGTTTGCTTGGTGACGTAGTTTGTTTTGGTTTCAGGGTCCTAGGAAGAAGATTCTCCTAGCCGTGCAACCACGTCAGAAGCGGCCTCTTTGAGAAAGGTGGCGCTGGATAGCTTACATTTCTTGGTTTAGGTTTTGAAGGTACCTGACATAGCTTCTATTTTCATGAAATGTGATGGTTTCATTATACTTATGTGCTTGTTTGAGCTTATTGATTAATATTATGTAGCAGATCTAACACCATCATTATAAATTTGTAAGAATCTGCTTAAGCTCATTGAGGTTTTTCCTACAGTTGATTGAGCTCTTTGCATTCTCTGCAGCAAAATATAGTGCAAACTCCTTGGATGTAATGAACAGAGTCTAGTTTCATTATGCTCGTCTGAAAACTGACCAACCTTATCCATTACTTTTTGATTGGATCTTATTTAAAACAAACAAAACTTGAAAGCCAACAATTGATGGTGCCTTCTGCGTGGTTTCACATTCACCTAGGCATTTTTATCAAGTTTGTCTGCCAGTTTTCTCTATCATTGGAAGTGTTCTACTTGTCAATCTCCTTAAGCTAACTTCCCTTAAGGATGTTTTAGGTTTCACATAAGCTTTTTTCTTTTTTTATCAGGTACGTCTGCCAGTTTTGTGTATTCATTCTGTCTCTAAATCTATCTAAATCTAGGGTATGAGATGTTCTGGTTGTCAGCTCTCCTTTTGATTTGTTGCTCTTCGTTCAGGGTTCCAGCCTTTTGCACATGTTTAATTAGAAGATGCTAATATCTTACTCAAGTCTCCTGTTGAACTAGAAGAATTATCGACTTTCTCTTTTCAGCTCAAGAATTTTCTACCACCTCTATTATAGCTTAATGAATTTTTCTCTTGGTCATATCATTGCGCCCTTGGTTGTTTCTGTTCATGGGATTTGTTGGTTGTATATCTCAAAAAGTCTTTTTATCAGTCAAAGCTGAAGAACCCTGAGTTTAAACCTGAAACTGAAAACTGCCTGTTTCCTTTTATCTGTTTTACCTGGTTTGGTGAGATTTTTTCTTGAGAATGATGAGCCACCAGTTCAAGGAACTTCCTCCATGTCGAAGCCATACAAAACATCCTTAATGTTCCTTCGTAGAGCAAAACATACAATATTTTTGCTCGAAATATTTCATGTGAACATTTGGATAGGAATACTTCAGTCTGGTACCTCAGAGAGTCCTTTATCGCTCATATGACTGATAATAGACAAAGTGGTTATTTACTTTTAATTACTATGGTCTACAGGCTACAACAACCACGGTTCTGACATGTTAGAAAATGTTTCTTTTAAGAAAAACAATAGGAAATTTCAAGGCATTGTTATAGTTCATGTGCATCTTGTTTTCTTTCAGGTTTTCACAGGGAGTTGTTCGCTTGGCAGCGTTACTGCAGTATACAAGATGATTCATGAGATCAAATTGATACTTGGCTAACATATCCTGGTTGTTATTTTAATTGGGAAGTTCTGCACCATCAAGAAATCAAGCTCTTAATGTTTATCCTTTAAATCTCAGAATGTAAAATGTAATTACATTCTTGCAATCTTTCAAGCACTTAGTTTGCATAGAATTGAAAAATTTGTGAATATGCAAGTGGTGTCATTCCATTGTCTGCAATCTACCATTCAATTAAGCTGGGTCCAGGAACTTTAAGAAAATAGAATAGGAAAAAGAAGGAATCAATTACGTAGGATCATGCCAACACTTTAATGGATGAGGCAGAAGGGATTCTCGACAAGCAGCAGCACTCCTTGCTGGCAAACAAAGAGGTGAAAATGATGTTTGAGATACTTTTGAGGTTGCACCGCTTGCAGGTGGTATTGTTGAAGGTAGCTGTCTTATTGCATCTGTTTACTGGGCACTTTGGCTTGTTCTTTTTGCTAGCATCACATTTGCCTGACTTCTCATGTTGTTCCAGTATGTCACTCTCATTTTCATCTGCCTTCTTTTCGATTGCCATGGGGCAGGTATTGCATACAAATATCGTGTCATCTTGTTCAACCTTCGGGCTACCATGGTCTTGGTAAGTTTACAAACAGAAAACCTGGGCATACATACCAATAACATTGTTAGGATTCCATTGATAGGAGAATCAAGTAGATGAAGTCTTGGATTATGTTTGCGGTTATTGTTAGTTTTGCCTGCCTAGAATATGGTATTCTAACAATCTGGCACAAGTTTCTATGTTCGAGCTAATTTTTCCTAGGTCTTGAAGATTGTTTAACAGTACTCCCATATCAGCTTCTTTTCATAGGATAAATTGATAGGTATAATGGAGTCTCTATAGAATAATCCGAATTGATTTTAGATCCACAGGCTACTTTCTCGAAAATAAAAATCTAGTTGAAAAATTTGAAACGTTTCGTGAAATCTAGCAAGGAAAATATGAATAGCCTAGATGTCACGGGTGTTGGGTACTTAAAAGAAAGTCGAATCTACCCTCGGGCAGCCATTGCATCTGAAGGGCAAGAAATCAAGCAGGTTGCACTCTTCCTGCTCACGGTGGCTGCAACATCTGGAAAGGCTTCATTACCTCCTTCTATCTTCTCCCCTTTTGCTTTCTCTTTGTTTATCTCTGTTATTCTTGTTGGTATTCTAGAAGATAGGATAATAATTTGGTTGTCGTTGAGAAATTCTATCATAAACGGCAATTGTATGATTATCGTAATAGATAAGGCAACACCGATCTGGAGCAAGTGTTTATTGGTTTTTTTTTTATTATTTGCGGATAATAAGTATCTTGTTGCAATTATTGCTTTAACTTTGGATGGGTGTGCCTTGTCCGTTGTCCCTTGAGAATTGGCACTTGGAATGTTGGCTACCACATTGGCAAGCCCTTTTAGCAGGTGGCAAGATGGAGAGACGTAACATCAAGTCCTTCGCTTGCAGTAGATTAAGTGACGCTGCTCCCCTGATTCACCCAAATCAGGGTGTAGGAAAATGGACTGCTGCGATCTGCCGATTTGAAAAAATATGGATCTCGAGATCTCGTATAAAACTTTCGTCGATTTATTTAACTAATTTTTAAGTATTTTTGAAAAAAAAAATTTTGAACTACAAAGTTGTAGATCCTACAAAGGTGTAGATTTTGATGAGATCTACAATTTTGTAGTTGAAGATGTTTCGATAAAAATGCCAAAAAGTATATCATCATTTCAATATACTTTTTGGCATTTTTCTAACAAAGACAACATGAGCGAATAACATTTGTAATGGTTTGGTCATAATAGAGATAATAACTGCACCTGTTAGAATATATTAAGGACTAACTAACGAGTGAAAATGATGTTGATGTTGCCAAAAGGTTAGAGACACCATACAACAGAATCTTACATATTTTGACCTCCATGAATAATTAGCTATCGGTTGAACTAAGTAGCAGCAACGAAATGTTAGTAACATTGTTATTTAGATGACTTAAGGGTTTTTTCTTTTATTAATTTAAGCTTTATTGTTGAATGATCCTATATTTGCTTATGTTTGAGCGTATGTTGTTTGAACTTGTCTTTGCAAACATGTTATTGTGTGCTGATGTGGTTGCATGCGTGAATACTGTTATAAGTTAAGGACCTTACCAAGCAATCCCCGCTAGATATAGTTATGTACATCATACCCTTCTCAGGCCCGCTCGACGAAATTGTTTACTGGGTTGTTGTTGGGTGTGTCTGGCTTTTCTATAAAAAATTACAAATGCTCAATTTTACAATAATCATGTATATAGATCTATTCCTCCACGCAACTACTTTTGGTTTTCATGGGCATGTTCGACTTATTAGCAGGAATGTCAACAAATATTGTCTTTATATAACACATATACAATAACTTATATATAAAGCTGAAGAAGAAAATATCAGTATTTATTTAAAATATAAGTGTGACGCTATTCGGTCGTATTCTTATTGTTAGCCTTGTATTTGATAAGTTTTACATAACAAGACAATAAGGTTATGGTTTAGACATTCATGCCCCCATGTCCCCCGGTAAGTTTTATGGGTGCTCTTTTATTGATTTTATGTTGACAATTTAACATGGTATTTAAAATTACGAATCAGCCGCTAGTTGTTTCAAGCCTTGGATCGTCAGCCTTCACTGGTAAATCCCCACAATCAAACCGAACAATTTCGAGGATTCTTGGGTACACAAAGGCATAAAACAACAAATCTCTAAATTTTCTCATGGGCCACCAAGCCCCACCAGCTCGACCTTGCTGCATCCATCCAGTTAGGTTAGACCCAAAAACAAGGGCCGTGGTCCGCCATCTCCTCTCCTTGACGTAACTCTCAATTGCCTTTGCCCGCCCAATGGAGGACCAATTCTGGCCCAACATGCGGCCGAGCACGACGGCATCTTCCAACGCCGATCCACCGCCCTGGCCCAAGTCAGGTGTCATCGGATGGAATGCGTCGCCTGCGACTGTCACACAGTCCTTGTATGTGGGTCCCATGAATACGTCCCAGGGGGAGCGGAACATTAGTGGTGTCCAATTCAACGTCAAGGGGTCCGTTTGCTGAAGAAGATGCTCAACCAAGTTCTTGTAATTTGGCGGAAAATCGCTGGTCAGGTTGTTCAGAACTTCGGTTCTGATCATTTCTGGATCCTTAACCGCCTCCTCTGCATGAATAGGATAAGGATCATGCTAAATATTTTAAAAGTGATTTTTGTTTTTTGATAAAAAAAAAAAAAGAAAATCAATCTGGGAGTTGTATCCTTTCGGTAGAACATTATAGAAATGTGGAAAATTTTGCCCCGAAAGGATAACACTTCTTAAATAGTAGAATATGTTCTATTCGAAAGAATGAAACTTCCGAATGGTGAAATATGGGTCGGAACCATCTATGGGTATGGGTCCCAAATGATTCCAAACACTCGATCTATTTTATAGAAACCATGTAAAAAATTATTTTGGGTTTACTGTATATCAACTTTTGCAAGGCAAATTTATACAAATCAAACTCCATTCCAAACTGTTGCAAATCAGCTCCTCCACGCACTGATATGGCGCTAGTGTCACTGTATGGATTAAAAAAGACGGGCTGATATACGATTTGCTTAATTCTTTTAGGAAATAAAAAATTTAAGGGGTTATTACTTAGCAACCTCCCGCTCACTTACGGAGAAACGTGCTAACAAGATGGCATGCATGCGACGTCAAGTCAGCACATTTTTTTTTTAAAGACTGATATGGGGTTGATATGTAATTAATCCAAAATATAAAGACAACAAAGCACCTTTTGGAGTGGATGTATGGGTGATGAACCAATACACATCTTTGTCGTTAAGAGGGACGATGGCGACTCTTTTCCCGGCTCCAACAAACTCTTCTATTTGTTTGAAATGGTGACCTTCAGGGAACACCGCCAATCCTCTCGCCGACGACCGTCCAGAGCTGATCGGTGCCGACAGCCCCAGCCATTGCGCTACCACTGAGTGTATTCCGTCGCACCCAAGCAGCACCTGTTCGTTAGAACTAATATTAATAAAAACAATAATTCTTTGAAATTTTGCCAATATTTTGAAGTATCTACCCAACAATCTGACTTTAAGACCCAGAAATCTCCATTTATAAAGAAAACCTGAATTTATTCCGCCATGATAACTTGCGTTAGCAGTTAGCGCAGACTGTTGGATGTAGAGCAACAACAGAAATGTCACTGAAGCTTTGTTAATAATATTTTAACCTTGGTTTTCATTATTCTTCCGTCTTCCAATTGAAGAACAACACCAGGGCAATCTTTCTGAATCACAGTTCTGATTGATGAAAGTTTCGACGAGAACCTGATTGAGCCAGGGGGCAGCTCGTCGGCCAATGCTTCCAGTAAAACCTTTCTGTGCACCATTCTCGGTCCAGCACTTAAATCCCACATAAAAGATAAATAAAAGGTAAATTTAAAGATCAAATTCCCCGATTTTTAATTCAAGTTCAAATGCTTGTAGCTTAATTGGGGTTTAGTTGATTTACCTCTGCGACGTCCCAGTGTATGATGAAGACTGTGTTACACCGGTGACAAGATTTGTCACACGTCCTCTGCACAAAATCACTTCTCTCATTTATCTCTCTGTTAGTTCTTTTTGAGAAAAAAATATAAAATAAAAGAATAATACATATATATATATATATATACATATATATATATATATATAAAATTAAAATAATATATATTTTATATATATATTAATTAATTAAAATAATAAATAACTGTATATATATCTTATTTTATTTTTTTTTTAAAATATTTTATTTTCAAAATAATTAAATACTTTTAATATATTTTTTAATTTAAAAAAAAATTAAATATTTTTTTTTTCACACGCATCACGGGTGATGTTTCCGCTAGTATATATATAAGTGCAGAAGTGTATCAAACGCTATCATGTCTCTTCCAGTTATATCTCAACTTTTCCCCTTGTTTGATGTTACAATTTATTCTTTTACAGATTGAAATATTGAATGAAAATATCGTGTTAGGTTATATGGTAAGAGCACGTAGCTCTAACTAAATCTATATTCAAGTCTTGCTGCCGCCCAATTCTCCAAGTTAGCAAGGTTAGAAATTACGGAAGGCTTCTATAAGTGCAGGAGGTTGGACATTTGCAATCCGCTACTGAATAGCTATACATGGAGTCCTTCCTCTATAGAAAATTTATAGGTAAATAATATCCAAAAAGATATGTCGTTTAAACATCAGACAAATCAGTCCATATATTTTTAACTTTTATAAAACAAAAAATCTCTTGATCGGAAACTTAAAAAGTAGTTTATAAGGTTAATTTAGTGTTACAGACCGCTAACATATTATTGCTAGTTTGTATCGTAGTATTTTGAAAAATAAATTCTGAAGCTATACCATGCGAGCTATACCAAGCGAGCTAAAAATTCTGAAACTATAGTTTGGATTGAAACTATACCAGGCGAGCTAAAAATAAATTCTAGACGAGCTAGAAAATATTCAGAGTGAGCTAAAGGGATATTACGAAAAACTAACTTTATGTTTTCATTAGAAAATTTTTTGCTCAAATTTTACACAACAAAAGTTTTTGACAAAAACCCAAATATAGGAGCATAATATCTCCAAGTTCGACGGCATTTGACTTATATATAATAATAATAATATTAATAATAGTAATAATAATAATAACAATTAAAAAGAGAAGGATGAGGTACTTGACGAGAGGTTGGTAGAGATGGTCAAGCTTGTGAGCAACGCCGAGAACCTCGAGGGCACGCCAGGCGTTGGGGAAAAGGCCGATGCCAGCACCGGTAGCGCGAAGCTCCGGCCATCCCTCAAGCACGACGCTCTCGACACTACAAGAAAAATTGTCTTTAGAAGCCAATTTTTTTAAGGCCAGCTAAATTCAGCTTCTAAAAATTACTTTTCAAAGCCAAATTTAAGTTGGCATCTAAAAAACTCAGTTTTGCAGCCAAATGCAATTTGGCCTCTGAAGTATAATTTTTTTAGGCCAAACTATTTTGTCGGCCTTTGATTATGTAACATTTTAAAGCCAAAATAAAATCGGCTTTAGCTTATCAAATATTTTGAGGCCAATTTTGGTTGTCCTCTAAAAAAAACGTCATAGGATGCCAAACTATTTGCTGGCTTTAAAATCTCTAATCTTTTAAGGCCGAATATTTAGTCGGCATCAAACAAGTTAGCTTGTTCAAGCCCAAATTAATATTGGCGTTAAAATCCCTCTTTTTATTGGCCTTTGATTATATTGCCTATTAAAACCAATTTCTTGTCACCCCAGATGCTAAGCAGAACACCCCAGATAAACCCATAACACCCCAGATCACTCCAGAACACCCCAGATCATAAGCAGAACACCCCAGTTCACCCTAGAACACCTCAGATCATAAGCAGAACAGCCCAGATCAGCCCATAACACAGCAGATCATAAGCAGAAGATCCCAGACCAACCCAGAACACCCCAGATCATCCCAGAACACCCCAGGTCATCCCAGAACAATTGTAGAACCTTTACTTTATAAACATATATCAAATTTCACAAATATCTACATTAGTAACAACAATTCGTTATAGACGATGTTGTATAATTACAATTAGACTAATGTGTTGAGACTGCTCTTCTCGTGCATGAGAATTTGTGCAGCCACCCTCCCGCGATATTCACTAGCATCCTCAGGGTCCCACATCATAATTGAACGGCGAGAATGTAGATAATCCATGAACATTAGCACATAGATGGCACAGTCAGGGCTGGAAAATAAAATAAAGAAATTAGTTTTGAATTAAGATATTCAGCATATTGCTCTAGAGCTTACCCCGCCTGCTGTGGCACTTTTTTTGGCTCAGAAGTTGTCCAACGGATTATGTCCGGAAATATTCCTCTAAGCAGGTCACTCACCAGAGCAACAACTTCTTTGAAATATTTTCTGCTTCACCGGATTTATTTTTCTGAGAGTTATAATGCAAAAATTTTTTCGACTGGGGATGTCTATGACTAGGAGAAACCAATGTTCGTTCTTGCAGACTTGGGACGAAAATGTATCGCAGCCCGCGACCGCTCTCCCGTATAAGTTCCAGTTGGATTTCAACAATAGGATTATTCCTTCCATATCTTGCCATGGCCTGAAAAATCAATAAAAAAGTTCAATCAATAATAAACAAACGAGACTATGAACAAAGACATTACCTCAAAATTGCCCGGGCAAAAAACGCTCTTTTCATACAGCTGAGGTTGTGAAACTTGACGCTCAATAAATAAAGTACAATATGCGGTGATGACTTTCATCACCAATGCAATTTCATTTCGACAAAGTATTATGTTTACAATTCATTGACTTGGACGAATGTAAATCCATCCGCCCAAATTGTTTGCCTAAACCTAACACAAGAGTAATAACATGTACGTTATAAGACAGGCGAAATTGTTCGAAAAAAGAATGCAATTAACTAAAAATACAAAAGAAGGGTTTCAATACTCCGTCAAAGGAAGTTTAAGAAGGGTTTGAATCGCAATCTCCTCAGCCTCTTGAAGCATTCCGGCCGCAACATGACGCTGCAGAAATGAAACCAAACAAATGAGAAAGCGATTAGCTCTGCAAATACATATTCCCAGATCACTATAGCACACCCCAGAACACCACAGCACAACCCATAACACTTCAGCACAATCCAGGACAACTCAGAACACTCCAGAGCACCCAAAACATCAATTTCAACCCAGCACACGACAGAACACCGTAGAATACCTCAGACCAACCCAGCACACCGAAGAACATCCCAGATCAACCCCACTCAATGAAGCACAACTCAGAACACCTCCACACAGCCAGAACACTCTCGCACAGAACAATTAAAAAAACTACGATGAACAAGAAATGCTGACCTTTTTGACATTAGCGACTACCCACTTCTCATGTTTGGTAATGTTAAGAAGAGGATCCGGATCCTGTGATGTTATTTCTATATAATCCAGAATTTTTCGGGCAGGGATTTCCTCTTCGGAAACAGTAACTTGCCCCGTCTCCTCATGGCCAGGCTCCTCCTCCAACCTAGGAACCTTTTCCTTAAGCTCATTAGCAGGCTCCTCCGCTGAAATAGGAACGTCCTCCTTAAACTCATAAGCAGGCTCGTCTTCAGTATTAGGAATCTTCTTATGAAGTTCACCAGCAGGCTCCTCCTCCAAAACATGCTTCTGAGCAGCCTCCTCCTCGTTGTTTTCAGATAAGTCGCCCACCACCGTCATGTCATTTCGTTTGGATTTACACGTCGGAGGATCTCTCCCTAAACTTGATTTCGAATTTATCATCTGAGCCAGATGCAACGTCATCAGTTTCATCCTGAATGAGTGTTGAAAACTTTTGGATTGCAGCCCGCGACATCCTTGTCGTTCGAAGTTTCTTCCGACACATTTTCTCAGGATTAGATGCAGGGTCGAGAAGTGTTTTATTTTCTCTCTTCCGCGTCTGATAGGGTTCGCTGCGGCGGGAGGGATGTTTACCTTTAACAGCGGTTTAAATTTGGGTGGGTGCCGGACACGCAGGCTCATAAGAAATAATGGGCTGAACAACCGTCTTTTCCATTAACGACTTCATCTCTATAATGTCAGCTTGAAGCCGCAGAACCACAGATTTAACCTCTGTTCATCATAGACATAACCCTCACTTCACCCTGGACCTTAACCTCCTTTACGCCGTCCTTTACCTCTTTTGCCTCGTCCTCTAATTTACTAACTCTGAACGAAATCGATCGATGGTCAAGCTCATGTTGCAGAGGACTTTCCTCTACATTTTCTTCTGATCTTTGGGGTGACACTTCCCTACTCACTTCATGGATATATCCTTCAAGTTTAGCTTCCGCAACAGCATCCTGCGTTGACGGCAGCAATAGGCGTTCTTCGTTTGTAAGAGCATAGTTTGAACGAAATGAGTCACCACTAACAAACTTAAGTTCTCTCTCAAAAGCACTTTGTGAGATAACGCGTACACCACTCCACTTAAAAAGGCGTGGCAAAGCATTTCTATCTCCAGGAGTCATGCTCTTCAACTTTTCATAAAACCAAGCCTGCATTTAACAACAATTCACACGATCAAATTGGAGAGTAAAATTCTTACAGCAAGAGAGACACTTGACAACACCAATGAATTGCCCAGTACACCCCAGCACATCTCATAACAGCCCAGCACACAACTACACACCTCAGAACCTTCCAGCACATCCCAGCACACCTCAGAACATCCCCGCACATCTCAGAACAGACCCATACACCCCCAGCCCACTCCAGAACACTACAAAACTACCCAGAACACCCTAGATCACCCAAGCACACCCCAGAACACCGCACAGCCCAGCTCACCCAAGCACAAAGCCCATACACCTCTTGAACAGGCCAAAACACACCTCAGATCATCTAAGATAGTCCAAGAATCTAGAACAACCCATAGCCCACCTCCAGAACATATCTGCACATCTCAGAACATGCCCGCACACCCTCCCCCTTAACCCAACCCCCCCCAACACCTCCATGGACACCCCAGCAGAACCAACCACATCTCAGAACATCCTAGAAGAATAGACTATGGAGAGTTTCTACTTACAGTCAGCAGTATTGGGCATCCCTTTAGATAGCCAGTCAAACCATGGCGGTAGGCGCGTACTCCCTCTATTGTTTGCCTGTGTATTGCGTACGGCCAGTTGTAGTTTTTCAAATCTTCCAACTTATCAACGACGGCAATGAGACCTCTTGATACTCGTTCGGCTAGGTTCCGTGAAAAGTAATCCAGCGAAGATGTACATTATCCACAGCCTTACATAATCTTCTGCGTTCTCTTCGTTTCCCCTGAGCTGCCGCATCTCCCTTGTTATGTCGTCTATGTGCGGTCCATTGGGGACTTGATAAAGTGCTTTGAGAATGGATGATTCTGGCACATTTGTAGAGTCTACTATATCAATAGCCAGACCGTTCAGCGGTAGTCCTAACAAAATCGCCACATCTTCTGGGGAAAAAATCACCTTTTTGCCAGCGAAAGAGAATGCCGATCCCTGTACCCATTGATTGCATATTCCCGTGAGTCTGGGACGATCGCCGCCGATATGTGGGATACTATGGAAATGGTAAAAAGGAGTCCTCCGAGCGATTGGAAGATGGAACTCCCGTAGCGCCAGACTATTCGCCCCCTCGGCGTTAAAGCTGTCGAACAATGTCTGGGAAAACATCTTTGTTATTGGACTTTAACCATTGCAATACGTAGATGGTGAGAGCAAAATGGAAATTGAGGCGAGGCTGCGGTGGGAAAGCTTAGAGGCACGGAGGCTCCGGACTCGGCGGGGGAGAGAATGTAGGGCATGCGCAAATTGAGTAAAAGACTGTGATATAAGCTGATCTGTGATATGACTGCTACAGTAACAGATGTGTAGTGATTTGGGCGGGAATGTGGGTGAGGGCATTCATGACATTTCACCTGCTAAAGGGGGATATGTGCGGCAAGAGAAATTAGGGTGGTGAATTTTGCGCCGCGCGGGTTGGCTTGCGTAGATCTGCCAATCTACGCCCTTATCTTTCAACTTGACTTACGATGGTTCATCTGCACACCCACGCCATTATCAAAGTCCTTCGATCTGTCCATCACCAAAATTCCACATCCATCAACTTCTCCCGATTGTCCAGCGAACAACTGGTCATGAGGTAATTGTGTAATAACTGAATTTAGTATACTGATTTGGATACCATTGTTTGATTTATTGCGAATACTAAATGTGTTTAAATTCGATATCATAAACAGTGTTTAATACCTTCGTTGCTTGATTAGGGCATTTAATATGAGCTGCTATATTTAATTAGAAAAGGTTAATGAACGAATAGAGCTAGTTGATTATATAAGCATTTGGTGTTGGTCTTTTATTCAAGTTTATTGTTACGATAAGTTGCTAATAGTTTTTTTTTCTCAATTAAATTTGTTCAGATAGATGGTCTACCATGGAATAGGAGTTGGATTAAGCTAAAGGATAAATTTTCCGATGCTTATATACAAGGTAGTCCACTCATTTTTTGGAGTTTGGCTTATAGGAATAGACAAGCTATATGAAAAAGGTACATTGTCCTTGCCGAAAATGTGCAAATGTTCTACTGTCAAACCGCTGAGCAAGTCGCGAAACATTTATTAGAACACAGGATGATAGTTTCCTATTCAAAATGGTACCTTCATGGTGAAACTGATGATATGTCAAATATAAATATATTATGTCAAATACAAATACCCCTTTTCCGTATGACCGCTTTAACGATCATGATGACATGTTTGAAATGCTACAAGCCATACAAGATGGGCACATGGCGGATGTTGGTTTTGACATTGAAGTTGGAAATTCAGACACTAATAGTAATCAAAATGGGGAAAGTGGCACCTGTATGGATAAATTGATAGAAAATGCTTTACGACCACTTTTTCCTGATTGGCCGCATTCTTCTTTGTTGTCCTTCGTTATACGAATGCTTAAAGTGAAGGTTGAATGTCGAATGAGTGATAAAGCATTTGACTCGATACTTAGCATTTTGAATGATATTGCTCCAGAAGATAACTCGATACCTAAAAATTATTATGAGGCGAAGAAGCTCTTGCGTGATCTTGGATTAGGGTGGGATCCTATTCATGCGTGCAAAAATGATTGTGTATTATTTCGGAAAGATTTAGAGGGGGTAGATGAATGTCCTGAGTGCCATGAATCACGGTGGAAGATTCGTTGTAGCGGTGATATGAATAACAAGATCCCTAAAAAAGTGATGCATTTTTTTCCTTTGAAAGCTAGACTAAAGAGGTTGTTGTATGTCAAAAGGGAAATTGCATATGTATTGCGGTTGGATTAAGGAGAAACTTGTGCAAGATGACAATGTCATCAGACATACCGGCCGATGCGGTAAGCATGGAAAGCATCTTTTGGACAAGAAATTTCCATGAGTTTGCACATGATCCTCGCAACGTGCGGCTTGGGTTAGCATCAGATGGGTTTAATCCCTATGGTAATATGGGCAACTCCTATAGTATGTGGCCAGTTATGTTAATCCCATATAACTTACCACCTTGGCGGTGTATGAAAGATGAGTACACTATCCTATCGACATTGATTCCAGGCCCTAAAGCACCTGGAAAGGATATAATGTGTACTTTACAGCCTTTGATAGAGGATTGAAGACCTTGGGAGAATTGCGGTGTTCGGACATTATATGGCTGACACTTAAAGAAATTTTCTCTCTGCATGCTATAGTTATTTGGACCATAAATGATTTTCCTGCATATGGTGATCTGTCCGGATTGGAGCACAAAAAGGGAAAACTTGCATGTCCTATTTGCAATGGAAATACATATTCAAACTCCATACTTGACAAGATTTGTTTTATGGGCCATCGGCGTTATCTACCAAAAGATCATTATTGGCGGAAGAGTAAAAAGTTTAATGGTAAGGTTGAGTTATGTGAAAGCCCCCAATTGAGCTGACAGGGGATGAAATCTTAGTGCAGTTAGACAGTTTGCAGGAGATAAAATTTGGTAAATGTCCATCGAAAAAGAAGAGAAAGCGTAGCCATGAAGAATTAAATTGGAAGAAAAAGTATATTCTTTGAGTTGCCGTATTTGGAAGGGAGCTCAAATTCGTTTCACATTCTCGATGTCATCATAATAGAGAAGAAAATATATTCACAATTATATTGGGAACATTGCTTAGTATTGAGGAAATGAAATTAAGGATACTGAAAAAAGCTCGTAGGGATTTGGAAGCAATGAATATACGGAAGGATCTGCACTTGCAGTCAAGCAATGGCAGAATTTATAAACCTCCTGCTTGTTACACTTTGTCTCGTCGTGAAAGATATGGTTTTTGCCAATTTTTAAAGTCCGTGAGGTTACCAGATGGATATGCAACTAAGGTATCAACATGCGTGAGAGACACCAAAATATTTGGTCTCAAAAGGCATGATTGTTCATGTAATATTGCAAAGGTTACTTCCTATTGGCATGCGGGGTCATCTTGATAAAAAGGTTCTGAATGTGATATCTGAGCTTAGTAGCTTCTTTCGGGAATTATGCTCCAAAATATTGTGTAGGGATGCCTTGGAGAAATTACAAAAAAAGATCATTATAATACTTTGTACATTAGAGATGATATTTCCTCCAGCATTCTTTGATGTTATGGTGCATCTTACTATCCACTTGCCGCATGAGGCCACGCTTTGTGGTCCTGTTCATTATAGGTGGATGTACCCCGTTGAAAGGTAGTTAAACAAACATTGTTATTAGTTGCTTATTTTCTTTATGGCGCTTACTTACAATGTGTTTGAATATGTTATTTTCATTTTAACAGGACTCTGTGGGTCCTACAAAAGGGAACAATTCGAAATAAGGCTCGCCCTGAAGGCTCAATTGCACAGGCGTACATACTTAAGGAGTGTGTACTCTTCTGCAAAAATTATCTTGGTGGGTTAGAGACGAGACTGCTTCAAAAGAACGTTATAAGGACAAGTGCAACAAGAAGATGTTGGAGTTTCTCTATTTCTCATAAAATATTCGAGCTATTTGAGCCGCTCTTATACCAACTCTTTCATTTGAGGATCACGAAGATGGCCGTTTGTATATTCTAAACAATTCGAAGAGATCGGCAATACATAGAGTAAGCATCTTATTGAATTTTTTATGTGTTTATCAAACTCTTAGACTTTATTCAGTTGAGAAAGTCTAATAATCATTGTTTATCTTCGGGATGGCGTAAGTGAACATGAAAAGTTGCTTACCGAAGAAAGTCATATTGCTATTAACGAAAGAAAGATGAAGCAATTTGCATCTTGGTTCAAAAATCGAGTATGTTATCCCAGCAACATGCACTTCATATGTTTGTTTACTTATAACACAATTATATTCCTATTTGTTATTTAATCCTTTGATTTATTATAGATAGTGCATATGCAAGCTGAAAATCCATCATCCGTGAGTGAGGATATTTATTCGCTTGCAATTGGCGCTGATCTACGTGTGTATATATATCAAGGATGCATTGTCAATGGAGTTAAATTTCTCACAAAAACAAAAGATCGTCATATTTCAACCCAAAACAGTGGTGTTTCTGTCCAGGGAGAACACAAGAACAAAGATATTACATTCTACGGCACCCTAAATGATATTATACAGTTTAACTTTATTGGGCGAAAAGTTTATCTTTTTAGATGTGAATGGTTTGATCTCGAGCATAAAAAAGCCTATAAAAATCGACGAATACTCACTAGTCATCAACATTACCAAATTGTATCAAATGATCCATTTATACTTGCAACCCAAGCAACACAGGTTTTCTATATTGCAGATCCAGAGAAGGGATCGAGCCATCAAGTGGTGCAAAGATCTATGCATCGACATCTTTTCGATCCATTACTGTTTGAGAATGAGCAGCGGCAAGATGATGGAGAAGCTCTCCAAGAAGCTGCATGTTTAGATGTTCGAGTTCCACTTCTACCTCCAGATGTTGGTAACTTAGTTAGAGAAGACACTGTAGGTGAATACGTTCTCCCTCAGAGTAATGTAGATGAATCCCTAGCAGTTTGCAATGAAGATAATTTTGATGACACTCTCGAGGAATATTGCAGTGATGAACATATAACAGATAACAATGGTGATGACGATTATGATTAAAAGCGTGTGTTGTGTACTTGTGGTTGCGTACATAGGTGTCATGTATTAGACATACCTTTGATATATTTAAATGCTGTAAAGGAAGACTGAAAAGTGATGTACACGTTCCGATAGGAGGATATTATTTATGGTGTGCAGTGTTGTGGTGCTTGTTTGAAGCTATTTCGTTTATCGTGGAGGTGATTCTATTTACGAGAAAGATGTGCTGAGGTGTTCTGAGATGTGCTGAGGTGTTCTGTTGTTTCTTGGTGGAGTTTCAAGCTATTTTGATTATATTTTATGTTGTTTCCTTCATTATTTGAGAACGAAAAAGTTAAGTAACTGTCTAAAGATGGTCAAAATGTATTAATCATATAAAGAGTAACCTTCTTTTATGCAGAGTGAATTATGATTTTGTGTCTTTGTCGGCTCTCATGTTTATTTTTTATTTTTTACTCGAAACACAATGAAAATTATCCGACAAAATGTTCTCAGAAAAGTTTCAGAGCTAAAAAATACAAAATAGAGTTAGGATAGTAGTCACTGGTGGAAGAATGATCTGCGCAGGTAGATAGCACATCAAAAGTTAAAGATCTAGGATCTTGGCCTAGTTTCGATCGATTGTGAGTTCTACATTTACGATGCTGTTCTTTGCATCTCATCCTGTTAGTGACTATATTAGTGAAACATCTAACTATTTATCTATTTTAGAATTAAATCTCTACCTTCAGAATGTTACTAGTGCAATCAAGAAAAAGAAAAAATATCCTATATAGTATAACCTAATCATACTTTTTACTGTCACCAGACGTGAAATGTGATTCACTTCGTACTATTGCGCAATGAATGTTATAAATAACGTTGGAAGCCTATCAACACGATTCTATTTACGAGAAACACGTACTGAGAATATAACGCTAAAGATGATCCATCATTACATATTGCCACGATTCACTACCCGAATCAATAGATTGTTGCCTACAGCGACAAGTCTAGCCAGTCGAATTGGTGTTCGTGTAGATGTGACGTGCTTAATTTATGAGGTATCAATTTTCTCTTTTGTTAAATAGTCTTGGTGGTTTAAGTAATTCTATCAAGGTATGATTGTGGATTATATTTTCTTATGTATAGAATTCCTTCTATCTATTGAGATCAAGAAAAGATTAAAGTAAACTGTCTTCTAAAAGATGGTTCAAAATGTCATTAAACATGATAAAAGGAGTAACCTTCTTTTATGCCAGAGTGAATTTATTGATTTTGTTGTCTTTGTCGGCTCCAGTTATTTTTTATTTTTTACTCGTAAACACAATGAAAATTACCGAAATGTTCTAAAATTCGAAAAATAGTTGGTGGTGTTCGAGTGATCTCGATGTGCTGGAGTGATCTGAGATCTCTTGCCTAGTTTCGATCGATTTTCGAAACTGGCGCTGTCCACGAGCGGGAAAGTAAATATAAAACTCGAGTTTCGCGCCATGTGTGGGAGCAAAATAAAATGCAATATCAAACATTGGCGCCAACGCAAAAATTCTAATTTGCTAACTGGCGCTGTCCACGAGCGGGAAAGTAAATTGAAAACTCGAGTTTCGCGCCCATGTGTGGGAAAAAAATAAATAAAAGGCCTTTACGCTTGTGTAAAGGTCATTTTCTTCTCTCACCTTAGATCCACTCTCTGAGCTTAGCTCCACCCTCCATCTACCTCAGAGCTTCGTCTTGCACTGCACGGTAAACACATCCACCGGATTTCCAACCTATCTTTGATCTCTGCTCCGCGTGGATGGTACCCCTTCATCTGCTACCCAATTGCTTCTCATTCGGATCTTCTTTCAAGAAAATCGGTCAAATTGCTGATAGTGAATGATATACAATATTCTAACTATGATGAACGATCCGTTTATAATTTTTGTTGATTATGTGATCCAAAGACTACTTTCTATTCTACGATCATTTTCTTTTAATTTCTCCTGATTATGTGATCTAAAGAATAATCTCTATTGACTTCTTTCCGTTCTTGTAAACCAATTAATATCAGTGAAGCATGATTTGCCTTATAACAACCAAGTAGCTCCATCAATCATAGTTCTTATAATTCTAAATCAAAAATATTTCTTTCATATATCTTCTCGTCATTTGCTCTATGTGTATATGTAAAAATGTTACTGATTAATTATAGTTTTTTTTTCCAGTTAACCCAAACAAAACATGGCACCAGGAAGTAATCGTAAGCGTGTTTCGGCTGGTTCGCCAGGGATATTGGGAGGTGACCCTGATGATATTGGACTAAGTGAAAATAGTGAGTAATGATATTCGACTACTTAGTCATTTTATTAAAAGCTTTTATGTGGTATTGAACTGAAACATGCTTCTTGTATGAACATATAACCAGATGTTGATAATGGAAAGGCATCAAAGAGGTCTCGACCTGTTCAGGGACAAAACCGATCATTGGTTCTAGAGAAACACCATGAGAAGCACGGGAAAGCATCAATTATCATTACCAATGAAAGACAAGTTGTGGGTGAGCATCGAAATGGTGGTGAGAGAACATGACGACCTTATTAGAATGTATGCCCCTGTTAATGTCAAAGGATGGGCGACAATGGAACATCAAAAGATTGGAGGAGATTCTACAAGCGCATGCAGGTCGACATCCATGGTCATTAAGCTACTAGTGAAATTGTAATATGTAACTGTAAACACAAATATTCGTTTTTATTCTTTGACAGGATAAATTTGAGATAAATTTGGAGGATGAAAATGTTTTAGAGCTGCGTTGTACCTCACTTTCAAGGAAAAGATATGGCTCTTGGAGGCATCGGTGTCATAAACATTATCTACAAAAAGGGGGGGGTGAGGCAGCCAAGGAAAATCCACCTCCAGAGTTCATAGGCAAGAGACAAGATGATTGGGTGTGGCTCTGTAATCTATTTCAGAGCCCCGAATGGCAGGTATAATAATGGAATATATTGAGCGATTCATATCGATAACATTGACATAAAACATATAGATTTACAATTGAAATATTATACTTTATTTTTAGAGAAAATCTTGTACAAAGCTTCTGAAAATCAAGTCCCACCAGATTAGGGACTATCAGAGAAATGGAAGTAATAGTTTTTGCAAATTAAAGGGCATATACTACCAGTAAGTCATGATTTTGCTTATAGTTACAAGTAATTGTTTCAACACATGATTGCTCTTCAATATACTCTTAATTTGCTTTGGTTAATGTTACTATAGGGAAAGATATGGTTGATCTATAAAATCCAGGTTTTTGACTACAAAAGCTTCTAAACATACAGATTCACATCGGAGTTTACTGCAAGCGCCAATTGTTAAATTGCCTTATTCATGTATACAACTTCATAGTGTCTAGCCTGTAATAAGCTATCTACTATCACTGGTTTAGAAAGGTTTATTAATATTTATATCTTTTGTAGGAGAGGATGCAAAAATATAGGCAAGAGTGTACTCAAAATGGGACGTCAGTGACTGCTAGAGACATACTTGAGGATGCTTTAGGTCCAGCTAAGGGTTATTGTCGTGGGATGGGACCGCGGAGTCCTCAAGCCTTAAAAAGTTCAGAAACTTGCAATGCCGACACACTTGAAAATCCATTCCTCTTGGCAGCAGAAGTTGAAAGTATGAAGAGAGCTGTGCCAATGCTGATGATTTTGATAGCTTGCTCAGGCCGAAGAGAGCTGCAAAATAACCAGAGAAATTGTGAAATTAAACTGAAGGGAGGGACCAGTTAACGATGATGAAGCAATTCGAAGTGACCATGGCAAACTTCAGTGGTTCCTTCCAGTCACAATAGGATTATTAGAAATAGTGGTAAATATTTTATCTTTTATATTATCTTCATTCTCAAAAATATTAATAAGTTACTATCTGAAGGCTAACATTTCATGCAGGCTCACCACCGTGAGTATATAAAGGTTAACAATAATGAAACCTATTATTTATAGTAGTGTTTTATGGACTTTATGCTTTCAATCTCACTGAACTAACATCTCTTCATTCTTTTGTCCCATTATAGAAGTTTATTTTGATGTCGTTGCCTGGAAATTATTTTGAAGAAGCTATTATACCAACTTATATACTGCATATACGTATATACTACAAGACTTGATAAAGCTTAAAGTGAACTTATGGGGGGAGCAAAAGCTGCAATGCAATTAAAAATGTATGTTAGTTCTCACTTCCCATTTAGTACTTATGAGTTTACATTTTAAAAAGTCATTTACATTTTGTGCTTTTGAGGTCCTTTTGTTGTTGGCGTTGGTGCTATATAGTTTTTGGAAATGCACCTTTTCGTAATTAACATGTGTGCCGCTTTCTTTGCATCTAACCTGTATTTTATAGGAAATATGTAGTTGGATCATTTAAAAGAGTGTATTTTTGTAAGATTGATTATGTCTATTCAATCTTCTGTATATTGATAAGTACCTAATATATATAAAATTTGTATAGTATAAACGTGTACTATATTAGCAACATATTGAAATGTGCATTATGTATTATACGGAGCGTGTTTCTATATTGTTATTCAACTCAGGATCACGATTTGTTCATTTATTCGGCAGGGGCCCTTTTGTTTGTGAATGCAGCTATTTTGCTTTTGGTTGTTGATAATTTCGAAGGCTAAAATAGTTTGGCTTTTTAGTTTTTCTTCATTTCAGAGGCTATAAAAGTTATATGTAACCAATTTTATATTGGCAACAAATGATTTTAGAAGCCAAATGAAAATTGGTTTTCACAGAATTTGTTATCTAAAGCCAATTCCAGTTGGCTTGTCAAACAACCTGAAGCCGATCAGATGTTGGCTTTATATAACTAGCGGCCAACTAAGGTTGGCTTTTGATGGTATATTTTTTAGTACCAATATTATATGGCCTTTTAAATTAATACTGAAGCTAACCCGTCATTTGTTTTAGATAACTTTTAAGGCTAAATTAAAATTGCCTTTAATGTATATTTTTCAGAAGCTGAATATTATGTGGCCTTTAAAATAACCTAAAAGCCCAATTTGGCGTTGCTTTAGATAACTTTAGAGGCTAAATAAGGTTGGCCTTTAGTTATGTTATTTTCAAAAGCCAAAATTATATGGCTTTTAAATTGACACGAAGCCAACCACATGTTGGCTGCATCTGACTACGGAGGCCAGAATGAGGATGGCATTTGAAAACTAATCTCATCAAAGGCCAATTAACGTTGTCTGCTGAAAAGTCTTTTTAAAAGCCAACTATTGATGTTGGCCTCGCAATGCTTTAGTGGCGAACTTCAGGCAGCCAACCCTGAGGCCAACTTTTTTGGCCTCGCATTTTTTCAGAGGCCGAAAAATAGTCTATAGAGGCCGATTTGCTTGGCTTTTGAAGGGCATTTTTCAACATGTTGAAAAAAAAACTGGTGGTTTTTACTTTGTTTATGGTCATGGTGGCACTGGCAAAACATATCTTTGGCGTACTATTATCTCTAAACTCAGATCTTAAGGCAAAATAGTTCTTGCAGTAGCATCATCTGGAATAGCGTCACTCTTGCTACCGGGAGGGAGAACTGCACATTCACGCTTTAAGATACCTATTGACCTGCATGAATGGTCAACATGTCAAATAAAGAAAGGCACACATTTAGCGGAATTACTACAAAAGACAAGTTTGATTTTATGGGATGAGGCTCCTATGAATCACAGACATTGTTTTGAAGCTCTAGATAAATCATTGAGAGATATCCTTCACATGCCAAACACCGCAAATTCATTGAAACCGTTTGGAGGAAAAACAATAGCCCTTGGAGGAGATTTCAGACAAATCCTTCCTGTTATTGCAGGGGGAATACGGGAAGATATTATAAATGCGTCGATAACCAAATCAAAATTGTGGGATTGCTGACATACAGTGGCGGAGCCAGATTTTCTGGCTGGGGGGGGGCCAAAAGTCCATAACTATCGATAATTATTTAAAAATAAAAAAATAAAAAATAAAAAATAATATGAATAATTTAAGATTAAAAAAGAAAAAGATATGTAAGGTGTAGAATATAAAAAAAAATGAGTCGATTCTATATAATAAATAAGATTTGTTGTTGAATTTTATAATATGACTACTAAACAAATTGGTTTTGATTTAATATTATACAACGAAATGTTATTCAAAACTTATCTATTAAATTTCAAATCGAGACTAAAAAAATGATCCATACAATACTATTTTTAAAACATTTAAATTACGGAAAATATAATATTTAAATAAACATATATTTAAGTATATATATTTAAAATTTAATTTTTTTTTTTAAAAAAAAAAATTAAAAAAAAAAAAGGTCGCCACGCGACCTGTTTTGGCTCAGGTCGCGTGCGCGACCTGATCGGGTCGCGTTTCGCGATTCGGTTCGCGAACGCGACCCGTTAATTATAATAACGGTTCATCTTCCTCGCCCGCGAGGGCGAGGGAAGAATTGAACAATATTTTAAAAAAAAAAAAAACAAAAAAAAAAAAAAATAGCTGCGCTGCAGCCTGCGAAGGCCGGCGCCCGCAGCCCGCGCGAGCAAGGCTGGCCCCCCTGTGCCCCTGCTAGGGAAGTTGCACGCGTCGGAGGGGGGCCCCAAGCTGCTCATGGCAGCCGGCGGAGGGCGTCCTAGGCGGCCGGCCCACGACGGCCAGGGAGCCGCTCGCGCGGCGGGGGGCCATGGATAGACCCCTGGCCTATGCAGGCTCCGCCCCTGCTGCCATATATACACATTAAAAACTAACATGAGGTTAACAACAAATAACTGTGACAATCATTCAAGGGAGCAAATAGCACAATTTAATAAATGGATTCTAGATGTCGGTGAAGGAAGAGTACCTGCAATGAAATTGTCAGGAGAAGACGAAGCAACGTGGATCAAAATTCCTAATAATTTTTTGATTGAATACGAAGAAAATTCCATAGATAAAATTTGCTCCACTGTATATGATCAACTATCACTAAACTATAAAGACACATCATACTTGAAAGAAAGAGCAATAGTAACACCATTTAATGAAACAGTTGATACCATTAACTTACATATGCTTGCGCTTATACCATCTGAAGAGACTACTTATCTAAGTTCCGACGAAATTTCAAAATCATCTGACAATGTCCTTGACCATGACATATTATATCCTTCTGAATACTTAAATTCTTTAGAGATCAATGGCTTACCACCTCACAAGTTATCTTTAAAAATTGGGATACCGATAATGTTGTTGCGAAATATCAACCATACTTCGGGTCTTTGCAATGGTATTCGCCTTATAATTAGAAGATTAGCTAGAAGAGTCATTGAAGCAGAGATAATAACTGGCAATAATATTGGAGCAATTGTCTTCATACCACGCATCACACTATCTATCAGTAACAAAAAATGGCCATTCATATTTAAAAGAAGACAATTTCCTGTGCGAATATGTTATTCTATGACTATTAATAAATGCCAAGGACAGACTTTAAAAGTAGTTGGCCTTTATCTACCAAAACCGATTTTTTCTCATGGACAACTATACGTTGCACTTTCCCGTGCCAGTATGCAATCTGGTTTGCATATTCTCATAGAAAACAAAGATCGATGAAGAAACGCATGCTTTCACCAGAAATATTGTTTATAGAGAGATATTTCAAAATTTGTATTCAGGTTACTATTCACCAAAAGCTAGAATTTTTTCAGTTTTCTTTTTTCATTCTATAGTCGCTGTCAAGCTTTAATAATATCAACTGTTCATCTTTTTTATTTACTGCAGTAAGCTCTTTGATATTGCTTCCGCTTAATGGTAAATAATTTTTAAATTGTTGCTTTCTTTGTTTATAAACTTAACCCTTTTTTTTTTGCATGGCAGATAACACAATATGACATACAACATGTTAAGCCAATTGTCAGTAGGACTTCGGGATTGCATGTTGAAAGTTCGCATAACTCGAATATGGGACTCTATCAATCCATTTGCTGATAATAACCGAGTTTTGAGCGTTGATTTCCTTGCTATAGATGAGCATGTATTATGTCAATGAAACACACTTATTACTCTATTAAATTTGCGATTGTCAACACTAACAAACATTCTCGACACTTTCTAACTATAGGGTGGTTGCATACAAGGCACTATTAAACCCGAAGATTCTACGAATGTCAAACCTAAGCTTCATGAGGGTGACATCTACGAAATGACTAACTTCAGTGTCATTCCATCAAGGAGGACTTTTAAGGCAGCCATAAATGATCTTTTCATCCATGTGACCAGTGCGACTAAGATAAACAAACTAGAGTCTATCAACAACTTTCCCGCTTACTTATTCAATTGCATTGAATATTCCCAACTCTTGCAACGAGTTAACAAAGACGACTACTTAACAGGTAAATGCGCCTACACTAAACATGTCAACTCTCGGAGCACAAATTTTGCAAATAGCATCTTTCTCTAAATATACTTATCTATTTACCAATTTATTACTATTAGATATCATCGGCGTGCTTATGAAAGTTGGAAGAGTCAACATAGCATACATAGGAGACAAACCCACAACAAAAAGAAACCTTATCACACAAAATGAGAGGTATAATATCTTCATGTCCAAATTACTAACTAGATAACTTCTACTGCTGGCTTTTCTTTAC